>JAOPSE010000132.1:1768553-2297869 GCA_029449295.1 Zea luxurians
TCTCTAAGGCATTCATACCATGCTCTTGGGGCTTGCTTAAGTCCATAGAGCGCCTTAGAGAGCTTACACACGTGGTCAGGGTACCATTCATCCTCGAAGCCAGGGGGTTGCTCCATGTACACCTCCTCCTTGATTGGCCCATTGAGGAAAGCGCTCTTCACATCCATTTGGAACAACCTGAAAGAGTGGTGAGCGGCATATGCTAGCAAAATACGAATGGACTCTAGCCTAGCCACAGGAGCAAAAGTCTCCTAAAAGTCCAAACCTGCGACTTGGGCATAACCTTTTGCCACAAGTCGAGCCTTGTTCCTTGTCACCACCCCGTGCTCGTCCTGTTTGTTGCGGAACACCCACTTGGTTCCCACAACATTTTGCTTGGGACGTGGCACCAGTGTCCAAACTTCATTACGCTTGAAGTTGTTGAGCTCTTCCTGCATGGCCAACAACCAGTCTGGATCTAGCAAGGCCTCTTCTACCCTGAAAGGCTCAATAGAAGAGACAAAGGAGTAATGCTCACAAAAATTAACTAATCTAGAACGTGTAGTTACTCCCTTGCTAATGTCACCCAATATTTGGTCGACAGGATGATTCCTTTGAATCGTCGCTCGAACTTGGGTTGGAGGTGCCGGTTGTGCTTCTTCCTCCATCACATGATCTTCTTGTGCTCCCCCTTGATCACATGCCTCCTTTTGATGAACCTGTTCATCGTCTTGAGTTGGGGGATGCACCATTGTTGAGGAAGAAGGTTGACCTTGCTCCAATTGTTCCTGTGGTCACACATCGCCAATCGCCATGGTGTGTATTGCGGCCGTTGGAACGTCTTCTTCATCTACATCATCAAGATCAACAACTTGCTCTCTTGGAGAGCCATTAGTCTCATCAAATACAACATCGCTAGAGACTTCAACCAAACCCGATGATTTGTTGAAGACCCTATACGCCTTTGTATTTGAGTCATAACCTAATAAAAACCCTTCTACAGCTTTGGGGGCAAATTTAGAAGTTCTACCTTTCTTCACAAGAATATAACACTTGCTCCCAAATACACGAAAGTAAGACACATTGGGTTTGTTACCGGTTAGAAGCTCATACGAAGTCTTCTTGAGGAGGCGGTGAAGGTAGACCCGGTTGATGGCGTGGCAAGCCATATTCACGGCTTCCGACCAAAAGCGCTTGGGGTCTTGAACTCTCCAAGCATCGTTCTCGCCATATCGATGAGCGTCCTGTTCTTCCTCTCTACCACACCATTTTGTTGTGGTGTGTAGGGAGCGGAGAACTCGTGCTTGATCCCTTCCTCCTCAAAGTACTCCTCCACTTGAAGGTTCTTGAACTCAGACCCGTTGTTGCTCCTTATCTTTTTCACCTTGAGCTCAAACTCATTTTGAGCTCTCCTTAGGAAGCGCTTGAGGGTCCCTTGGGTTTCAGTTTTATCCTGCAAAAAGAATACCCAAGTGAAGCGGGAAAAATCATCAACTATAACAAGACCATACTTACTTCCTCCTATGCTTAGATAGGTGACGGGTCCGAAAAGGTCCATATGAAGTAACTCCAGGGGTCTTGATGTTGTCATCACATTTTTGGCATGATGAGAGCTTCCCACCTGTTTACCTGCTTGACAAGCTGCACAAGGTCTATCTTTTTCGAAATGCACATTAGTTAGACCTATCACGTGTTCTCCCTTTAGAAGCTTGTGAAGGTTCTTCATCCCCACATGTGCTAAACGGCGATGCCACAGCCAGCCCATGCAAGTCTTAGCAATTAAGCATGCATCTAGAACGGCCTCCTCTTTTGCAAAATCAACTAAGTAAAGTTTGCCGTCTAGTACACCCTTAAAAGCTAGTGAACCATCACTCCTTCTAAAGACAGACATGTCTACATTTGTGAATAAACAATTATATCCCATATTGCATAATTGACTAACGGATAACAAATTATATCCAAGTGACTCAACTAAAAACACATTAGAAATAGAGTGCCCGGATGAAATAGCAATCTTCCCTAACCCTTTCACCTTGCCTTGGTTCCCATCACCGAATATGATTGAATCTTGGGAATCCTTGTTCTTGACGTAGGAAGAGAACATCCTCTTTTCCCCCGTCATGTGGTTTGTGCATCCACTGTCGATAATCCAGCTTGAGCCCTCGGATGCATAAACCTGCAAGGCAAATTTAGGCTTGGGTTTTAGGTACCCAACTCTTGTTGGGTCCTACAAGGTTAGTCAAAACGATCTTAGGGACCCAAATGCAAGTTTTATCTCCCTTGCATCTTGCCCCTAATTTCCTAGCAATTACCTTCTTATCCTTTCTACAAATAGCAAAGGAAGCATTGCAAGTATGAAAATTTGTAGAAGGTTCATTAATTACTTTCCTAGGAACATGAACAATATTCTTTCTAGGCACATGATGAATATTATTCCTAGGCATATCTCTACCATGCACAACATGGGAACTAGAAGCAGTCATAGCATATGAATCATGAGCATTACAACTCCTATCATGATGAATATTTCTAGAAAATTTTCTATAAATAAATGCATGATTCTTTTGAGCACTATGAGCCATGGGGGCCTTCCCTTTCTCCTTGGTGGAGATAGAAGCCTTATGGCTTGTTAAGTTCTTGACTTCCCTCTTGAAGCCAAGACCATCCTTAATTGAAGGGTGTCTACAAATCATGTAGGCATCCCTTGCAAATTTTATTTTATCAAATTCACTCTTGCTAGTCTTAAGTTGGGCATTAAGACTAGCCATTTCATCATTTAACTTTGCAATAGACACTAGGTGTTCACTACAAGCATCAATATTAAAATCTTTACACCTAGTGCAAATCACAACATGTTCTACATAAGAGTTAGATCTATTTGCTACTTCTAGTTTAGCATTTAAATCATTGTTAACATCTTTTAAACTAGAAATTGTCTCATGGCAAGCAAATAGTTCACAAGAAAGCATTTCATTCCTTTTGATTTCTAAAGCAAGGGATTTTTGAGCCTCTACAAACTTATCATGTTCTTCATATAAAAGATCCTCTTGCTTCTCTAATAACCTATTTTTATCATTCAAGGCATCAATTAATTCGTTAATCTTATCAACCTTGGTTCTATCTAGACCCTTGAATAAACAAGAATAATCTATTTCATCATCATCACTAGACTCATCCTCACTTGAAGAAGCATAAGTAGTATTGTCTCGAGTACATACCTTCTTCTCCTTCGCCATGAGGCATGTGTGACGCTCGTTGGGGAAGAGGGATGACTTGTTGAAGGCGGTGGCGGCGAGTCCTTCATTGTCGGAGTCGGATGACGAACAATCCGAGTCCCACTCCTTGCCAAGGTGTGCCTCGCCCTTAGCCTTCTTGTATGCCTTCTTCTTCTCCCTCTTGTAGCCTTGTTCCTGGTCACTTACATTATCGGGACAATTAGCGATAAAATGACCAATCTTACCGCACTTGAAGCAGGAGCGCTTTCCCTTCGTCTTGTTCTTCTTGGGATGCTCCTTGCGGCCCTTTAGCGCCGTCTTGAAGCGCTTGATGATGAGGGCCATCTCTTCCTCATTTAGTCCCGCCGCCTCAACTTGCGCCACCTTGATAGGTAGCGTCTCCTTGCTTCTCGTTGCTTTGAGGGCGATGGTTTGAGGCTCATGGATTGGGCCATTTAGCGCATCATCCACGTATCTCGCCTCCTTGATCATCATTCGCCCGCTTACGAACTTCCCAAGAACTTCTTCGGGCGACATCTTGGTGTACCTAGGATTTTCACGAATATTGTTCACAAGATGTGGATCAAGGACAGTAAAAGACCTTAGCATTAGGCGAACGACGTCGTGGTCCGTCCATCGCGTGCTTCCGTAGCTCCTTATTTTGTTGATGAGGGTCTTGAGCCGGTTGTATGTTTGGGTTGGCTCATCTCCCCTTATCATTGCAATCTTCCAAGCTCGCCCTCCACCAACTCCATCTTGGTGAGCATGGTGACGTCGTTCCCCTCATGTGAGATCCTGAGGGTGTCCCAGATCTGCTTGGCATTGTCCAGGCCGCTCACCTTATTGTACTCTTCCCTGCACAAAGATGCTAAAAGGACAGTAGTAGCTTGTGCTTTTTTATGGATTTGGTCATTTATAAACATGGGACTATCCGAGCTATCAAATTTCATTCCACTCTCTACAATCTCCCATATGCTTGGATGGAGAGAGAACAAGTGACTACGCATTTTGTGACTCCAAAATCCGTAGTCCTCCCCATCAAAGTGTGGAGGCTTGCCAAGAGGAATGGAAAGCAAATGTGTATTTGAACTATGCGGAATACGAGAATAATCGAAAGAGAAGTTTGAATTGACCGTCTTCCTTTTCTTGTAGTCGTTGTCGTCATCCTTTTGGGAAGAAGAGGACTCGTCGCTGTCGTCGTAGTAGACAATCTCCTTTATGCGCCTTGTCTTCTTCTTCTTCCCATCTTTTCGTTTGTGGCCCGAGCCCGAGTCGTTAGGCTTGTCATCTTTCGGCTCGTTGACGAAAGACTCCTTCTCCTTATCATTGATCACAATCCCCTTGCCCTTAGGATCCATCTCTTTAGGCGATTAGTCCCTTCATGAAGAGAACGGTTCTGATACCAATTGAGAGCACCTAGAGGGGGGGGTGAATAGGTGATCCTGTAAAACTTGAAACTTAATGCCACAAAAACTTGGTTAAGCATTAGCACAATAATGCCAAGTGGCTAGAGAGGAGTCTTAGCAAAACACAATAACCACAAGAGATCAACATAGAAATGGCACAGTGGTTTATCCCGTGGTTCGGCCAAGTACAACACTTGCCTACTTCCACGTTGTGGCATCCCAACGGACGAGGGTTGCAATCAACCCCTCTCAAGCGGTCCAAAGACCCACTTGAATACCATGGTGTTTTGCTTTGCTTTACTATATCCCGCTTGCGAGGAATCTCCACAACTTGGAGCCTCTCGCCCTTACACTTTGATGTTCACAAAGAAGCACAGAGTAAGGGAGGGATGAGCAACACACACAAGACACGAAATCAGAGTGACAACACGCACACAAGTTGCAACAAGAGCTCACAACACAACCCGACGAGTTCACAACTCAAATAGAGCTCTAGATGTTATCACAAAGAAACAAATGCGCGGAATCGAAGTCTTGGTGCTTAGGAATGCTTAGAGTATACTTGATGATCTCCTCCATGCGCCTAGGGGCCCCTTTTATAGCCCCAAGGCAGCTAGGAGCCGTTGAGAGCATTCCAGGAAGGCAGATCTTGCCTTCTGTCGCCTGGCGCACCGGACAGTCCGGTGCACCACCGGACGCTGTCCGGTGCGGATTTGTTTCCTTATTTGGTGAAGCCGACCGTTGCAGATTCGGAGCCGTTGGCGCACCGGACACTGTCCGGTGCCCCAATGTGACCGTTGGCTCGGCCACACGTCACGCGCGGAATCCTCGACCGATCGTTGGCCCGGCTGACCGTTGGCTCACCGGACAGTCCGGTGCACCACCGGACAGTCCGGTGATTTTTAGTCGTTCGCTGTTAATCACTTCCCGAGAACGACGAGTTCGCCTGTGAATGGCTCACCGGACAGTCCGGTGCACCACCAGACAGTCCGGTGATTTATATCCGTACACCACCGTCGAAGTCCCAAGAGCAGCAAGTTCGCCAGAGCTAGCCTGGCGCACCGGACACTGTCCGGTGCACCACCGGACAGTCCGGTGCACCCAGACTGAGCAGACTTTGGCTGAACAAAGCCATCTCTTTTCCAATTTGATTTCTCCTGTTTCCAGCACTTAGACACAATACATTAGTTCTTAAAACAATGTACTAAGTCTAGAAACATACCTTTAGACTTGATTTGCACTTTGTCATCACTTTGCACAGATTTACACTTAAGCACTTGTGTTGACATTCAATCACCAAAATACTTAGAAATGGCCCAAGGGCACATTTCCCTTTCAGTATTTGATTAACCCTCTCAGTTTGCCCACTAGTTTGTGGATGATAGGCCGAACTGTGGAGCAATTTGGTACCTAGGGACTTATGAAGTTCTTCCCAGAATTTGGATACGAATTGAGGTCCACGATCCGACACTATAGTCTTTGGAATCCCATGCAAACTGAGGATACGAGCAATATACAATTGGGCATAAACAGCAACTGGGTGCACTGTATTGACGGGTAGAAAATGAGCAATTTTCGTAAGCCGATCAACAATAACCCAGATAGAATCATACCCTTTTGTGGTCTTGGGTAATCCCACAATGAAGTCCATACTTATGTCTTCCCATTTCCAGGTTGGTATTGGTAGAAACTGTAATGGACCGGCAGCTTTCAGATGTATGGCCTTGACACGTCTGCAGGTGTCACATCTAGCCACATAGCGTGCAATTTCGATCTTCATTTTTGTCCACCAATAATGTTGTTTCAAGTCTTGGTACATCTTAGTGCTTCCGGGATGAATAGAATAGCGACTAAGATGTGCTTCATCAAGAATTTGCTGGCGGATCTCTTCATTCTTAGGCACCACTATGCGGTTATTAAACCATACAATACCTTGATCATCTTCTTTAAAACATTTGGCTTTTCCGGCCCTTATCTTCTCACGAATGTGTTTCATACCCTCATTATCCCTTTGAGCATCAATTATCCTTTGCAAGAGGACTGACTCAAGCTTTAGCTGACTTAGGGTTCCTTGTTGGACCATTCCCAGGTTTAGCTTCTCCATCTCCTGACATAATGTATTGTCAGAGGTCTTCACTGTAAGGCAGTGACAGGAAACCTTGCGGCTAAGTGCATCTGCCACTACATTGGCCTTGCCTGGGTGATAATGAATTTCCAGTTTATAATCCTTAATAAGCTCAAGCCATCGTCCTTGCCTCATATTCAACTCTGACTGGGTGAAGATATACTTCAAGCTTTTATGATCTGTATAAATGTGACAAATATTTCCCAGCAGATAGTGATGCCAAATCTTCAGGGCATGAACCACAACAGCTAGCTCCAGATCATGAGTTGGATAATGCTCCTCATGTCGGCGCAACTGCCTTGAAGCATACGCAATTTCTCGGCCTTCTTGCATTAACACACAGCCGAGACCACTGTCTGATGCATCACAATATACATCAAAGGGCTTGGTGATATCCGGTTGAGCCAATACCGGAGCAGTGGTTAATAATGTCTTCAATTGCTCGAAAGCGTCATTACACTTAAAAGACCAATTGAATTTAATATCATTCTTCAAATATGGGGGATAAGAATAGAAGAAATCTTTGTAGGTAAGTTCTTAGAAAATCCTTTTGAAGACGCCTCATAATATCTGCAAAGAAGGGCTTCGCTCCGATACCAGCTGTGACGGAACCTCCCAAGTTATCAGGCCCACCTACAGTTGTCCTTGTCCAACAGACATCAGACAACCCTGTTGTTGGAGACTTGTTCTCAAATGCTATGAATTAAGAACAAGGCAGCATAAAATGTTAAATGTTAACGTCCTTCGTCCACGAAGCATTATTCCCTTGAGGATAATGAACCTTGGACGAAGGTTAATGAGAATATGATTACGAAGGTTAAGTCTTCGTAATCAAATTTTAATAGATTGTACAAGATAATATAAAATAAAGGGTATCAAAGGTAAATGAATCATAAACGAATCATATTATAATATATTAAATCATTGAATACAGCTTTACCTCTGCCTTGACAAAGATTGGTTTCCGAATGATGCGATTACAATTACCGGAATCCGTGAACAGTAAAGGAATACTGTTCACTATTTATAGACACAGGACACAGCCTGTGAAGAATTACAATTATGCCCCTCATAAAAGTTTACAACATTGACTCAGACCTTTATGGACTAAAAGGTCATTCTATCTTTAAGTCGGTTTGTAATACCGAAGCTTCATGAAGAGGAACCATCGGCCAACTCATACAAACAGCTTCAGCTGAAAACCGCTTATTCCTACAAGACCTTCGGCGACGAAGCATAGTCCCAACACCTGTAGATGTTCCTGAATTACTTGACAAGTTCGGTATCTTTTCTTACCTTTCCAGGAACGTTTCACCCGTCTTGCAGACATTACAGAACATCGGAGATATCAAAATGCGGAAGTGATTACACAAACTTACATTTATTTAAAAAGTAAGATCAAGTTGCTTATTACAGACCAGAGTTATAAAACGAGTGTTGAGTAGTAATATTACATTACCAAGGGAGGCAAAAACTTCTCCCGAAAAGTCTTTACATAAAAGTTTCTTATGGAGGACCATATCCTCCCACATCTTCACTCTTGTTTTTCCTCATGAGGAACCACCTTGGTACAGAAGCAATAGAAATCTGCTGCTTCCTCACCTAAAAACAACGAGGGAATAAACCCTGAGTATGGAATTACTCAGCAAGTCTTACCCGACTAAAGAAAAGACTCTCAAGGGTATGCTGGTTATAAGGGAGTCAAGGTAAGGTATCTCAAAATCAAAGACTCTGTTGTTGCATAAATGCTTACTAAAAGTGGATCCTTAAAATCCAGTTTTATTATCACGTTAGGTAAACTTACCTACATCTAGAGTTCTTTCTAACCTAGTTCAAACACTTATCCTGAACTAGCCAAGTTCTTAATTCTTCCTTCATCTTCACTGGATTGCTACGTGTAAGTCAGTGACCAAGTATTCATAACCGCGAAGGTACGGCGATCCGAATCGATTATACTCAGTTGAGGATCTCCAATCACACGACATATGTAGCACTTAACCCTTGCATATGTCAACCCGCCACCAGGTTTCTTAAGACCAGATCAGGTTCACGCAAACCGAGAGCACAGATACACCACCGTCCAGCCTCTTGCTACGGAGGGTACACGCTACTCTCGCCACCGCTCCACGCCCATTTCGTGTTATCTTATTCTAGCCTTAGTCTGCCCAAGGCAAGGCTTACCCATGACGAGGCATGTGACCAGTTAAAGGGTCCTCGGTCAGCAGGCCTACATCGAGACGGTCCTTAATCGACTCAGACGGAGACACTACACCGAGACTCTCTTCTCGTGCAAGTCACCCGCCCGGTCTTAGCTTAATCATTTAAACCCAACAACTTGGTACCTGGTAGAGGTACATCTTTTCCGATGTTGAATCCATCACGGCCGTGATGGATTCACCATCAAGTTTTATTTTCAAAAATATCCCATCCACTTTGCCAAACATCTTTTGTAAAACAAAACCTTTTGTTTTTGCTAAAGCAATACTAAGCATAGGAAATCTTTTTGTAAAAACAGGGTTTCAAGGAAGCTAATCAAAGATCAAGGAAGATAATGCAGGAATTGTTTATCAACCAACTCCTATTACTTAATGCAACAAGCAGGTGAGAAAGATTTCAAAAATATCAAGGAAGGTGGCAAATGCACCGGGGCTTGCCTTCATTAGTAGGTGAGTCAGGCTCAGGCCCGCAGATGTCAAAGTAGAGACAAGTCCCTGCCTGAGATTCCAAAGGTGGTGGTGTCTTCTCTTCAGTTACTTCGATTTCTTCTTCGTTTTCTAAACATAATCATACAAATGTGTATATAAGAATGAATGCCATGTAATGCTCATGAGAGTGCAAGGATAATAAGAACTTATTATCTAAAGTCTTGAATACAATTTTCCTTCACGGAACTCCGAGAACTTAGGGTTTCCGGAGTCAGTAAAGGAGTTCACAGGGCAGGGGTGGGGGTTTTGGGTTCTAGTTATCAAACAAGGTCCAAATCAACCCAAACTCTACCCAAGGCTTCTAAATAATATATAGGACTCATATAAAAAGTTTGGACATTTTTGGAATTACCATATGTTTTCTAAAAATCCAGAACTAATACTTAAAACTACTTTAAATACCTTAAAATTCCTTAGTTAACCTAAAAATCATGAAACTATTTTTATTAAATACTATAGAAAATAAGAAGTCTAGGAAAATTGGTTTCACAATTTTAGGATTTTTCTACAATTTTCTATAGATTTCTAAAGTTCTACTGAAAAAGAAAAGGAAAAAGATTGAATAGTGTTGGGCTGATTCTAGCCCAGCCGGCCCAGTACCAGGGGGAAACGCGCGCGTGCGCGCGCTCGCGCCCTGACGACTTTGCACAAAGGCCTTCGGGTTTTCGGCTAACTGGGAACGAGTTCAGTTATTATTTATATCAGTCACTGACCATTTGCACCGAGGTCCCTGAGGTTCTATTTCTCTACCCCGACTGGTCCACGACGGCGCTCAGCACGGAGAGCCCAACTCCGATGAGCTAGACCGGCCGGAGGGGGCCAAGACCCAGCGAGTATTTTCCCCAACTTAATTGCACTAATGATCAAGTGGTTTGCTCTGGCCACGGTGACCATGAGCACTATGGCTAGACTGCCGTGTTCCCGGCGACCAAAGGCTACTCCGTGCAATTGAGTGGGTCGATGGGCATCACAGGCATACGAGAGCACTTAAACAAGGTTTGAATTGGGCAGAGTTTTATCAGAACAGGCTAACCACGGCGAGCTTGGTTCGACGGTGGCAGAAACTTGATTTGGGGGAAACAAGAAATTCGGGCACTCTGGTGATCGATTGCTAGCAATTTCTGGTGACTGGGTAGTTGATGATCTTGCGGAACTGGTGGAGGGCTCAATTTATAGGGAGAGCGAGCGGTGGTGATCAATTCGGCCGAGCCGTGCTGGCGGCCGGAGATGAAGAAGAACCTTGGCGCAGTGATTTTGTGTCCACCGTCGTGGCAACCTCCCCGGCGACGATGGGACAGCAGTAGGGAGCCACGGCGACGCGGTGGAAAGGCAGAGCCATGTGGCGCAAGGCCGGGAGGCGATGGTTCACCGGCGAGCATATCAGCTCAAGCCGCAGGGTAGAGGGGAAGTACGGGGGGGATCATCGGAGTGGAGGCCAGCACACCGACAGCGATGATTTACACACTCCGCAATGTTATCCATCTACCCCGAGCGCGAATCCTTACGCCGGCGACACGAATCACAGCGAGGGAGCGATCGTCGATGGTGAACCGTTCTGAACCTGAATGGTTACTGTACCATGAGCTTATTTCATTCAGTCGACCTGACAGTCACAGTTTAGGCTTGATTTTCTCACAACCTATATGGCAACATACTCCATGCTCTACAACAAAGTTGGAGAGCTATATACCATCTATAATTCGACTATAGGGGTTGAACTCATTTGAGCACTAGATCAAGGTTGAATTCACACCCAAAGCTGGCTCTGTTACACTGAAAATCTGAATTTCAGAATGGAACCAGCCTGACAGCCAAACTTTAGGCTTAATTATCTCTGGATTTTTCTTAAGAACTGAGCTCACACTCTTAAGCAAAGTTGTCCTCCTATAATTGGTCTACAACTTTGATGTGGTGACCTAGGACAAAAACCCTATGATTAAAAAGTTACAAGGCTCCAAAGTTGAGCCCTCAACTCTGAAATCCAGACTTAGAGTGAATTCTCAATTGGGGTCCTTTTTGCAAATTAATCCAAAACTTAGGGTTTGGCTTGTAAATTCACATATGAGTGACCCAAATGACTTAAGATACTTATTTAACTTGGTTTTTGCACTTTAGTCCAGAAGTGGACTAATTTTGCACATAAGCCCCTAGGGTTTGGTTTTAGGGTTTTCTAGGGTTCCAATTTGGGTTTTTGGTACCCCAGGGGTATAAATGCAATTCAACTTTATTCTTGGGACCATTTTGTGACCTTTTCCTTAAAGCTTTTAGGTTTTCTCAACTTGGGCTAGGTTTTATCCCTTTAATCCCTATTTAGGGTTAAGTTCCCTATCCAGGGGTCTATTTGCAAAATGCTATAACAATACAACTTGTTTGAAATTTTTACCTAGTGAATGCACTCTAGGTGTGTCAAACATATGCAATGCCAATGTTTATGATGTCATGCTCAAGTTTTAGTTGCAGTAACACCAGGGGATCAAAATTAATTTATATACCTTTATACTGTTGTATGCTAGGCTGTCAGCAAGATCATCATTCGACAAAATTGAAAGGCCATCTTCCAGCTTCGGGAATCCAATGCTTCTACCTATCTCTCGGCAAATGGATATTTCTTTGTTATCTGGGAGACAGTACAAGAAATCATCTTCATTACTCCCGTTAAAAGCTAAGGCTCCTTTTGGATATTTTAGTTTTTGAGCATAATGCCTTGTTTCTGCGATTTCATCTTCGGACAATTTCTTCCCTGAAGCATGTCGAAAGATGTAGTCAATAGTTTCGATTGGAGCTTCGGTAGCAGGAGTTTCAGGTGCAATATGTCCTACTGATTTTTCCTCGAGCGCGGCAGGTTTCGCTGCAACAGGTGCTGAGAGCCCAGCTTCGGCTTCAACCGGAGCTTGCAGAGCTTGCATAGCTTCGGTTTCTGCTTGCCCAGTTTTAGCTTTGGCTGGAGTTTTGGCAGCTTCAGCAGTTTTCTTTGTGGGAGCAGGGCTCAAGACCTTTGTAGTCTCCAACACAACATTTAGTACGCTGGCCATCCTCCTCCTCTTAGGAGCTGCAGCAGGAGTTTTTTGTACCTTCGGCAAATCTGCCTTCACTGGTGGGCTTAGGATTTCTAGCACTTTTATTACTTTTTCCACCTGTAGCTCTTCAGCCTTATCATCTTTAACTTCGGCTGGCACCTTCGACATTACAATCAGCTCTTCAGTGCTCTGTGCAGTCAAAGCAGTTTGTCTTGCTTCGGCAGCTGAGGAGGGCCCTTCACCAAATTCATGCACCACGGCCGGTTCGATATACCGCGGTGGGTGGGTCAAGACCTTCATCTTCTTGCCCTTCGGCACACCAGCGGTGGCCGAAGCTGCGGGGGCCGAAGTAATAGTTTTTCTTTTCTTCCCTTGACTCTGCAACGGGTAGCGATAATCAGGGTATATAAAGCCTATGGCATCAAATACCCTGTTTAATGTTTTCTTCCCTCGGCCCCCGAAGGCTGTGGACAAAGCATTATCTTTGGCCTTGCTATATGCCCCAAGTAGTTCGTCGCTGATAGCCTCAATACTTTTTAACCAATCATCATTTGGCTCATCAAACCGGTCTCTGAACCTAAAAGTATATTTTAGTCGAATCAACCCACCTTCAGTTGATTCAGCAGTAATTTCCTTCGGCATATCCCAGTTTTCCACAAGTGGCCATACTCTGTACGCTATGTGCTCTTGAACAATATCCCTTGTGCCAATAAAAGCGCAGACGTTGCTAAAAGCCTTCTGCAAGCTTCGTCATTTTGATTGATTACCACCTTCGGCCTCCGAAGGCCGAAGCGAGACCAGATAGGACGTTGAATGATTTCCTTAATATATTCTAAAAGTCGCCTAGAGGGGGGTGAATAGGGCGAAACTGAAATTTACAAAGTTAATCACAACTACAAGCCGGGTTAGCGTTAGAAATATAAGCGAGTCCGAGAGAGAGGGTGAAAAACAAATCGCAAGCAAATAAAGAGTGAGACACAAGGATTTGTTTTACCGAGGTTCAGTTCTTGCAAACCTACTCCCCGTTGAGGTGGTCACAAAGACCGGGTCTCTTTCAACCCTTTCCCTCTCTCAAACGGTCACTTAGACCGAGTGAGCTTCTCTTCTCAATCACACGGGACACTAAGTCCCCGCAAGGACCACCACACAATTGGTGTCTCTTGCCTCGGTTACAATTGAGTTTATCACAAGAAAGAATGAGAAAGAAAAGAAGCAATCCAAGCGCAAGAGCTCAAATGAACACAAATGTCACTCTCTCTAGTCACTATTTGATTTGGAGTGATTCCGGACTTGGGAGAGGATTTGATCTCTTTGGTTGTGTCTAGAATTGAATGCTATAGCTCTTGTAAGGTGTTGGAGAGTGGAAAACTTGGATGCAATGAATGGTGGGGTGGTTGGGGTATTTATAGCCCCAACCACCAAACTAGCCGTTTGGTGGAGGCTGCTGTCGACGGGCGCACCGGACAGTCCGGTGAGCCACCGGACACTGTCCGATGCACCAGCCACGTCACTCGGCCGTTAGGGTTCGACCGTTGGAGCTCTGACAGGTGGGGTCTTCTGGCTGTCCGGTGGTACACCGGACAAGTACTGTAGACTATCCGGTGCGCCTTCTGACGCTGCTCTGACTCTGGCGCGCACTGTAGCGCATTGAATGCGGTTGTAGTCGACCGTTGGAGCTGAAGTAGTCGTTGCTCCGCTGGCACACCGGACAGTCCGGTGCGCCACCGGACACTGTCCGGTGCCTCACCGGACAGTCCGGTGAATTATAGCGGAGCACCTTCTGATTTTCCCGAAGGTGACGAGTTTGGAGCTGAGTTCCCTGGTACACCGGACATTGTCCGGTGGTGCACCGGACAGTCCGGTGCGCCAGACCAGGACACGCTTCGGTTGTCTTTTGCTCTCTTTGTTTGAACCCTTTCTTGGTCATTTTATTGGTCTATTGTGAACCTTTGGCACCTGTAAAACTTATAATCTAGAGCAAACTAGTTAGTCCAATTATTTGTGTTGGGCAATTCAACCACCAAAATCAATTAGGAAAAGGTGTAAGCCTATTTTCCTTTCAATCTCCCCCTTTTTGGTGATTGATGCCAACACTAACCAAAGCAAATATGGAAGTGCAGAATTTAACTTATTTGCATAATGTAAGTGCAAAGGTTGCTTGGAATGAAACCAATAAATATTACTTACTAGATGCACATGGATGTCTTTTCTTCTTATTAACATTTTGGACCACGTTGCACCACATGTTTTGTTTTGCAAAATGTTTTGGAAATTCTTTTCAAAGTTCTTTTGCAAATAGTCAAAGGTAAATGAATAAGATTTTGAGAAGCATTTTCAAGTTTTGAAATTTTCTCCCCCTGTTTCAAATGCTTTTCCTTTGACTAAACAAAACTCCCCCTTAATGAAATCCTCCTCTTAGTGTTCAAGAGGGTTTTAGATATTAATTTTGAAGAGGGTATACCAATTTGAAATTATATCAAAATAAGATACTAATTGAAAAACTTCTTTTAACATCAATTAAAAGACTACATTTTTTGAAATTGGTGGTGGTGCGGTCCTTTTGCTTTGGGCTAATACTCTCTCCCCTTTTGGCATGAATCGCCAAAAACGGATGCTTGAGTGAAATATAAGCCCTTTTAAACTACTCTCTCCCCCTTAGGACGGAAGTAAAGGAGTGAAGATTATACCAAAGTTGGAGAGTTAGTGCGGAGCTACGGCGAAGGATGAATGATTCGATGGAGCGGAGTGGAAGCCTTGTCTTCGCCGAAGACTCCTTTTCTCTTTCAATCTATGACTTACCATGAAATGGACTTGAAAGAACACATTAGTCATAGCACATGAAAGAGATGATCAAAGGTATATATATGAGCTATGTGTGCAAAATATCATTCAAAATTCCTAGAATCAAGAATATTTAGCTCATGCCTAAGTTTGGTAAAGGTTTGTTCATCCAATGGCTTGGTAAAGATATCGGCTAATTGTTCTTTGGTGCTAACATATGCAATCTCGATATCCCCCTTTTGTTGGTGATATCTTAGAAAATGATGCCGAATGGTTATGTGTTTAGTGCGGCTATGCTCGACGGGATTATCCGCCATGCGGATTGCACTCTCATTATCACATAGAAGAGGAACTTTGGTTAATTTGTAACCATAGTCCCTAAGGGTTTGCCTCATCCAAAGCAATTGCGCGCAACAATGGCCTGTGGCAATATACTCGGCTTCGGCGGTAGAAAGAGCGACAGAATTTTGCTTCTTTGAAGCCCAAGACACCAGAGATCTTCCCAAGAACTGGCAAGTCCGTGATGTGCTCTTTCTATTAATTTTGCACCCTGCCCAATCAGCATCGGAATAACCAATTAAATCAAATGTGGATCCCCTGGGGTACCAAAGGCCAAACTTAGGAGTATAAACTGAATATCTCAAGATTCGTTTTACGGCCCTAAGGTGAGCTTCCTTAGGATCGGCTTGGAATCTTGCACACATGCATATGGAAAGCATAATATCCGGTCGTGAAGCACATAAATAGAGTAAAGAACCTATCATCGACCGGTATACCTTTTGATCTACGGATTTACCTCCCGTGTCGAGGTCGAGATGCCCATTGGTTCCCATGGGTGTCTTGATGGGCTTGGCGTCCTTCATCCCAAACTTGGTTAGAGTGTCTTGAATGTACTTCGTTTGGCTAATGAAGGTGCCCTCTCGGAGTTGCTTCACTTGAAATCCTAAGAAATACTTCAACTCCCCCATCATAGACATCTCAAATTTTTGTGTCATGATCCTACTAAACTCTTCACATGAAGATTCGTTAGTAGACCCAAATATGATATCATCAACATAAATTTGGCATACAAACAAATCATTTTAAAGTGTTTTAGTAAAGAGTGTAGGATCGGCTTTTCCGACTTTGAAGCCATTAGCAATAAGAAAATCTCTTAGGCATTCATACCATGCTCTTGGGGCTTGCTTGAGCCCATAAAGCACCTTAGAGAGTCTATAAACATGATTAGGATACTCACTGTCTTCAAAGTCGGGAGGTTGCTCAACATAGACCTCTTCCTTGATTGGTCCATTGAGGAAGGCACTTTTCACGTCCATTTGATAAAGCTTGAAGCCATGGTAAGTAGCATAGGCAAGTAAAATACGAATTGACTCAAGCCTAGCTACGGGTGCATAGGTTTCACCGAAATCCAAACCTTCGACTTGTGAATATCCCTTGGCCACAAGTCGGGCTTTGTTCCTTGTCACCACACCATGCTCATCTTGCTTGTTGCGGAAGACCCACTTGGTTCCTACAACATTTTGGTTAGGACGTGGAACTAAATGCCATACCTCATTCCTTGTGAAGTTGTTGAGCTCCTCTTGCATCGCCATCACCCAATCCGGATCTTGAAGTGCTTCCTCTACCCAGTGTGGCTCAATAGAGGAAACAAATGAGTAATGCTCACAAAAATGTGCAACACGAGATCTAGTGGTTACCCCCTTATGGATGACGCCTAGGATGGTGTTCACTGTAACACCCCTGGTGTTACTGCAACTAAAATTGAGCATGACATCATAAACATTGGCATTGCATATGTTTGACACACCTAGAGTGCATTCACTAGGTAAAAATTTCAAACAAGTTGTATTGTTATAGCATTTTGCAAATAGACCCCTAGATAGGGAACTTAACCCTAAATAGGGATTAAAGGGATAAAACCTAGCCCAAGTTGAGAAAACCTAAAAGCTTTAAGGAAAAGGTCACAAAATGGTCCCGAGAATAAAGTTGAATTGCATTTATACCCCTGGGGTACCAAAAACCCAAATTGGAACCCTAGAAAACCCTAAAACCAAACCCTAGGGGCTTATGTGCAAAATAGTCCACTTCTGGACTAAAGTGCAAAAACCAAGTTAAATAAGTATCTTAAGTCATTTGGGTCACTCATATGTGAATTTACAAGCCAAACCCTAAGTTTTGGATTAATTTGCAAAAAGGACCCCAATTGAGAATTCACTCTAAGTCTGGATTTCAGAGTTGAGGGCTCAACTTTGGAGCCTTGTAACTTTTTAATCATAGGGTTTTTGTCCTAGGTCACCACATCAAAGTTGTAGACCAATTATAGGAGGACAACTTTTCTTAAGAGTGTGAGCTCAGTTCTTAAGAAAAATCCAGAGATAATTAAGCCTAAAGTTTGGCTGTCAGGCTGGTTCCATTCTGAAATTCAGATTTTCAGTGTAACAGAGCCAGCTTTGGGTGTGAATTCAACCTTGATCTAGTGCTCAAATGAGTTCAACCCCTATAGTCGAATTATAGATGGTATATAGCTCTCCAACTTTGCTGTAGAGCATGGAGTATGTTGCCATATAGGTTGTGAGAAAATCAAGCCTAAACTATGACTGTCAGGTCGACTGAATGAAATAAGCTCATGGTACAGTAACCATTCAGGTTCAGAACGGTTCACCATCGACGATCGCTCCCTCGTTGTGATTCATGTCGCCGGCGTAAGGATTCGCGCTCGGGGCAGATGGATAACATTGCGGAGTGTGTAAATCGTCGCCGCCGGTGTGCTGGCCTCCACTCCGATGATCCCCCCCGTACTTCCCCTCTACCCTGCGGCTTGAGCTGATATGCTCGCCGGTGAACCACCGCCTCCCGGCCTTGCGCCACGTGGCTCTGCCTTTCCACCGCGTCGCCGTGGCTCCCTACTGCTGTCCCATCATCGCCGGGGAGGTTGCCACGACGGTGGACACGAAATCACTGCGCCAAGGTTCTTCTTCATCTCCGGCCGCCAGCACGGCTCGGCCGAATTGATCACCACCGCTCGCTCTCCCTATAAATTGAGCCCTCCACCAGTTCCGCAAGATCATCAACTACCCAGTCACCAGAAATTGCTAGCAATTGATCACCAGAGTGCCCGAATTTCTTGTTTCCCCCAAATCAAGTTTCTGCCACCGTCGAACCAAGCTCACCGTGGTCAGCCTGTTCTGGTAAAACTCTGCCCAATTCAAACCTTGTTTAAGTGCTCTCATATGCCTATGATGCCCATCGACCCACGCAATTGCACGGAGTAGCCTCTGGTTGCCGGGAACACAGCAGTCTAGCCATAGTGCTCGCGGTCACCGTGGCCAGAGCAAACCACTTGATCATTAGTGCAATTAAGTTGGGGAAAATACTCGCTGGGTCTTGGATTTGGTTTAGTCCGAAGCTGGGCGCCGGTCTTGGCCCCCTCCGGCCGGTCTAGCTCGTCGGAGTTGGGCTCTCCATGCTGAGCGCCGTCGTGGACCAGTCGGGGTAGAGAAATAGAACCTTAGGGACCTCGGTGCAAATGGTCAGTGACTGATATAAATAGTAACTGAACTCGTTCCCAGTTAGCCGAAAACCCGAGGGCCTCTATGCAAAGTCGCCAGGACGCGGGTGCGCGCGCGCGTTTCCCCCTGGTACTGGGCCGGCTGGGCTAGAATCAGCCCAACACTATTCAATCTTTTTCCTTTTCTTTTTCAGTAGAACTTTAGAAATCTATAGAAAATTGTAGAAAAATCCTAAAATTGTGAAACCAATTTTCCTAGACTTCTTATTTTCTATAGTATTTAATAAAAATAGTTTCATGATTTTTAGGTTAACTAAGGAATTTTAAGGTATTTAAAGTAGTTTTAAGTATTAGTTCTGGATTTTTAGAAAACATATGGTAATTCCAAAAATGTCCAAACTTTTTATATGAGTCCTATACATTATTTAGAAGCCTTGGGTAGAGTTTGGGTTGATTTGGACCTTATTTGATAACTAGAACCCAAAACCCCCACCCTGCCCTGTGAACTCCTTTACTAACTCCGGAAACCCTAAGTTCTCGGAGTTCCGTGAAGGAAAATTGTATTCAAGACTTTAGATAATAAGTTCTTATTATCCTTGCACTCTCATGAGCATTACATGGCATTCATTCTTATATACACATATGTATGATTATGTTTAGAAAACGAAGAAGAAATCGAAGTAACTGAAGAGAAGACACCACCACCTTTGGAATCTCAGGCACGGACTAGTCTCTACTTTGACATCTGCGGGCCTGAGCCTGACTCACCTACTAACGAAGGCAAGCCCCGGTGCATTTGCCACCTTCCTTGATATTTTTGAAATCTTTCTCACCTGCTTGTTGCATTAAGTAATAGGAATTGGTTGATAAACAATTCCTGCATTATCTTCCTTGATCTTTGATTACCTTCCTTGAAACCCTGTTTTTACAAAAAGATTTCCTATGCTTAGTATTGCTTTAGCAAAAACAAAAGGTTTTCTTTTACAAAAGATGTTTGGCAAAGTGGATGGCATATTTTTGAAAATAAAACTTGATGGTGAATCCATCACGGCCGTGATGGATTCAACATCAGAAAAGATGTACCTCTGCCAGGTACCAAGTTGTTGGGTTTAAATGATTAAGCTAAGACCGGGTGGGTGACTTGCACGAGAAGAGAGTCTCGGTGTAGTGTCTCCGTTTGAGTCGATTAAGGACTGTCTCGATGTAGGCCTGCTGACCGAGGACCCTTTAACTGGTCACATGCCTCGTCATGGGTAAGCCTTGCCTCGGGCAGACTAAGGCCAGAATAAGATAACACGAAATGGGCGTGGAGCGGTGGCGAGTGTAGCGTGTACCCTCCGTAGCAAGAGGCTAGACGGTGGTGTATCTGTGCTCTCGGTTTGCATGAACCTGATCTGGTCTTAAGAAACCCGGTGGCGGGTTGACATATGCAAGGGTTAAGTGCTACATATGTCGTGTGATTGGAGATCCTCAGCTAAGTATAATCGATTCGGATCACCGTACCTTCGCGGTTATGAAGACTTGGTCACTGACTTACACGTAGCAATCCAGTGAAGATGAAAGAAGAATTAAGAACTTGGCTAGTTCAGGATAAGTGTTTGAACTAGGCTAGAAAGAACTCTAGGTGTAGGTAAGTTTACCTAACGTGACAATAAAACTGGATTTTTAAGGATCCACTTTTAGTAAGTGTCGGGGACCATAATTAGGGGTACCCTCAAGGCTCCTAATTCTCAGCTGGTAACCCCCATCAGCATAAAGCCGCAAAGGCCTGATGGGTGCGATCAAGTCAGGGATCAGTCCATTCGAGGGACTCGATCACGCCTATCCCGAACCTAGCCTCGGACAAGGGCAGCCGACCCGGAGGATCTCCGCCTCGCCCGAGGCCTCCCTCCAGCGGCGAACACGTTCCCGGCTCACCCGAGGCCCTGTCTTTGCCAAGAAGCAACCCCGACCAAATCACAGGAGCATTTAATGCAAAGCTGGCCTGACACCTTTATCCTGACACGCGCCCCTCAGCTGATAGAGCCGAAGTGACCGCCGTCACTTCGCCGCTCCACTGACCAGTCTGATAGAAAGACAGCGCCGCCTACGCCGCTCCGACTGCGGTGCCACTTGACAGAGTGAGGCTGACAGGCAGTCAGGCCCGGCCGCACACCATAGGAAGCTCCGCTCCGCCCGACCCAGGGCTCGGACTCGGGCTAAGCCCCGGAAGACGGCGAACTTTGCTCCGCCCAACCCAGGGCTCGGACTCGGGCTAAGCCCCGGAAGACGGCGAACTCCGCTCCGCCCGACCCAGGGCTCGGACTTGGGCTAAGCCCCGGAAGACGGCGAACTCCGCTCCGCCCGATCCAGGGCTCGGACTCGGGCTAAGCCCCGGAAGACGACGAACTCTACTCCGCCTGACCCAGGGCTCGGACTCGGGCTAAGCCCCAGAAGACGACGAACTCCGCCTCGCCCGACCCAGGTCTCGGACTCGGCCTCGGCCACGGAAGACGGACTTGACCTCGACCTCGGAGGAGCCTCCACATCGCCCAACCTAGGGCGCGGACCGGCCACGTCAACAGGAGGCGCCATCATTACCCTACTCCAAGCTGACTCAGGCTACGGGGAACAAGACCGGCGTCCCATCTGGCTCGCTCCGCCAGATAGGCGATGATGGCGTCCCGCATGCTCCCTGACGATGGCGACTCTCGGCCCCCTTACGGAAGCAAGAGGACGTCAGCAAGGACTCGACGGCCCCGACAGCTGTCCCTCCGCCAGGCTCCGGCGCTCCTCCAACGGCCACGACATCACACAAACCGAGCGCAAAAATCTCTCCGGCCGCCACGATGGCGTGTACTTAGGGCACTAGCTCTCCTCCGCTAGACACGTAGCACTCTGCTACACCCCCCATTGTACACCTGGATCCTCTCCTTATGTCTATAAAAGGAAGGACCAGGGCCCTCTTAGAGAGGGTTGGCCGCGCGGGGACGAGGACGAGACGGGCGCTCGCGTAAGGCCGCTCGCTCCTTCCCCCGTGCGGACGCTTGTAACCCCCTACTGCAAGCGCACCCGACCTGGGCGCGGGACGAACACGAAGGCCGCAGGATTTCCACCTCTCTCACGCCCATCTCCGGCCACCTCGCTTTCCCCCTTCGCGCTCGGCCTCGCGTCGACCCATCTGGGCTGGGGCACGCGGCGACACTTCACTCGTCGGCTCAGGGACCCCCCGGTCTCGAAACGCCGACAGTTGGCGCGCCAGGTAGGGGCCTACTGCGTGTTGACGAACAGCTTCCCGTCAAGCTCCAGATGGGTAGTCTCCAGCAACCTCTTCGGCCCGGGACGGTGCTCCGTTTCGGGAGCCTTGAGTTCATGTCCCTCGATGGCAGCTATGACATTGTGACACCCCAGTGTCACCTAGGGTTTCTCTCAAATACCAACCCAAGAACCATTATTTTATGTGAACCAAAATAAGCATGAGCATCAAAATAACTTAAGTACTAAAGGATTCACCAAGTATATACTTAAAAGTATCATGATTAAAACAATTGAGTCTTTTAAAAAAAGATAAGAGTGTACAACCCTAAGGAAAACCCTAAGTGAGCCCTTTAAGCAAAATGCAAGAAAATAAGAAAAAGGGGATGAAAAGTTTAAAATTTTGACTTGAGCCAATTATAAAAATTAAAATATATTTAATGAGCAACAAGAAAGGTTGAGAAAGCTTAGCCAAAATAACTCAAATAAATCCCCAAATCAGCCCTTGAACTATGAACCCTTAGGGAAATTCAGATTTCTGAATTTCTGAATTTCAGACCTCTTCCCAAAGATCATCTGCGTTCTCTGTTTTTCGAAACTCAAAGCCAGGAGATCCAAATATCAAAGTTGTGCCAAATTCCATTGAACACATCCTGGAAAAGTTTGAACTCAAACCAAATTCATTTGACACGGTTTTGGCGCAGTTTGACCTCGGGACCAGGCATTCTGACACTGGCACCTTGGTGACGCTGCAACTCCCTGTCCCTAGCCTAAAACCGTGCGACGTCCATACATAAAAGACAAAGCTTGGTCTGGTGAACAAATCCTTCACAACGATCTTGCCCAAATTCGCGAAGATTTGCTCCCAATCGGCGCTTGAACAGGGGCAGAGGCAACGGGAACACGTGTTCGACCATGGCTGACACCCCCGGTTCACGCCCGTTCGCGCACCGCGCCTCCCAGTGCACACCCGCGCGCACCCGCCGGTCCACGACCGCCCGTGCACCGCGCCGTGCCTATAAAGCCTCCCCAAGCGCGCCCCACTTCGCCCCGCACTCACCCTCACCGGCCAGCCACTTTCCCTTAGCTCCGGCGAGCTCAATTCCGCCTGCCATTGCCGCCAGAGCTTCGGCCATCGTGGCCAGCCCACCCCAGCCATCCTCTGGGCAAGCCAGTGCTTCGGCTAGCTCCGCCAGTAGCCCGTGAAGCTTGCCAAGCCCTCGGACCCGGCCGGACTTCACCGGAGGCCCGAGATCGACCTCACCGGACTTCGGTCTTCCGCCGCCGCGCGTGGACCGAGCTATCCAGTGAGTCTCCGACCAATTCCTTGCACCCATATCTTCTCTGGCATCCCGTGAACCTCTCTGACCCATCCAATTGATCTATCTCGCCGTGATCAGGCCGGACCCCTCGCCGCCGACGAGCATCCCCGCCTGCGCGCGTGGACCGACCGATTCCGGCCATCTTCGACGGTGACCTGCACCTCGTTGTGATCCCCGAGACCTCCCCTACGTCCTCGACCACTTCACCGGAGCAATCTCGCCGCCGGTAAGCCCCTCCGCCCTTTCTTTCGCCGTGGTTACTGTTTGAGGTAGAAGAAGGACCTCGGGTTAGGATCTGTAGAACCCGAGGGGTTTTCTGTAACGTCAGCGACTCTTGTGAATAGTAGCTTAAGGACTGATTCGCGAGGAAAACTTAAAAACCCGCCAGGGACCCCAGTGCAAAGTGGATTTCCATTAAACCATTTCTGTTAATCTTTTTAAAATGACCAGAGAACTTAGAAAATCCATAACTTGCTGAATTCTTCATAAAAAGTTGTCAAACCAATTTTGCTAGCTCCTGAATATTATGAACTATCATTTAAAAATGATAAACCCTATGCTTTCTGTTCTAAATTTTAGAGTTTAAAATTAAAAACAGAAACCCACCAAACCTTGTTTAATTAAGGAAAATTAGTTTTTCTTCTGTGCTGAACTTAAGAAAATTTGTAGATGTTTAAACCTCATTTAGACACTGTTTAAAAAAGGTAGGAACCCCAGCATTAGAAATTATGATGTAGTTATTCATTTAAAGCTAATTTGTCCAAAACTTAGAGAAAATCAGAAAGGCATTAGAAATTAATGAACAATGATTAAGATTATTTTTCCTAGTTTACTTATGTAACAGAGAACCTAGGAAAAATACAGAGACTATTAATTTGGACCAGTTTTAAATTAAAATGATTTATTTAGCCTTATATAGACTGAAAATCAATTATTAGAGTGGCAAAACTATAACCAAAATGATTGATAAAAATCCAGTGGACTTATAACCACCAGAGCCCCACTACAAAAATAAAGGCCACCTCAGTTCAATTTAAGTAAGGAAAATAAATATAAAGTGATAATAAGGCATTTTCCAAATAATTCTTGAATAACCCCTAATGATGCAATAATGGGCAACCAAAATTTTTCTAAGATCATAATGAGATGAACTACCAGAGAAAAATGCAAACCCCTGAAAAAGAAGCAAATTCCTACCTATTGCTAAAGATTTATGAGAAAGGTCACTTAATTCAAATAATGCATACCACCCCTTTCCTTAAGCAAAAAGATGCCAAACCTCAGAATGATTGCTCTTGCACAAAACAATAACTAAGAAAAATAAGAACTCTGTTGTTTGATGTTTTTCAAATATAGTGGTAGTAGAAAGCACCCACTTGGCTAGAAACTTGAGAAAACCATAGAAAAATAATTAAAAGGTATTAATGACTAGAAATTTGTATCAAATCATGTTATAACACCTAAAAGCCAGCAAAAATGAGTTTCAAAGAATTACCCACTGTTAAATAATAGTTGTAGTTCAAAGCACCCCTTCTGCCCTAGAATTTAATAATTTTATCCAGAGACAACTATTCACTTTCTGATTCCCAAATTTTGAGACAGAGAAACATACACCAGTACCCAGCCACTGTAATTTTTGCAGGATTTTTGGAATTTTATAAAAGCAACTTGTAGTTCAAACCCACTCTAAAACATTAAAAAGAATAAAAGAAAAGGGAAGAAGAAATAAACCTCACCCCAATGAGTCTAACTTGAGAACTTATCAATTCTCCCTAAGACTTAAAAGGAATTCAGTGGAACCCCAAAAATTAAATCCACTACTTACCTTAGCTAAGTTTAAACCAATTCACCAAGTATACCACAAAAGGGTCTTACATAAGTAAAGTTAACTTGTTTTACTCAAGTAGATCATACACCTTTAAAGTTGTGATTTCTAAAAGCACATATCATATCATGCATATATCTTACGCATTGCATTCATTAGATTGTAATCTTGCCGACGGAGAGTACGTGCTCATCCCCGAGCAAGGACCTGTCCAAGAGGAAGACCAGGAGCAGGCTTCAGAGGCTGCTATTGAGGATCTCCCCGCAGCCCCAGCAATTGAAGGCAAGCCCCGGTTTTATGCATAACCGTTTATATATGCTACTTTACTACACTTAATGTTTGTAGGTTTGTAATGTGCACTTAAGTGTAGGAGTTGCTTGAAACCTCTAGTTGCATGAACTTAGGATTCCTTTTTGAGATGAATACTAGTATGCTAGGTCGAGTAGCTGCTTGCTAATCAGGATCTCGGTAGAAGTCGAGTGATTTTTCTAGCACTCGCGCGAGGTCAGGAATTGATTGTATTCATCTTGATAATGGGATATATGTTGGTCTATGGACTTGGATCCAGGGAGGATGCCTTGTCTATGAGACGGGAAAAAGAATTAAGGACTAATGTGTGGATACCTGAGTCAAGCTTTTGAACGTACTAAGCACATGCCGGGAAAAATGGTAACCGGTAAACCTAGTACCTGAGTGAAGCCGGGCGTGGACTTTATCCCTCATGCGACCTGAGACTGGGTCTCCCATGCTAGCTATGGTGGGTACAAGTGCGGTCACTGCACGGCGGCAGCCGGGGTCAGTGGAGCATTGTATGCCAAGGCGGTGAGGCCTGGACGCGAACGGGGAATCGATGGGGACGGTTGTCATGTGCAGGGTCGGAGTACCCTGACATGCCGTGTGTTTAGGTTTACCTTGCAAGGTTAAAACTCGATTCGAATCGTCTGCTTCTCGCAGCTAATGAGACTGCTTGATTCCTTGTACTGCATCGAGTAAAAAGTGAAATGTGGTTACATGAGATAACTTGTTGATTGAATTAATTGATTGTTACCATGTATGCTTAGAAGGAGCAATCTAGCTAAGTTAATGACGATAGAAACTGGAAAGCTAAAATTTGCTTTTAGAAACAGCTAGTGCTTTTGGCAAACCAAACCCCTCAGCCAAACAGCTGCATAGTCTAGAGGTAGAGGAGTAGACTCCTCACACCGGGTAAGTCTAGCTGAGTATTAGTATACTCAGCCTTGCTTGTGGCACAATTTTGCAGGTACCATTCAGGAAATGGTTGATGGCGTGACTTGGCCTACCACCCTGCCACCGGGTTGGACGGTCCAGTGGGACGCTGCTCCGACAGGAGAGGAGCACGAGGAGTAGTGGGCTAGGCCTTGCCCATTTCCTCGATACCGACAACATCGATTATCCGCTGCACTTTATTTTGTGAACTCTTATTTGCTACTCAAAAACTCCGACTTATGTAATAACTCAGTACTTAATTTGTGGATTCCTGTTTTATTGTATTGCTTCTGTGACTCACCTTCGTGTGAGATTGTGGAATTTGATCCTGGTTAAGTGGCTCCATCAGACTAGATCTGAGGGACTGACGGGTTATTCCGATTTAAGTGTGTTACGGCCCCTGAGGCGTGACTA
Source organism: Zea luxurians (assembly GCA_029449295.1). Classification (NCBI taxonomy): domain Eukaryota; kingdom Viridiplantae; phylum Streptophyta; class Magnoliopsida; order Poales; family Poaceae; genus Zea; species Zea luxurians. The sequence continues at coordinate 1,795,312 of JAOPSE010000132.1, forward strand.
AGGCACTTAAGCTGGAATAATTCGGGTGGTTCCGCCACAGCTGGTATCGGAGCAAATTCCACCACAGAGAAGGACAATAAACCATGAACACCAATTTTCAAAATCTAAAACTTGCCTAGAAACTGCTAAGGATCGTCAGGACTAGACCGCTAGACCTAGGACGAAAGGCCTTAGGCATAGAGGGAGAAATAGGTGGCTAATTGATTAGGCCCCGTGGGCCAGTACTTATATTTTTAAGGATGCCCTAAAAAGCACCCTATTTTCTTTGAGAGGCAACATTACTTCCAGCATGCATGCATTATAAAACACAAAGAGGAATTAAAATTTGAGCTAACCCCTTTTCTTAAAATCATCCGGGCTCTCTTGTTCTTTTTCCTTCCACCATAATCTTTATCTTTGATTCCCTTCCGCAGATGAATTCACCCACCCCCGCCAGTGGAGGAGACTCTCGTTTCAGTTCTGACTTCCTTTCTCGCGATGGCTTTCCTTCCATCTTGTGGGAAGTGCTTAACTCTGCCGGTTACCCTACGCCCCCTTTGTACACGGTGCAGTTGTATGAGGAGCATCGGGTACCTCGTCGTTGGGTCTGGCTGACTTTGGAGGCTCATCCCCTTCAGCCGGGTTGGCGTTCTCTTGATTCTGAGACGATTGGACTCAGGACGGACGACACCGTTGAGGCAGCAGCCATGAAGGCCCTGACGACTTTCTGTGGCTATCATCCCCTGGAGATGGTGATGCACCCCTTGGGACTCTTCCCTGCTGAGAAGAAGGATGATCCCATGTGGTGTAACCGCGTGAGCCATGTAAAGGATGTGTGGGCAATGTATCCTGACTTGGTTGGGAGGGTCACTGTCCAGTGCATGAGTGCGCTGTACCGCCTTCAGGCCCTTCAGAGCGACGCTATGGCACACCTTGCCAACATCGCTCAGACCACCAAGCTCACTCTCGATAGTCGAGAAGATTTTGTGGTTGATCTATCCACGGAGTTGGTGGAGAAGGATCTGCAGGTGGAGAGGCTGAGCCTGCGCATTGCCACCTTGGAGCAGCAGGTGGAAATCCGAGACAACACTATTGATGTCTTGGAGAACCAGCTTCACGATGTGCAAAGAGAACTCGAAGAAGCGAATGACCACCTGGACATGCACCACTTAGAGATGGAGGCCAATGAAGCAGGAAGCGAGGGAGAAGAGGATCCCGAGGAGCTAGGACCAGCCCCTGGTGCCAATGGGACTACCTCCACGATGCCTCCTTCACCCGTATCCAGTGTCGCTTCCACCGCTCAGGGTTAAGCAGTCACTTCGACACTTTTAGGCGGATAGAAACCTATGCGAGCTTAGTAATATCACATTTTGGACTAGGCTTATGGGTACTTTCCCCTGATTGATGTAACCCTGTAAACTTTTGAAATCTGTGGGATCTTTGTCACCATGTTATCTTCATTTCGAACCTAATATTATGATTATGGCATTTTTCCTTCCATATGAGATGATATCTTGTCATTTGAAACTATGAGTTGGGATAACAATGGCGGCAATCTCTGTTTTCAGATGGCAGCTAGGCAGCGTCGCGGGCATAACGAGCAGGTTCCCCCGCCACCTCCTCCAGCTCCCACAGTGCAGGAGCTGATGGCCCAGCAGAATGAGATTCTGCGACAGCTCTTGCAGCGCCAGCCCCACCCTCAGCAGCATGGTGGAGGCCAGCCTCAGCGACCTCCGGCAATGGCAACTTACCAGGAGTTTCTGAGCACGCAGCCGCCCTTGTTCACCAAGGCAGAGGATCCGTTGGACGCCGACGTATGGCTTCGCGTCGTCGAGTCCAAGTTTCCCCTCCTCACGGGAGACTGCCCTGATGCTACCAAGGCCCGCTTCGCCGCGCAGCAGCTTCGCGGATCTGCTCGGACTTGGTGGGATCACTTCCGTGCTATGCTCCCCGCTGATCATGAGGTATCTTGGGAGGAATTCAAGACTGCCTTCAGAGGACACCACATCCCAGCTGGCATTCTTGATCGAAAGTTGAATGAATTCCTGGCCCTTAATCAAGGAACCCGCACGGTACTGCAGTATGCACAAGCCTTCAACGACTTATGCCAGTATGCAGGGTACCATGCTGATTCTGATGAAAAGAAGAGGGATCGCTTCCGCACGGGTCTCAACACTAAGCTGCGGGAACGACTCAACACTGTCCAGGCTGATAGCTTCAATGAGTTGGTCAACATGGCCATCTCCCAGGAGGATTGCATTGTAGCTCACCGGGCAGAGAAGAAGAGAAAGGCACCAATGGCAGCACCATCCGCTCAGGCTCAGAGGTTCCGGATTGTTTCTCACAATCAGAGCAGGGGTTTTTAGCAGCAGGCAGGCAGATGGGTGATCAAGCCACCTCAGCAGCAGCAGCCGGCACCCAATCGCTTTCCAGCTCTCACTCCAAGAAACAACCAGCCTCAGCAGCAGCAGTTCCGCCAGGGCAATGGGAACAAGTGTTTCACTTGTGGCAATGTGGGCCACTATGCCAAGAATTGTCCCAGGAACCAGCAGAGGCAGATGCCAGCACCAAATCAAGACAAGGGAAGAAAGCAGAAGGTGCAAGTCAGGCAGGGGAAGCTCAACTTCACCACTCTGGAGGAAATACCTGAAGGAGCTCCTATCATGACTGGTATCTTTTCAGTTTATAATCAACCTGCTTTAATTCTATTTGATTCTGGTGCATCTCATAGTTTCATTAGCCAAAAGTTCAGTGCTAGATGCAAACTGCCATTCTCTCACTCTAAAGGGTCATTCATGATAGTCACACCCGGGGGTAAAATTGCAACTAACCAATTAAACCAAAGTGTGCCTATTCAACTGGGAAGCCACATTGTCAAAACCACTCTTCTTGTGTTGGGATTGGAAAATGTGGACATTATTCTAGGGGCTAATTGGATGACCTTGCACCAAGTTGTGCTTGATGTAGCCAGCCGTACCGTGGAAGTTAATTCTCCATTCTGTGGGAACTTCACTTTAATTCTGCCTAGTCAAGGTCCTACTCAGTCATGTGCTTTCTCTATGACGGAGTTACCTCTGAAGAAGATCCCAGTGGTCTGTGAGTATGCAGATGTCTTCCCTGATGAACTGCCAGGAATGCCACCGGACCGGGATATTGAATTCGCCATCGAGTTGCAACCGGGAACGGCCCCAATTTCCAAGAGGCCCTACCGAATGCCACCCGCTGAGTTGGCAGAGTTGAAGAAGCAGTTGCAAGAGTTACTGGATAAGGGTTTTATTCGCCCAAGCACTTCGCCTTGTGGGTGTCCAGCACTATTTGTGAAGAAGAAGGATGAAAGCTTGAGGCTGTGTATAGATTACCGCCCTCTTAATGCGGTAACTATCAAGAACAAGTATCCCTTGCCTCGTATTGATGTTCTTTTTGACCAGTTGGTCGGGGCCAAGGTGTTTTCCAAGATAGACCTTCGCTCTGGCTATCATCAGATCAAGATACGAGCAAGTGATATTCCGAAGACGGCATTCTCAACCAGATATGGGCTATATGAATTTTTGGTGATGTCATTCGGGCTGACAAATGCACCAGCATATTTCATGTATCTGATGAATTCTGTTTTCATGCCGGAATTGGACAAGTTCGTGGTGGTTTTCATTGATGATATTTTGGTGTACTCAAAGAACGAAGAAGAACATGTCGGGCATTTGCATGTAGTGCTTCAACGTCTGCGAGAGCACCACCTTTATGCCAAGTTATCCAAGTGTGATTTTTGGCTAAAGGAAATCAAATTCTTGGGTCACACTATCTCTCAGGCTGGAATAGCTGTTGATCCTGATAAAGTGCAAGAGGTGATGAACTGGAAGCCACCCACAATTGTTCGCCAGATTCGGAGTTTTCTAGGATTAGCTGGTTATTACCGAAGATTTATTCCAGATTTCTCTCGAATTGCGAAGCCTATTACTGAGTTGCTGAAGAAAGAAGTCAAATTTGTCTGGAGTCAGAAGTGCGAAGATGCCTTCCATGCATTAAGGCAGCGTCTGACCACAGCACCAGTGTTGGCATAGCCTGACAACAGCAAGCCTTTCGATGTATATTGCGATGCCTCTGGCACCAGGCTAGGTTGTGTCTTGATGCAAGACAACCGAGTCATCGCTTATGCCTCAAGAGCACTCAGGCCTCATGAGCAGAACTATCCCACTCATGACCTTAAGCTAGCAGCAGTGGTTCATGCATTGAAGATGTGGAGGCATTATCTAATGGGGACCCACTGCAACATCTTCACTGATCATAAGAGCCTTAAGTACATATTTACTCAGGCTGATCTCAACATGAGGCAGAGAAGATGGCTAGAGCTGATCAAGGATTATGACCTGGAGGTACATTACCACCCAGGAAAAGCTAATGTGGTAGCAGATGCCTTGAGTCGGAAGTTGCAATGCAATTGTGTTCTGATGGATTCTCGCATTTACACCTTGTGTGATGAGTTGAGCAAGATGCAAATTGAAGTGATTCCTTCTGATTCTTTGTCTCACGTTTCTATTGAGCCAGCTTTGCAAGACCAGATTGTCATGGCCCAGCTCAGTGACAAGGGAGTGCAGATTATCAAGAAGAATCTCCATCAGAAGGTCAAGAAGTATAATTATTTCCGCCAGGATGAAAAAGGTGTGTTATGGTTTAAAAGCAGATTGGTGATTCCTAAAGACCAGGATCTCAAGAGGAAAATCTTGGACGAGGCTCATCTCTCCAAATTCTCTATGCATCCGGGAAGCACCAAGATGTACCATGATCTGAAGCCTTTGTACTGGTGGACCAGAATGAAGAGGGAGATAGCCCAGTACGTATCAGAATGTGACACCTGTCAGAGGATAAAGGCAAGCCACTTGAAGTCAGCTGGCGCCTTGCAACCACTGTCCGTACCTTCGTGGAAGCGGGATGACATCAGCATGGATTTCATTGTGGGTCTGCCCAACACCTCTCGTCATCATGATTCGATTTGGGTTATTGTGGACCGATTGACGAAAGTGGCACAGTTTCTTCCTGTGCACACCACTGATAAGGCTCAGAAATATGCAGAATTGTATATTGACCGGATCGTGTGTTTGCACGGATTACCTCGGACCATTGTTTCTGACCGAGGAGCCCAATTTGTTGCCAGATTTTGGGAACAATTGCAGGAGTCTTTGGGAACCAAGCTAATCAGGAGTTCAGCTTACCACCCACAGACTGATGGTCAGATGGAAAGGGTAAACCAAATTCTAGAGGATATGCTAAGAGCTTGTGCGATCGATAGTGGCAAGAACTGGGATAAGCACCTCTCCTTGGCAGAGTTTGCTTATAACAATAGTTATCAATCCAGTCTAAAGATGGCACCTTTTGAAGCTCTCTATGGAAGAAGGTGTAGAACACCTCTCAATTGGTCTCAACCTGGTGAGAGAGAAGTTTTTGGACCTGATTTAGTGACTGAAGCCGAAAGGAGGGTCAAACTAATCAGGAAGAATCTAGAAGCTGCTCAGGCCAGACAGAAGAGTTACCATGATAAAAGAAGGAAACCTCTCCAGTTCGAGGTGGGAAGTTTTGTATACCTCAAGGTATCCCCCACCAAGGGAGTGTAGAGGTTTGGGATCAAAGGCAAGCTAGCCCCTCGTTACATCGGACCTTATGAGATCATAGAAGCATGTGGACCCGTGGCATACAAGCTGAAGTTACCTTCAAAGATGTCTGCCATTCACGATGTATTCCATGTATCTCAGCTGAAAAAGTATGTTCGATTGCCGACCGAGATTATAGCAGAGCCAGAATTGGAGATAGAGTCAGATCTATCGTACCAAGAGTACCCCTCTAAGATTCTGGATTGTAAAGAAAGATCAACTCGGGCTAAATCGATCAAGATGTACAAGGTCCAGTGGAGTAATCACTCAAAGGAGGAAGCTACTTGGGAAACCGAGGAATTCCTGAGATCCAACTTTCCTGATTGCCTACCTAAGGAAGATGGTACGTAATCACCCCCAACCCCTCCTCCTGCCCTTCGAATCCAATTTCCAAAAATATGATCTTAATTCAGAATGAAGCAACTATGAAGTAAAAACTTAAAAGGACTTCCTTCTGAAGTTGCAAAGAGAATGACATTCGAAGAGCAGTTTTACCCTAATAATAACAATAATCACCCATTTCCTATAAGTCTCACCCTTCGCTTCACCCTGGGAGGACTCTGGCCCGAATCTCGGGACGAGATTCCTTTAAGGGGGGAAGGCTGTGACACCCTAGTGTCACCTAGGGTTTCTCTCAAATACCAACCCAAGAACCATTATTTTATGTGAACCAAAATAAGCATGAGCATCAAAATAACTTAAGTACTAAAGGATTCACCAAGTATATACTTAAAAGTATCATGATTAAAACAATTGAGTCTTTTAAAAAAAGATAAGAGTGTACAACCCTAAGGAAAACCCTAAGTGAGCCCTTTAAGCAAAATGCAAGAAAATAAGAAAAAGGGGATGAAAAGTTTAAAATTTTGACTTGAGCCAATTATAAAAATTAAAATATATTTAATGAGCAACAAGAAAGGTTGAGAAAGCTTAGCCAAAATAACTCAAATAAATCCCCAAATTAGCCCTTGAACTATGAACCCTTAGGGAAATTCAGATTTCTGAATTTCTGAATTTCAGACCTCTTCCCAAAGATCATCTGCGTTCTCTGTTTTTCGAAACTCAAAGCCAGGAGATCCAAATATCAAAGTTGTGCCAAATTCCATTGAACACATCCTGGAAAAGTTTGAACTCAAACCAAATTCATTTGACATGGTTTTGGCGCAGTTTGACCTCGGGACCAGGCATTCTGACACTGGCACCTTGGTGACGCTACAACTCCCTGTCCCTAGCCTAAAACCACGCGACGTCCATACACAAAAGACAAAGCTTGGTCTGGTGAACAAATCCTTCACAGCGATCTTGCCCAAATTCGCGAAGATTTGCTCCCAATCGGCGCTTGAACAGGGGCAGAGGCAACGGGAACACGTGTTCGACCGTGGCTGACACCCCCGGTTCACGCCCGTTCGCGCACCGCGCCTCCCAGTGCATGCCCGCGCGCACCCGCCGGTCCACGACCACCCGTGCACCGCGCCGTGCCTATAAAGCCTCCCCAAGCGCGCCCCACTTTGCCCCGCACTCACCCTCACCAGCCAGCCACTTTCCCTTAGCTCCGGCAAGCTCAATTCCGCCCGCCATTGCCACCAGAGCTTCGGCCATCGTGGCCAGCCCACCCCAGCCATCCTCTGGGCAAGCCAGTGCTTCGGCTAGCTCCGCCAGTAGCCCATGAAGCTTGCCAAGCCCTCGGACCCGGCCGGACTTCACCGGAGGCCCGAGATCGACCTCACCGGACTTTAGTCTTCCGCCGCCGCGCGTGGACCGAGCTATCCAGTGAGTCTCCGACCAATTCCTTGCACCCATATCTTCTCTGGCATCCCGTGAACCTCTCTGACCCATCCAATTGATCTATCTCGCCGTGATCAGGCCGGACCCCTCGCCGCCGATGAGCATCCCCGCCTGCGCGCGTGGACCGACCGATTCCGGCCATCTCCGACGGTGACCCGCACCTCGTTGTGATCCCCGAGACCTCCCCTACGTCCTCGACCACTTCACCGGAGCAATCTCGCCGCCGGTAAGCCCCTCCACCCTTTCTTTCGCCGTGGTTACTGTTTGAGGTAGAAGAAGGACCTCGGGTTAGGATCTGTAGAACCCGAGGGGTTTTCTGTAACGTCAGCGACTCTTGTGAATAGTAGCTTAAGGACTGATTCGCGAGGAAAACTTAAAAACCCGCCAGAGACCCCAGTGCAAAGTGGATTTCCATTAAACCATTTCTGTTAATCTTTTTAAAATGACCAGAGAACTTAGAAAATCCATAACTTGCTGAATTCTTCATAAAAAGTTGTCAAACCAATTTTGCTAGCTCCTGAATATTATGAACTATCATTTAAAAATGATAAACTCTATGCTTTTTGTTCTAACTTTTAGAGTTTAAAATTAAAAACAGAAACCCACCAAACCTTGTTTAATTAAGGAAAATTAGTTTTTCTTCTGTGCTGAACTTAAGAAAATTTGTAGATGTTTAAACCTCATTTAGACACTGTTTAAAAAAGGTAGGAACCCCAGCATTAGAAATTATGATGTAGTTATTCATTTAAAGCTAATTTGTCCAAAACTTAGAGAAAATCAGAAAGGCATTAGAAATTAATGAACAATGATTAAGATTATTTTTCCTAGTTTACTTATGTAACAGAGAACCTAGGAAAAATACAGAGACTATTAATTTGGACCAGTTTTAAATTAAAATGATTTATTTAGCCTTATATAGACTGAAAATCAATTATTAGAGTGGCAAAACTATAACCAAAATGATTGATAAAAATCCAGTGGACTTATAACCACCAGAGCCCCACTACAAAAATAAAGGCCACCTAAGTTCAATTTTTAAGTAAGGAAAATAAATATAAAGTGATAATAAGGCATTTTCCAAATAATTCTTGAATAACCCCTAATGATGCAATAATGGGCAACCAAAATTTTTCTAAGATCATAATGAGATGAACTACCAGAGAAAAATGCAAACCCCTGAAAAAGAAGCAAATTCCTACCTATTGCTAAAGATTTACGAGAAAGGTCACTTAATTCAAATAATGCATACCACCCCTTTCCTTAAGCAAAAAGATGCCAAACCTCAGAATGATTGCTCTTGCACAAAACAATAACTAAGAAAAATAAGAACTCTGTTGTTTGATGTTTTTCAAATATAGTGGTAGTAGAAAGCACCCACTTGGCTAGAAACTTGAGAAAACCATAGAAAAATAATTAAAAGGTATTAATGACTAGAAATTTGTATCAAATCATGTTATAACACCTAAAAGCCAGCAAAAATGAGTTTCAAAGAATTACCCACTGTTAAATAATAGTTGTAGTTCAAAGCACCCCTTCTGCCCTAGAATTTAATAATTTTATCCAGAGACAACTATTCACTTTCTGATTCCCAAATTTTGAGACAGAGAAACATACACCAGTACCCAGCCACTGTAATTTTTGCAGGATTTTCGGAATTTTATAAAAGCAACTTGTAGTTCAAACCCACTCTAAAACATTAAAAAGAATAAAAGAAAAGGGAAGAAGAAATAAACCTCACCCCAATGAGTCTAACTTGAGAACTTATCAATTCTCCCTAAGACTTAAAAGGAATTCAGTGGAACCCCAAAAATTAAATCCACTACTTACCTTAGCTAAGTTTAAACCAATTCACCAAGTATACCACAAAAGGGTCTTACATAAGTAAAGTTAACTTGTTTTACTCAAGTAGATCATACACCTTTAAAGTTGTGATTTCTAAAAGCACATATCATATCATGCATATATCTTACGCATTGCATTCATTAGATTGTAATCTTGCCGACGGAGAGTACGTGCTCATCCCCGAGCAAGGACCTGTCCAAGAGGAAGACCAGGAGCAGGCTTCAGAGGCTGCTATTGAGGGTCTCCCCGCAGCCCCAGCAATTGAAGGCAAGCCCCGGTTTTATGCATAACCGTTTATATATGCTACTTTACTACACTTAATGTTTGTAGGTTTGTAATGTGCACTTAAGTGTAGGAGTTGCTTGAAACCTCTAGTTGCATGAACTTAGGATTCCTTTTTGAGATGAATACTAGTATGCTAGGTCGAGTAGCTGCTTGCTAATCAGGATCTCGGTAGAAGTCGAGTGATTTTTCTAGCACTCGCGCGAGGTCAGGAATTGATTGTATTCATCTTGATAATGGGATATATGTTGGTCTATGGACTTGGATCCAGGGAGGATGCCTTGTCTATGAGACGGGAAAAAGAATTAAGGATTAATGTGTGGATACCTGAGTCAAGCTTTTGAACGTACTAAGCACATGCCGGGAAAAATGGTAACCGGTAAACCTAGTACCTAAGTGAAGCCGGGCGTGGACTTTATCCCTCATGCGACCTAAGACTGGGTCTCCCATGCTAGCTATGGTGGGTACAAGTGCGGTCACTGCACGGCGGCAGCCGGGGTCAGTGGAGCATTGTATGCCAAGGCGGTGAGGCCTGGACGCGAACGGGGAATCGATGGGGACGGTTGTCATGTGCAGGGTCGGAGTACCCTGACATGCCGTGTGTTTAGGTTTACCTTGCAAGGTTAAAACTCGATTCGAATCGTCTGCTTCTCGCAGCTAATGAGACTGCTTGATTCCTTGTACTGCATCGAGTAAAAAGTGAAATGTGGTTACATGAGATAACTTGTTGATTGAATTAATTGATTGTTACCATGTATGCTTAGAAGGAGCAATCTAGCTAAGTTAATGACGATAGAAACTGGAAAGCTAAAATTTGCTTTTAGAAACAGCTAGTGCTTTTGGCAAACCAAACCCCTCAGCCAAACAGCTGCATAGTCTAGAGGTAGAGGAGTAGACTCCTCACACCGGGTAAGTCTAGCTGAGTATTAGTATACTCAGCCTTGCTTGTGGCACAATTTTACAGGTACCATTCAGGAAATGGTTGATGGCGTGACTTGGCCTACCACCCTGCCACTGGGTTGGACGGTCGAGTGGGACGCTGCTCCGACAGGAGAGGAGCACGAGGAGTAGTGGGCTAGGCCTTGCCCATTTCCTCGATACCGACGACATCGATTATCCGCTGCACTTTATTTTGTGAACTCTTATTTGCTACTCAAAAACTCCGACTTATGTAATAACTCAGTACTTAATTTATGGATTCCTGTTTTATTGTATTGCTTCTATGACTCACCTTCGTGTGAGATTGTGGAATTTGATCCTGGTTAAGTGGCTCCATCAGACTAGATCTGAGGGACTGACGGGTTATTCCGATTTAAGTGTGTTACGGCCCCTGAGGCGTGACTAAGGCACTTAAGCTGGAATAATTCGGGTGGTTCCGCCACAGACATGATACTCTTTCCACCGCTGGGCGACAGCGACAGTGGCGGCCGACAGTCCGCCCGCCGGCGGTGGGATCGACGACGTCTTCCCCGCGTGGTGGAAGAACAACCTTCGAGCTCGCCCTGTCCTCTTCCCCGTCGACGGAGGAGGAGGAGGCGAGGCAACCAAGGCCAAGCAGGAGGCGGCGCCTCATCGGCCGTTGAGCGAGTCAACAACGCCAGCACTCCAACGGGGGGTGCGCCGGACATCGGCCTCGCGCCTAAGACGAAGACGAGCGCTGTCTCCCCGTGACGCGTCAATCCCGAGCAAACGGACGACGCCAGCACGCTCGCGAAAGGCTTGCTGGGTGTCGCCCTCGTACCTGAGACGACGGTGCAGTCAGTCCCCGACGTGACCTCATCACCGCCCGTCGACCAAGAGGTACCGACCGATTCCCATCCCACGCCTCTCGGATTTAGCCTCGACCCGCCTAGCGGCTCCGCTTTGGCGGACGCCCTCGTAGAGGCGAATCCGAACCCTCTGGGGTTTCGTATGCAGTCACCTTGGGACCGGCTGACGGACGTCTCGACCTACGGGCCCTCTGGGTCCGAGGAAGATGATGAGCCCAGCTTCTGTTGGGATTTCTCCGGACTTGGCAACCCCAGTGTCGTGCGGGGCTTCATGACCGCATGCGACTGCTGCCTTTCCGACTGTTCCGACGATAGCCGTAGCCTCGGCGATGAGGACTGTGGCCCGAGCCGCGAATGTTTCCACGTCGATCTAGGGGGTCCCTCCGAAGGCAACCATCTCGGCATGCCGGAGGACGGTGATCTCCCTAGGCCGGTACCTCGCGTTGACATCCCGCGGGAGCTAGCTGTGGTCCCCGTTCCGGTGGGGGGTCACGACCCACAACTCGAGCAAATCCGCGGGGTGCAGGCTAGGCTCGACGAGGGAGCAGGAGCGCTTGAGCCAATCCGCCGAGACGTCGGGCAGGCATGGGCGGACCAACCTCCGGCCGGAGAAATGCGTCATCTACCCCAGGGCTTCCAGCACCGCATCGCCGACGATGTCAGGGTCAGGCCGCCACCCGCATCCAGTGGGATCGGCCAGAACCTGGCTGCAGCAGCAATGCTCCTCCGCACGATGCCGGAGCCATCAACCACCGAGGGACGGCGAATCCAGGGAGAGCTCAAGGATCTCCTGGAAGGCGCCGCGGTCCGGCGGGCCGAGAGCTCCGCCTCCCGGAGGCAGGGGTACCCCTCGGAACATCGTGCCACGACTTCCCGATTCATGCGGAAAGCCTCGGTCTGCACCGGGCGCACGCGCAACACAGCGCCTGCGGCCCCGGGTCGCCTCGGCAACGAGCACCATCACCGCGATCGTCGGGCCCACCTCGACGAGAGGGTGCGCCGAGGCTACCACCCCAGGCGTGGGGGACGCTACGACAGCGGGGAGGATCGGAGTCCCTCGCCCGAACCACCCGGTCCGCAGGCCTTCAGCCGGGCCATACGACGGGCGCCGTTCCCGACCCGGTTCCGACCCCCGACTACTATCACAAAGTACTCGGGGGAGACGAGACCGGAACTGTGGCTCGCGGACTACCGTCTGGCCTGCCAACTGGGTGGAACGGACGATGACAACCTCATCATCCGCAACCTCCCCCTGTTCCTCTCCGACACCGCTCGCGCCTGGTTGGAGCACCTGCCTCCGGGGCAGATCTCCGACTGGGACGACCTAGTCCAAGCTTTCGCCAGCAATTTCTAGGGCACGTACGTGCGCCCCGGGAATTCCTGGGACCTCCGAAGCTGCCGACAGCAGCCGGGAGAGTCTCTCCGAGACTACATCCAGCGATTCTCGAAGCAGCACACCGAGCTGCCCAACATCACCGACTCGGATGTCATCGGCGCGTTCCTCACCGGCACCACCTGCCGCGACCTGGTGAGCAAGCTGGGTCGCAAGACCCCCACCAGGGTGAGCGAGCTGATGGACATCGCCACCAAGTTCGCCTCCGGCCAGGAGGCGGTCGAGGCTATCTTCCGGAAGGACAAGCAGCCCCAGGGCTGCCCGTCGGAAGACGCCCCCGAGGCGTCAGCTCAGCGCGGCGCCAAGAAGAAGGGCAAGAAGAAGTCGCAAGCGAAACGCGACGCCGCCGACGCAGACCTTGTCGCTGCAACCGAGTACAAGAACCCTCGGAAACCCCCCGGAGGTCCCAACCTCTTCGACAAGATGCTCAAGGAGCCGTGCCCCTATCACCAGGGGCCCGTCAAGCACACCCTTGAGGAGTGCGTCATGCTTCGGCGCCACTTCCATAGGGTCGGGCCACCCGCGGAGGGTGGCAGGGCCCACGACGACGACAAGAAGGAAGATCACCAGGCAGGAGAGTTCCCCGAGGTCCACGACTGCTTCATGATCTACGGCGGGAAAGCGGCGAACGCCTCGGCTCGGCACCGCAAGCAAGAGCGCCGAGAGGTCTGTTCGGTGAAGGTGGCGGCGCCAGTCTACCTAGACTGGTCCGACAAGCCCATCACCTTCGACCAAGCCGACCACCCCGACCATGTGCCGAGCCCGGGGAAATACCCGCTCGTCGTCGACCCCGTCATCGGCGATGTCAGGCTCACCAAGGTCCTCATGGACGGAGGCAACAGCCTCAACATCATCTACATCGAGACCCTCGGGCTTCTGCGTATCGATCTGTCCTCAGTCCGGGCGGGCGCTGCACCTTTCCATGGGATGATCCCCGGGAAGCGCGTCCAGCCCCTCGGACAACTCGATCTTCCCGTCTGCTTCGGAACACCCTCCAACTTCCGAAGGGAGACCCTGACGTTCGAGGTGGTCGGGTTCCGAGGAACCTACCACGCGGTATTGGGGAGGCCCTGCTACGCGAAGTTCATGGCTGTCCCCAACTACACCTACCTCAAGCTCAAGATGCCGGGCCCCAACGGGGTCATCACCGTCGGCCCCACGTACAAACACACGTTCGAATGCGACGTGGAGTGCGTGGAGTACGCCGAGGCCCTCGCCGAGTCCGAGGCCATCATCGCCGACCTGGAGAGCCTCTCTAAGGAGGTGCCAGACGTGAAGCGTCATGCCGGCAACTTCGAGCCAGCGGAGACGGTTAAGTCCGTCCCCCTCGACCCCAGCAGCGACGCCTCCAAGCAAGTCCGGATCGGCTCCGGGCTCGATCCTAAATAGGAAGCAGTGCTCGTCGACTTTCTCCGCGCGAACGCCGACGTCTTCGCGTGGAGTCACTCGGACATGCCCGGCATACCGAGGGATGTCGTCGAGCACTCGCTGGACATCCGGGCCGGAGCCCGACCGGTCAAGCAGCCTCTGCGCCGATTCGACGAGGAGAAGCGCAGAGCCATAGGCGAGGAGATCCACAAGCTAATGGCGGCAGGGTTCATCAAAGAGGTGTTCCATCCCGAATGGCTTGCCAACCCTGTGCTTGTGAGAAAGAAAGGGGGGAAATGGCGGATGTGTGTAGACTACACTGGTCTAAATAAAGCATGTCCGAAGGTTCCCTACCCTCTGCCTCGCATCGATCAGATCGTGGATTCCACTGCTGGGTGCGAAACCCTGTCTTTCTTCGATGCTTACTCAGGGTATCACCAAATCAGGATGAAAGAGTCCGACCAGCTCGCGACTTCTTTCATCACACCCTTCGGCATGTACTGTTATGTCACCATGCCGTTTGGCTTGAGGAATGCGGGCGCGACGTACCAGCGGTGCATGAACCATGTGTTCGGCGAGCACATTGGCCGCATGGTCGAGGCCTACGTCGATGACATCGTAGTCAAGACGAGGAAAGCCTCCGACCTCCTTTCCGACCTTGAAGTGACATTCCGATGTCTCAAGGCGAAATGTGTCAAGCTCAATCCCGAAAAGTGTGTCTTCAGGGTGCCCGAGGCATGCTCTTAGGGTTCATCGTCTCCGAGCGGGGCATCGAAGCCAACCCGGAGAAGATCGCAGCCATCACCAGCATGGGGCCCATCCAGGACTTGAAAGGCGTACAGAGGGTCATGGGATGTCTCGCGGCTCTGAGCCGCTTCATCTCACACCTCGGCGAAAGAGGTCTACCCCTATACCGCCTCTTAAGGAAGGCCGAGCGCTTCACTTGGACCCCTGAGGCCGAGGAAGCCCTCGGGAACCTGAAGGCGCTCCTCACGAAGGCGCCTATCTTGGTGCCCCCGCTGCCGGAGAAGCCCTCTTGGTCTACGTCGCCACGACCACTCAGGTGGTTAGCGCCGCGATTGTGGTCGAGAGGCAAGAAGAGGGGCATGCATTGCCCGTTCAGAGGCCAGTCTACTTCGTCAGCGAGGTACTGTCCGAAACCAAAATCCGCTACCCACAAGTCTAGAAGCTGCTGTACGCGGTGATCCTAACACGATGGAAGTTGCGACACTACTTCGAGTCTCATCCGGTAACTGTGGTGTCATCCTTCCCCCTGGGGGAGATCATCCATTGCCGAGAGGCTTCGGGTAGGATTGCAAAGTGGGCGGTGGAAATCATGGGCGAAACAATCTCGTTCGCCCCTCGGAAGGCCATCAAATCCCAAGTCTTGGCGGACTTCATGGCTGAATGGGTCGACACCCAGCTACCAACGGCCCCGATCCAACCGGAGCTCTGGACCATGTTCTTCGATGGGTCGCTGATGAAGACAGGAGCCGGCGCAGGCCTACTCTTCATCTCGCCCCTCGGGAAGCACATACGCTATGTGCTACGCCTCCACTTCCCGGTGTCCAACAATGTAGCTGAGTACGAGGCTCTGGTCAACGGGTTGCGGATTGCCGTCGAGCTAGGGGTCCGACGCCTCGACGCTCGTGGTGACTCGCAGCTCGTCATCGACCAAGTCATGAAGAACTCCCACTGCCGCGACCCGAAGACGAAGGCCTACTGCGATGAGGTTCGGCGCCTGGAAGACAAGTTCTACGGGCTTGAGCTCAACCACATCGCTCGGCGCTACAACGAGACCGCGGACGAGCTGGCTAAAATAGCCTCGGGGCGAACGACGGTTCCCCCGGACGTCTTCTCCCGAGATCTGCATCAACCCTCCGTCAAGATCGACGACGCGCCCGAGCCTGAGGCACCCTCGGCCCAACCCGAGGTACCCTCAGCACAGTCCGAGGCACCCTCGGCTCGGCCCGAGTCACCCTCGGTTCGGCCCGAGGTACCCTCGGCCCCCGAGGGCGAAACGCTGCGCGTCGAGGGGGAGCAAAGTGGGGTCACGCCTGATCAAAACTGGCAGACCCCGTACCTGCAATATCTCCACCAAGGAGAGCTACCCCTTGACCGAGCCGAAGCTCGGCGGTTGGCGCGGCGCGCCAAGTCGTTCGTCTTGCTGGGAGAAAGGAAGGAGCTCTACCACCGCAGCCCTTCAGGCATCCTCCAGCGATGCATCTCCACCACCGAAGGTCAGGAACTCCTCCGAGAAATACACTCGGGGGCTTGCGGCCACCACGCAGCACCTCGAGCCCTTGTCGGAAATGCTTTCCGACAAGGTTTCTACTGGCCAACGGCGGTGGCCGACGCCACTAGAATCTTCCGCGCCTGCGAAGGGTGTCAGTTCTACGCAAGGCAGACCCACCTGCCCGCTCAGGCTCTGCAGACGATACCCATCACATGGCCTTTTGCTGTGTGGTGTCTGGACCTCGTCGGCCCCTTGCAGAAGGCACCCGGGGGCTACACGCACCTGTTGGTCGCCATCGACAAATTTTCCAAGTGGATCGAGGTCCGGCCCCTGAACAGCATCAGGTCCGAGCAGGCGGTGGCGTTCTTCACCAACATCATCCATCGTTTCGAGGTCCCGAACTCCATCATCACCGACAACGGCACCCAGTTCACCGGCAGAAAGTTCCTGGACTTCTGCGAGGATCACCACATCCGGGTGGACTGGGCCGCCGTGGCTCATCCCATGACGAATGGGCAAGTAGAGCGTGCCAACGGCATGATTCTATAAGGGCTCAAGCCTCGGATTTACAACGACCTCAACAAGTTCGGCAAGCGATGGATGAAGGAACTCCCCTCGGTGGTCTGGAGCCTGAGAACGACACCGAGCCGAGCCACGGGCTTCACGCCGTTCTTTCTAGTCTATGGGGCCGAGGCCATCTTACCCACAGACCTGGAATACGGTTCCCCGAGGACGAGGGCCTATGACGACCAAAGCAACCAAGCTAGTCGAGAAGACTCGCTGGACCAGCTGGAAGAGGCTCGGGACAAGGCCTTACTACACTCGGCGCGGTACCAGCAGTCCATGCGACGCTACCACGCCCGAGGGGTCCGGTCCCGAGACCTCCAGGTGGGCGACATGGCGCTTCGGCTGCGACAAGACGCCCGAGGCCGACACAAGCTCACGCCCCCCTGGGAGGGGTCGTTCGTCATCGCCAAAGTTCTAAAACCCGGATCATACAAGCTGGCCAACAGTCAAGGCGAGGTCTACAGCAACGCTTGGAACATCCAACAGCTACGTCGCTTCTACCCTTAAGATGTTTTCAAGTTGTTCATATACCTCGCTCCCACGCCAAGTTTAGTCATCAAGGAAGGGTCAGCCTTTCCTCGGCAAAGCCCGACCCTCCCTCGGGGGCTAAAAGGGGGGAACCCCCTCTGCGTCGAAATTTTCCTCGAAAAAAGATCTATTCTGCCAGAATGTCTTTCGTGCTTTTCGACTACTTCGAAAGTGGATCCTGAAAACGATGGAGTACACGTAAGCAGCCAAGGCTGACCGAGCCGAGGGACTCCTACGCCTCCAGGATACGGATACCTCACTCATCACCTTCTGCCATAAGTAACTCACGTTCGGATAAGTGATTCCGCGGACCGAACAAGTCTTCACGTTCGGAAGCTCTTCTGCCAGAGCGATTCTTCGAGCTTTCTCGACTGCGTCGGTGACAGAACCCCATGGACGGGTAAGAGTGCGCGTAAGCGGCAAGGCCGACCGAGCCGAGGGACTCCTACGCCTCCGGGATACGGATACCTCACTCATCACCTTCCGTGAGAAGCAACTCTCGCTCGCACAAACAGTTCTGTTACCGACAAAAAAGTCCAGATACTCGAAACAAGAGGAAAGGAGATGCGGCTTTACAATACGGCGAGGGTGTGTTTCGGCCTTGGCGGCCGCAGAAAACACACGCTACAAGATAATCCGATCCTGCAGGCTCGGATCTTGACGACTAAAGGGAGCAGCTGCACCCTCGGCGTCGACAACACCTCCGGCGAGGTCCGACCTAGCCTCGGACGGTGACGTGGTCCAAAGGTCTCTGCTCTGAAGGACAACGTCATCACCAAGTCGGGCCATTGCCGCCAGGGTCTTCTCCAAGAATCCGGCCCGAGCAGGCGGCTCGGCCGGTCGCCCCGGGGCCTCGGCTAGCTATCCCCCAAGGACATCAGCCCGGCCCGAGGCCTTGGCAAGTCAACTCCGGCGTCAGTCCCGCTAACGGACGACCCAGCCCGGCTCCGGCCGACCTGGTCTTCTTTTCGAGCCAACTCTGCCTCTGTCTGCGCTGACACCGCTACCCCTGGCCTCGGCTCATCGAAGAGCGGCCGAGGGTTTTCCTCTAACTAAGCAAGGGAAGCCCCGAACAACAAGGCTGACCGAGCCGAGGGACTCCTACGCCTCCGGGATACGGATACCTCACTCGTTACCTTTACGCGGGGCGACTCGCGCTTGGTGAAGCGGTTCAGACAACCAACAGGCGAGTCTTAGTGCTTGAAAATGGGGAAAAAACACGGCTCCGTGCCGGATTTACATACATGTTCAGGCCTCGACAGCCACAATGAACAAAAACACTGGCACTCAAGGTTCCATTACAAACAGAACTCTGGTTCCGACCCTACAGCAGCAGCCATGATCCCAGTACGGGCGCGGCCACCGGAAGGCTTTCGTTCGCGTCCCCACTCAAGGGACGCGAAACAGACATCAAAGCCAAAGAGCCGGGGGCCGGCCCGTGGGCGGCACCGACGGCCTCAATGGGGGGGGAGCTTCCTCCGGCTGCCACCACATCAGCACGGACGGCGACGTCCGCCTCTCTGCCAACGATGACGGTCTACAAGGCGCACCGGCAGGTCCTCACTCCCGTCCTCACCGCGAAAGCGAGGAGAAGGACGGAATGTTGCATCCTAGCTGGACAGCAACAGTTCGCCTTCCCCGGCATGGCTGGAGGACGCCTCCTCCGCAAGGCTGGAGGATGGTTTCCACCACCAGAAGCTGGAAGAGGAGGTGACCAGCCGGCCCGCGCGGGAGGTGGAGCTCCGGCTCAGCCCGGCCTTCGCCCCAGCAAGGATGACGAACACCCTTGGGGCTGAGGGTGGGACCAAGATCGCAGCCCGGCTTGCCTCTCCCCATCCAGGGGCTGGAGGTCACCATCTTAGGTGACCACCGGCGGAGGGGTGCAGCCGGGCTACATGATGAAAATCCTTGAAGCCGAACGACGGCTGAAAGGTACCAACTCCCGCAGAGTTGCGTTCCTCCAACGACGAAACGGAAAGACGGCGGACATCCCCCATCCGGGGGCTTGGAAGGTGGAAAGACACGACGCATAAGGGAGCGCGAAGACACGGTCGCCTTCCAAGAGGGACACCCTCCTTTTAAAGGCGACTCTCCCTACTTGCGTCCCCAGCCGTCGTGGGCTGAGTCTTCTCCAACACGCTCCAAGGTCCTCCCCCACGGCGCGGGGGCTGGGTCCCACACGTCATGCAAGCCGACCCAGAGCAGAAGAAGCCAAACCGCCGCGCGCGGTGCGTGCAACCGCCCAGCGGTTACAAGCGGCTCTCCACTTTTGCCCAGACCAGCGGGCAAAAGGGCGGGCAGCCATGCAGGCGGCATGCAACCGCGCCAAGTGGGCGCACTTCTCCGACTTCCAACACGCCCAGCATGGAGGCCTAGGCCCACGCGTCATGCAACCGGCGCGCCGAATGCTTCGTGCATGCAACTGCACCGCCACTTGCGCCACCACCGCGTCTCCTCGACTGCGGAGCCAATACCGCGACTCGAGGCGACCCAACGCACGACCCAGCAGCTCCAGCCTGGCGCGACGGTCAATACGACCGAAAACGTGCCGGCAGTAATGACGGTGGCAGGCGGGCAGGAGCAGCGGTCACGTCGTCAGCCAAGCTTACGTCCCATCTGGGGGCAGCGAGAGAACCCTCTCTCACGACATGAAGACAACGCGCCCATGTGCCGTTCCTCGAATGGCTCGCGCACGCGCAACGGCTACCCCGCGAACCACTCACCCCGTCGCATTGACTCCGCGGCGGGACAGGCGGCGCCTCTGGCAGGAGAAGCGAGCGATGCTTCGCCTCCGCCATAATGACCGCGTCAAAAAAAGGTACGCCGCGTCGTTCAATTTCGTATCCCTTTCCTTTTTTCCTCTTTCTCTCTCTTGCAACAGGGACCAGGAAAGGGGGATACCCCGAAAAGGATCCTTCCCTGTGAAGGAACCAGGCTCCGAGCCTCCCTACTGATCAGAGGTTCGAAGGCTGGCCCCTCGGAAGGTTTCAACAGCCGCCTCAGAGCACGTGGGCTCCACACCCACTACTGGTCAGAGGTTCGAAGGCCGACCCCTCGGAAGGGTTCAACGACTGCCTCAGGCTACTCGGGCTCCGCGCCCACTACTGATCAGGGGTTTGAAGGCTGGCCCCCGAAGGGTTCACAGCCGCCTCAGACACAGAGTGAGGGATGACCATGGGTACGTTCGATACATAACCAAGGCTCGGGCTGCGCTCCCGAGGTACCCTAGGACATTTCCGAGACCAGCGGGAATGATCTTGTAACGGAATCCCATCAGAGGGAGGCATCGAGCCCTCGGACCCCGTCGCCAGGGGACCGGGTCCGGCAGATCACCCGTAGGTACTTTTGGGCGCGCCTCTGGGCCCCTAGCCGACCCCTAACGAATGGGGCACGGGCGTCCACTCGGATCACCTGCCTGCAGCTCACCGGAGACACCATGTTCGGCGCCCACCGAGGGCAACATGGCGCTCTCCCCCCTCCTCCTTGCGGAAAGGCGACGCAGGGGCGTATATAAAAAAGTCGAGTCTGTCCCTGATCGCCCTCTCGCCCTGTGCAGAGGCTCGGGGGCTGCACTCGCAAACCCGGCTCCAGCCAAACCGTTGACAGCGTCAACATACCAGCCCGAGAACTTGGGACCCGACCGTACACCCGGGCTACGGCCAACTCGCATGAGGGAACGACTAGACCAGTCGAAGCATTGCGCGAGGCGTTAAGACCTCGGAGGAGTCAAACCACTCCTCCGAGGCCTCGGGGGCTACACCCGGCAGGTGCGCTCGCGCGCACCCACCGGAACAAAAACGCAACCGAGAAAGGCTGGTCCCCTTGCAAAAAAGTGCGACAAAAGCCTCCAAGCGAGTGCTACACTCCCTTCGAGGCTCGGGGGCTACTGTCGGGGACCATAATTAGGGGTACCCTCAAGGCTCCTAATTCTCAGCTGGTAACCCCCATCAGCATAAAGCCGCAAAGGCCTGATGGGTGCGATCAAGTCAGGGATCAGTCCATTCGAGGGACTCGATCACGCCTCGCCCGAACCTAGCCTCGGACAAGGGCAGCCGACCCCGGAGGATCTCCGCCTCGCCCGAGGCCTCCCTCTAGCGGTGAACACGTTCTCAGCTCGCCCAAGGCCCTGTCTTCGCCAAGAAGCAACCCCGACCAAATCACAGGAGCATTTAATGCAAAGGTGGTCTGACACCTTTATCCTGACACGCGCCCCTCAGCTGACAGAGCCGAAGTGACCGCCGTCACTTTGCCGCTCCACTGACCAGTCTGATAGAAAGACAGCGCCGCCTGCGCCGCTCCGACTGCGGTGCCACTTGACAGAGTGAGGCTGACAGGCAGTCAGGCCCGGCCGCACACCATAGGAAGCTCTGCTCCGCCCGACCCAGGGCTCGGACTCGGGCTAAGCCCCAGAAGACGGCGAACTCCGCTCCGCCCAACCCAGGGCTCGGACTCGGGCTAAGCCCCGGAAGACGGCGAACTCCGCTCCGCCCGACCCAGGGCTCGAACTCGGGCTAAGCCCCGGAAGACGGCGAACTCCGCTCCGCCCGACCCAGGGCTCGGACTCGGGCTAAGCCCCGGAAGACGGCGAACTCCGCTCCGCCCGACCTAGGGCTCGGACTCGGGCTAAGCCCCAGAAGACGACGAACTCCGCCTCGCCCGACCCAGGGCTCGGACTCGGCCTCGGCCACGGAAGACGGACTCGACCTCGACCTCGGAGGAGCCTCCACATCGCCCAACCTAGGGCGCGGACCGACCACGTCAATAGGAGGCGCCATCATTACCCTACTCCAAGCTGACTCAGGCTACGGGGAACAAGACCGGCGTCCCATCTGGCTCGCTCCGCCAGATAGGCGATGATGGCGTCCCGCACGCTCCCTGACGATGGCGACTCTCGACCCCCTTACGGAAGCAAGAGGACGTCAGCAAGGACTCGACGGTCCCGACAGCTGTCCCTCCGCTAGGCTCCGGCGCTCCTCCGACGGCCACGACATCACACAAAACCGGGCGCCAAAATCTCTCCGGCCGCCATGATGGCATGTACTTAGGGCACTAGCTCTCCTCCGCTAGACACGTAGCACTCTGCTACACCCCCCATTGTACACCTGGATCCTCTCCTTATGTCTATAAAAGGAAGGACCAGGGCCCTCTTAGAGAGGGTTGGCCGCGCGGGGACAAGGACGAGACGGGCGCTCGCGTAAGGCCGCTCGCTCCTTCCCCCGTGCGGATGCTTGTAACCCCCTACTGCAAGCGCACCCGACCTGGGCGCGGGACGAACACGAAGGCCGCGGGATTTCCACCTCTCTCACGCCCATCTCCAGCCACCTCGCTTTCCCCCCTTCGCGCTCGGCCTCGCGTCGACCCATCTGGGCTGGGGCACGCGGCGACACTTCACTCGTCGGCTCAGGGACCCCCCGGTCTTGAAACGCCGACAATAAGCATTTATGCAACAACAGAGTCTTTGATCTTGAGATACCTTACCTTGACTCCCTTATAACCAGCATACCCTTGAGAGTCTTTTCTTTAGTCAGGTAAGACTTGCTGAGTAATTTCATACTCAGGGTTTATTCCCTCGTTGTTTTTAGGTGAGGAAGCAGCAGATTTCTGTTGCTTCTGTACCAAGTGGTTCCTCATGAGGAAAAACAAGAGTGAAGATGCGGGAGGACATGGTCCTCCATAAGAAACTTTTATGTAAAGACTTTTCGGGAGAAGTTTTTGCCTCCCTTGGTAATGTAATATTACTACTCAGCACTCGTTTTATAACTCTGGTCTGTAATAAGCAACTTGATCTTACTTTTTAAATAAATGTAAGTTTGTGTAATCACTTCCGCATTTCGATATCTTCGATGTTCTGTAATGTCTGCAAGACGGGTGAAACGTTCCTGGAAAGGTAAGAAAAGATACCGAACTTGTCAAGTAATTCAGGAACATCTACAGGGTTGTCTGATGTCTGTTGGACAAGGACAACTGTAGGTGGGCCTAATAACTTGGGAGGTTCCGTCACACGAGTACTGGAAGAATTATCTAGAGAAAAGTGTTGAAGAACTTCGCCAATCCAAGGAAAGGTGCTACAAGAAGTCCTTGGATTGTGTGAAGAAATTGAAGACTAGCTTCGCCAACGTGGGTGCATACTCTGTCGAAGAAAACTTCGTTCGAGGCGACCCTGAAGGTGTTATTGAATGGATAAGCGGAGAGGCCGAAACCTTCGAAGAAATTTTAAGCGATCGCGAGGATGTATACGCGTTTTCCGGTGCGCGGGGGATTTCAGCCATCTTGGAGAAGGCTGGATGCGACCATGTTAAAACCATGACCCAGACCGAAGCTGCCTTCTCTGTAGATGATACGAAGGATCCCTCAGCTGAAGCAACCTTGATGGGTGGAAAATTCTATAATGATGTCTGGGTGAATGGTGGCCGAGTGATGGCCCATGAGATTATAAAGAAAAGTGAAAAAGACACCCATGACGCCTGAGTAGAAGCAAGACAAGCTGAAGAAGCTGTAGAGCGCGAAAAGCGTATAGGTAATATTTTTTGGTTTTCAGCTTTGGCATTTGTTTTTGTGGCTTTGGACTAATTAATTTTTCCTACTTCAGCTGAATTATCTCCGTCGCCGGAACCGTTCAACCCCCTGGCTGATCCAAAAATGAAAGAAGCGTTGGATATCATAAACGTGGCTGAATCCATTGTCGACGAAGTCGTCAACAAATTGTTAAACGAAGTTGCAGAGAAAGTCCTTAAAGAGGAATAGATTTTATTGTAATAAACACTTTGAAAAGCTTGACGTATGTAACAAATGAAGGAGGATTAAATTTCGACCATGACAGAACTATGTGATATCTGGAGTATGTAACGCTAAATTGAATATGTAAATTATTGCAGTTTGTTTCTTTGCGATGCATGAAATTTACACATATACCATTTTTGAGCCTTCAGCGAAAAAACACCTTCCCTTCTTTTCATGCTTCGTAAAGAAAAGATCCATGCTTCGTAAAGAAAGATATCCTTGCTTTGTAAAGAGAGATCCCTTCTTTTCATGCTTCGTAAAGAAAAGATCCATGATTCGTAAAGAAAGATATCCTTGCTTTGTAAAGAGAGATCCCTTCTTGTAACAAGACTGATAAAATTGTATTTTTCCGAAGCTTACTTCATGCCTTAGCACATTTTCATTTTGACGAAGCATTTTCTGAAGATTAGCTCCATATTCGATTCTTGTATCTGTTGATGCGATATGATGCATGATGTATGATATGACATGATGACATGATGCGAAATGATGGGAATGCCGAAGACACATAGCCACACGCCCATACATAAAACTCTGCATCCCCTTGGGAATGACTTTGGAGTCTCTTTGTCGTTTATTTTTCGGCTTTACCATTTATTTTTCGGTATAAGTTCTGCATCCCCTTAGGAATGTCTTTTGAACTTCTTCGCCTTCTATTTCGGCGGTATAAGTTCTGCATCCCCTTAGGAATGACTTTTGAACTTCTTCACCTTCTATTTCAGTGGTATTTGGCTCTGTATTCCCTTGGGAACGACTTTTGACCACAAAACTTACACTGCGCTCCTTAGGAACGACTTTTTGTAGTTTCGTCAGTTTTGGCTCTGCATTCCCTTAGGAATGACTTTTTGTGCTTCGTAAATCTGTGACGAAGATATATTTCATTCTGATAGAAGCAAAATCATTACAAGAAATTAAAACTAAGTTTTCATGGCTTGTTCCTTATTCAAAAAGCAAAAATAACGCAAAATATAAAATATTCAAGAAGCATGATACTGCTTAGTATATGTGCTTTGATTCTGGTACAGTACTATTGACTGTACGAGCTTCGGACACCTCCCTGAAGTCACATTGTTGTTGGGAGTGTTGGAGCCCTTCTGGCTGCTGGCTTCGGGAATAAGTAGGTTGCAGTGGCGGTGGCAGTGGAGGCTGAGGTCAAGAAGCTTGTGAATGGCTTGCCGAAGCAACAGAGGCTACAGGTTGATTGCCCATGTATTCTAGTATGTAAGGAGAGTGGCACGAAGCAGTGTGTAAAACCTGCTTCGGCTGATTCTGCCGAGCTTCTGCTTCGGCAATTTCTTTTTGCTTCAGAATAGTAATTTGGCACATTCTTGTAGTGTGGCCCTTGTCCTCACCACAGAATAAACAATAAATTTTCCTGGGTTGATCCCCATATCTTCCTCCAAAGCCCTTGCCGCCTCTGCCCCTTGGAGCTGGAGGCCTGAAGGACCTTTGCTGCTGTCCCAAAGACTGTGAGGTGTGCTGTGGCCTCTGAAGCTGGCTTCCTTTGTCATCATTCTAACTAAAGCTATGGATTGATCTGACATACCTAGGGTGGATTCTTCCTCCGAAGCCCCTAGTCATCTCAGAGAATCTGTAAGCTTCTTCCCTTCTTTGGCGGAAGACGTTGCCCGCCCAGATGTACTCATCCTTTTTCTGAAGCAGCTTCTCCAGAGTCTGGGGGTTTTCTCGCAAAGTATTGGGTCGTAGGCCCTAACCGAAGACCCTTGATCATTGCCTCAATGACGATCTCATTGGGCACTGTGGGTGCTTGTGCTCTGAGTCGCAAAAACCTTCAGACGTACGCCTAGAGGTATTCCTCATGGTCTTGTGTGCACTGGAACAAGGCCTGAGCTGTGACTGACTTCGTCTGAAAGCCTTGGAAACTAGTGACCAGCATGTCCTTTAGCTTTTGCCATGACGTGATCGTCCCTAGCCGAAGAGAAGAGTACCATGTCTGGGCCACGCTTCGGACTGCCATGACGAAGATTTTGCCATGACTATAGTGTTGCCCCCGTACAAAGATATAGTTGCTTCGTAGCTCATCAGAAACTGCTTCGGATTTGAGTGTCCATCATACATGAGGAGCTGAGGTGGCTTGTATGATGGGGGCCATGCTGTAGCCTACAGTTCTGCTGATAGAGGAGAAGCATCATCAAAAGCAAAATTTCCATGATGGAAATCTTCATACCAATCATCATCATTGTAGAAATTATCTTGACGAAGCTCTCTCTGTGGAGGTTTTCGGTCCTGGTCATCTTGAGTGAGATGACGCATTTCCTCAGCAGCTTCATCAATCTTCCTCTGTAATTCAGAGAGACGAAGCATCTTCTCCTTCTTCCTCTGGACCTGTTGATGAATAGCTTCGAGGTCCCTTATCTCCAGGTCCAACTCGTCCTCCTGGAGTGTTGGACTTGTAGCCTTCCTCTTTTGGGTTCTAGCTTCACGCAAAGTGTCCTGGTTGACATCCAGTGGCTGCAGCCCCTGGCGTTGTTATCTTCTTCGATGGCATGACGAAGGTTGATGATTTGCCGAAGTTTGTGGAAGTAAGTACTGAAAGGGAAATAGGGTCTAACCTTTTCCTAATTAATTTTGGTGGTTGAATTGCCTATCACAAATAATTGGACTAACTAGTTCGCTCTAGAGTATATGTTCTACAGGTGCCAAAGGTTCAACTCAAAACCAATACAAAGATTAAAAAGGGTTCAAAAAGAAAGGAGCAAAGGAAACTGAAGTGCTCCCTAGTCTGGCGCACCAGACTGTCCGGTGTGCCACCGGACAGTGTCCGGTGCCCCACCGGACAGTGTCCGGTGCACCAGGGAAGATCGACCTCAATCTCTTCAGCTTTGGGTTTCTTAGGTGCAGCTCCGCTATAATTCATCGGACTGTCCGGTGGGCCACAGGAATGTCCGGTGTGCCAGCGGAGCAACAACTATCTGTGCGCAATGGTCGACTCTGATAGTGAACAGTGCAGCACAGTGAACGCGACAGAAGTCAGAGCAGTTGGTCAGAGGGGCACCGGACTGTCCGATGCCACATGAGGACAAAGCCTCCAACGGTCGACCAGCTCCAAGCCCTAACAGGAGGATGACGTGGCGGCACACCGGACACTGTCCGGTGGCGCACCAGACTGTCCGGTGCGCCCATCGCCAGCAGCCGTCTCCAACGACTACAATTTGGATGGTGGCTATAAATACCACCCCAACCGGCCATTTCAAGGGGGAGCCCAAGCAACATTCCAAGTCATCTAGTTGACATACGCAAGCCCTCCCAACCACCTCTATTCATTGATCCATCCTATACACAAAATTTAGACCACTACTGTCACACCCGGTTTTAGAAGGCAAACCGAATGCGAACCATGTACGTGCCAGGATCAGCAATTCACGTACACAGCAGTTACATAACATGGACATCATCACACAGTGCTTAATTAGTATTAAAGAGGGAATAATAGTCGATTACATCATATGTCTGAGACATCCACATAGTCTTTACAATAAATCAAAGTGCGGAAAAGAAACGTAGATAAACGCGGCCTTCACAGGCAGCCGACTGGGGGTTGCCGCTAACCCACGCCTAGAACTCGTCGTAGTCTTGGAATTCCTGGAAGTCTCCTTCCACGGCTTCATCTTCTCCTGAGCAGTGGTTGCAATGCGAACAACCTGGGGGGGGGGGGGTTGGTGTGTAGAGCAAGGGTGAGTACACATCAACATACTCAGCAAGTGTCCTGTTTGGCTGTAGTGGACTAGCTTTATGTGGGGGTAAGTCAAGCAGTTGCTTTTAGTTGGTCAGATTGTTATTACTAGTAGAGAAAGCCAAGTTTTAGAATTAACCCACGTTATTAACCCAAACGTACTCCTTTCCAAACGGAAAGAGTACCACTTACCATTACCAGAGTCAAAACCAAGAACCATCAATCTCATTGCCACCTGCAAATCCGGACATCTCTGATCAAGTACCACTAATCACTGGAGCTCCCTTGGCTGCTCATAACCGCGAGCACGGCTGATATATCAGTTTTCAAACACTCTGCAGAGGTTGTGCACTTTACCCACAAGCGGTGATTCCCTTTCTGCCCGGAGAGAGCTACTCCCCATTGACCACTACCTAGGTGGTCCAGCAGGGCATCACTACGTAGCCTTTACAAAGATTCCCCGAGGCTGTAGCCGTCCGTTAGGTTTCCTAAATGTACCGCACTCCTCCCCAAGGGACAAATCAACCTTGGCAGAGCGAGCCACATACACCGAGCCCCATTGACGGCACAACGGCTAAGCGAACTACACCCCAGTTCCTCTAATTACTCAGCTAAGGGCGTCCCACTCCACCCTCATGGTTGCACTGTTTTCCCGGGCGGTCATCCGACGAACAGGTCCTTACGGAGAGGCACTCGAGAAACCGCTCGAGCCCCCTTGAAGGTCACAAGTATAACATCATAATAAAAGAGGGGAAAACAGCGTATCA
Organism: Zea luxurians; assembly: GCA_029449295.1. Classification (NCBI taxonomy): domain Eukaryota; kingdom Viridiplantae; phylum Streptophyta; class Magnoliopsida; order Poales; family Poaceae; genus Zea; species Zea luxurians. The sequence continues at coordinate 1,823,941 of JAOPSE010000132.1, forward strand.
TAAATAATTCTCATCATGTTCATTGATTAATGTTAAGCAATAGCATAAAGCTAACCAATAATAATCCAACCCAAATAGGTAAACAAGGACATGGATAACAAAAGCTAGTCAATCCTTAGGCATAAATGTGTAATGCGGGAGGTGAATTAAAGAATGAATAGGACAGAGATAGGTCAAGGGACACTTGCCTCCACCAACCGACTACTGCTCAGGGACTTCTCCTGCGAGTTCTTCGGGCTCTTCAACCGGATCGTTCTCTATGCGAGTGCAAACATACATACATCCATCCATTCAAATTAGGAAACAAACAGTACACCATACAAGAGAACAAATAGATTAAACATGCATAAAATATGACATACGATATTGCATTTACCATGGTTGGAAGGAAACGGGGGAAGGTCTCGTGGGGTCAAAGCTTACTCGAAACGTATTACGGGTAGATGCATAGCTAAGCGCTACGTGACTTAATTCCATCGAGTTACACTAACAAGTATTAGCCACATGCGCTAATATAACTATAACTATTTTCAATTGATCCACATTAAATGAGATCCAAGATTAGCTACATGCAGTAATAGAAACATAACCACTTTTAGTAGATCAACATTAAATGAGATAGACGATTAACTGTATAAATTAACTAACATAACCAATTCCTAAATTGAGTTTCCTATTTTATTAACATGAACAACGTGATTAGTGCGCATAAAATATAGGGGGGTAGACGGGCACGTCTAGGGGTAGACGAGGGCACGACGAGCCGTGCCAAGGCACCGCGCACTACGCGAGTAGCGCGCGCAAGGCCGCACACACGCGCCGTGAACTAGCCGTGCACACGTCGGGGCTGCGCGCTGGCCGAGCTCAAGGCCGCGCGCCATAGGCACGCTGGGCCGAGCTCGAGGCCACGCCGGGGCCATCACGACGCGAGCAGGACACGCCGGGGCGGGCGGGCGAACATGGGCGGGCGAGCACGGGCGGGACGGGCGACACCGCGGGCAGGGGAGCGCGCGCGGGCGGGGCGGGGCACGCTGCGCGGGTGCCATGGCCGGCGAGGCCACGGCCGGCCACCACGCCGGGCAAGGGACGGCGCGGGCGCGACGGGCAGGGGCCGCCATGGCCAGGGCGGGCGCGGCCGGGACGGGCGCGGGGTCGGGGCAGCGCGGTCGAGGCTGGGACGGGTGCGGTCGGGGGCCGACGAGCCGGGCACGGCCGGGGCGAGGCGGGGCGCGGTCGGGAGCGGCCGCGGCGGGCGCGGCCGAGGGCCGGCGAGCGCGGGGAGAGCGACGGCGGGAGGGGGAAGGAGGAGGGAGGAGAGGGGAGGGGGAGGGAGGGGCTCACCACGGGCGGGGAGGGCGACGGCGGCGGCTCGGGCGAGCAGGGGGGCGGGTGGTTGGGCAGGGGAGAGGGATTTGGGGGAGGGGAGGGGGATGACAGGCGGGGCCCGCAGGGGAGGGGAGAGAGATTTGGGGGGGAGGGGAGGGGGGCGCGGCTGGGCCGCCCATGGGCCCAAAGCGGGGGCGCGCGGGGGAGGGGGGGCGAGGTGGGCCGCGGCCACGCCGGCCCACGACGCGAGGGGGGGAAGGGGGGAGGGGGCAAGCCGGCTGGGCCGGCCGGCTGGGCCGCGCGCGCCAAGGGGGGGGGGACGGCTGGGCCAAAAGGGAAGGAGAGGGAGGGGAGAAGAAGAAAATATTTTCCCTTTTTTTAATACCTATTTCCTAGATGAATGCCTTCACACTTTCAAACAATCGAAAAAATGCATGGTTCGGCATGGTGCGGTAATCCAAAGAAAATAACTCTAGGGTTTACTATTATTACATAACTTAAAGTTTTGAAGACGGGTGAGGTTTTAGCGGAAAGAAATGGGAAAGAAGGGTAACGCCCGAATTTAGCGAGCGATAGAGAAAGAAAAAATTCAACTCGAAATTCGGGGCGTTACAAACCTATCCCCCTTAAAAGAATCTCGCCCTCGAGATTCAGGGTTGGCTAGCAAAGAGCTCAGGGTATTTAGCCATCAGATCATCTTCACGCTCCCAGGTTGCTTCTTCCTCAGAGTGGTGATTCCATCTGACTTTGCACATTTTGATGGTCTTCCTTCGGGTGACTCTATCTGCCGTCTCAAGGATTTACGCTGGTTTCTCTGTGTAGGTCAAGTCCTCCTGGACCTCCAGACCTTCCACTGGCAACTGCTCTTCTGGCACACGCAGACATTTCTTCAACTGAGACACATGAAAGACATCATGCACAGCAGACAAATTTTCTGGCAAATTGAGCTAATAAGCCACTTCTCCACGCCTTGCGAGAATCTGATACGGACCAATGTAGCGGGGTGCTAGCTTGCCTTTGACTCCGAATCTTCTGACTCCTCTGATCGGTGACACTTTCAGATAGACGAAGTCTCCAACCTCAAAACTCAGCTCTCTTCTTCTTGTGTCTGCATAGCTTCACTGCCTTGATTGCGCTATCTTCAGATTCTCTCGTACCATCTTGATAATCTCTTCAGCTTCAAGCAGAATGTCTGGCATGAACACTTGCTTTTCTCCAGGCTGATCCCATTGCAACGGAGTTCTACAACTCCTCCCGTAGAGCGCCTGAAATGGTGACATCTTCAAGCTGGCCTGGTAACTGTTGTTATAGGAGAACTCTGCATAAGGAAACTTCTTGTCCCATCCGGACTGGTCTTGCAACGCACAGGCTCTCAACATGTCTTCAAGAATTTGATTGGTTCTTTCAGTCTGACCATCTGTCTGCGGATGATAAGCTGAACTGAAATTCAAATGTGTGCCCAAAGCTTCATGCAACTGCTGCCAGAAATGAGAGGTGAACTGCGTTCCTCTGTCTGACACTATCTTCTTTGGCACACCATGAATATAAACGATTCGAGACATGTACAATTCTGCCAATATTGCACTGTTGTAGTTGGTCTTGACTGGTATGAAGTGGGCTGACTTGGTCAAGCGGTCCACCACTACCCAAATGGAATCGTAGCCGGCTCGAGTGCGAGGCGATCCGACTATGAAGTCCATACCGATTTCATCACATTTCCACTGAGGAATTTGCAGCGGTTGCAACAATCCAGCTGGTCTCTGGTGCTTTGCCTTGATCCGTCGACAACTATCACACATAGCCACATTCTCTGCGATTTCTCTCTTCATCCCGTACCACCAGAATTTCTTCTTCAGATCCTGATACATCTTCTCACTTCCAGGGTGAATCGAATAAGCTGTCTCATGAGCTTCCTTGAGGATCAACTCTCGAATAGATTGGACATTGGGAACGCACAAGACTCTCTAGCGCACTGGACTGTCCGGTGCACCAGGGAGGATTGACCTCAAACTCTTCAGCTTCAGGTTTCTCAGGCGTAGCTCCGCTATAATTCACCGGACTGTCTGGTGGGCCACCAGACTGTCCGATGTGCCAGTGGAGCAACGGCTATCTGCACGCAACGGTCGACTCTGACAGTGAACAGTGTAGCACAGTGAACGCGGCAGAAGTCAGAGCAGTTGGTCAGAGGGGCATCGGACTGTCCGGTGCCACATGAGGACAAAGCCTCCAACGGTCGACCAGCTCCAAGCCCTAACGGGAGGATGACGTGGCGGCACACCGGACACTGTTCGGTGGCGTACCAGACTGTCCGGTGGCGCACCAGACACTGTCCGGTGGCGCACCGAACTGTCCGGTGCGCCCATTGCCAGCAGCCTTCTCTAACGGCTACAATTTGGATGGTGGCTATAAATACCACCCCAACCGACCACTTTAAGGGGGGGAGCCCAAGCAACATTCCAAGTCATCTAGTTGACATACTCAAGCCCTCCCAACCACCCCTATTCATTGATCCATCCTATACACAAGATTTAGACCACTACAACCAACACAAGTGCCACAAAAGAGAGAGAGAGCAAGCAAGAGAGAGCTACTCATTTGAGTTTAGCACTAGTGCCTTGTGAGATTCATTGAGAGATAGTGTGTGCTACATCTTTGTGTTCATTTGCGCGTGGAGTTTTGACTCCCATTGAACTTCCTCCAAAGTTTTGGAGGCTTGTAAAGCTAGCAAGAGACACCAAAGAGTGTGGTGATCCTTGTGGGGTCTTAAGTGATCCTTAAGAAGAAGAAGAGCTCGTCGGTCTTGTGTGATCGGTGGAGAGAGGGAAAGGGTTGAAAGAGACCCGTCCTTAGTGGACTCCTCAACGGGGACTAGGCCTTCGAGGGCCGAACCTCGGTAAAACAAATCACCCGTGTCTCGTGTGCTTATTGCTTGTCATTTGTTTGTTCTTTCCCTTTCTAAGTTTTTCTTGCACTATTCTTTGCAAATACCATTTGGTGTTGCTTCAAGTTAAATTCTCATTTAGTAAAGCAACACCTTGCAAGAAAGAACTTGTGTTATTGCTCTTCTTATCTAAGCCCCCTTGCTTTATTCTCATAGACCTATTAGTTGTATTGTGTTATCAATTCCGCATTATTTGAAAGCAATACTCTTTACAAGCAAGGACCTAGTTTTTATACTCTGATAATTGTATATCTTATTCTAACCACTAATCAAGGGATCTAGGTAGGGTGTAAAGTTATAATTTTTAGGTTTCGCCTATCCACCCCCCCTCTAGGCGACTTTCAAGTACACCGGAGGTGGGCGCCAATGTTGGGAACTTGTTCTCAAATGCTATGAGTTAAGAACAAGGCAACACAAAAAAAGTTAATGGTTATGGCCTTCGTCCTTCAAAGCATTATTTCCCTTAGGATATAACGATCTTCGGCTTGACAGAAGGCAAAGATACGAGTGTGACGCATGAGCGAATACAAGTCAGTGTGAACAGTACGAGAGTAATATTCACCTATTTATAGGCACAGGACGCAGCCTGTGTGAAATTACATTCATGCCCATGACATTCACTATTAACTCAAGAACAATCTGTCAAGGACCAGATAGCCTTTTCCCCTTTAGGTCGGTTACATTATCCATCGCTAAGCCGAAGCATCTTTACGAGTAGCTTCGGAACTGGTTCGACCTTCTCCTAGACCATGCTTTCCTCATTGTGTACAGTTCCATACCAAGTCTGAAGGTCCCTGTAATAGCATATTATACTTGGAAAGCATGTTAGTCATGTTTTTGAGGACCTTCGGAAGACGAAGGCCCCCAACAGTGGTCAAGTGTCGTGTTTTAAACTAGCTAGTAATAGTTTAAACCTTGATTTTGTTTGTTCCTGTTTTTTCTAACACACTAAACATAAGGGCTAAGTTTGCCACTGCTTGCGTGGGTGCTCCAATAAGGATTTATTGGAGAGTGTTGACTCTCCAAGACCTCAAGAAAAACTTGAGGAGTCTTATAAACCTTTGCCTTACTCTATGCTATATACATTTGTGTGATTTACTTTAAGTATCTGCATTCCTAGAATTGTCATGATAGCATAGAGTTGGAATTAGGGTGCAAAACTTTTGTGAACACATTATGCATTTGAGTGAAGTTGGGCTTGTGGTTAGGTTTAAAATATTGCAAGAAATTTTAGAAAAGCCAAATTCACCTCCTGTCTTAGGCATCGTGATCCTTTCAATTAGTATCAAAGCCTTATGCTCATTAGATTAGTTTAATCACTTTGAGTTATGATGTTTATTGGGGATGTACCTCCTCCCATTTTTAGGGTGATATTTTTTCCATATTGGAAAATTTGTATGGAAGCATACCTTGAGACAATAAGGCATTGGAGTTTAGAGTGCATTCACTCAAGGTCCTCCAAAACCTAGCTATCCTACCAATCTTATAGGTGATGAGGTCCATTATGAGAAATGGAATATGAAGGCCAAAAACATACTTTTTAGGGGTCTTTACAAATATGTATTCAATAGAGTATGTAACCACAATGATGTTCATGCTCTTTGGTCTGATATTTGTGCACTATATAAAGGCACTAAGAGTGAGAGTGAGGAGCATTATCACATTGTCAAGAGAAAAATAAATTATTTTGAAATGCTCCATCATGAGCATCCAAATTACATGTACTCATGACTTAATATCATTGTTGAGGAAGTCAATGGCTTGGGACTTACACAATAGGATGTTGTGAGAAAAAATCTTAGTGTGCTCCGAATCAAAAAGTACAGACACATTATTACCATGCTTTATCAAATGAATCTTTCCACAACTAAATCAATGCAAAAATTAGTAAATCTCAATGCTCATGAGATGTACATGTACATGCACATGCATGATTAAGATATTTCTTCTTCAAACAAGAAGAAGGATGTGGCTTTCGAAGCTAATCAAGAGTGCAAGTTGAAGAAGAAAGCTCAAATGATAAATATATCGATGATGCCAAGCTTGCACTCATGGTGAAGAAGACCACAAAAATGCTTAAGAAGCTCATCCATGAAGGCATTAAATTTGATTCAATAAAAAAGTTAGCAAGAAAAAAATTGTTAGGGCCTATTGAAATTTTGAAAGAACAATGTCAGTGCAACACGATTAATCTATTTTACCTACTTTATAGGGGAGGTCAAGTAAGGGTCTTTTACCCTTTTCCAACGAACGATGAAAGAGGTTAATAGTTCTTACTTTGTCTCCCTAGAATACTCTTACATGAAATAATGACCTTTGGGTCAAATGGTAATACGAGGACAAAGAATTGCCATAAGGCAAAGTAAAAAGACTAGAAACAGATGAACAAATAATAGAATACATGCACAGGTAGGAGTGAGAACTTTGGCAATAGATTTATACCTTTGAAGGCTCTGTTTTTGCTCGAGCAGATGCCAGACACGAGTTCCCCGAATGGCCGACCATTCTGATGGCTACATAGTTCACCTATTTATAGGGATCAAATTTTTATACAAACTTATGTACAATTGCATTTGTACCTCTCCCTCTTACATAGAAAGGTTTCATATTCATGGGTGTACATTTTTGTCCTTTTCCTATATTGACGTGCTATACACATCTTCTCTCGATTAAGGTTTCTTCTGGACGCCATTCTTTACAAAGGTCTCTTCATTTGTCCTTTTGCCACCACATTTACCACTGATATCCACTTTTAGTTCTTTGCCTACTATGCAAAGCAACCTGACGCTCTTTTTTAGCTGAAGCTTTTCTCCATTGCCCGTCTCTTGTTTTGTTGAGTCCAAGGTTAATGAAATGTGGGTCGAGGGACAATGCTCGCAATCCTTCAAACCACTTTGAAATCTTTATCCTAAAATAATAATTAGAAACCATCTTGATTACCAAGGATCTTTGGTTGGAGACCTTCTCCTCGATAGTAGCCTCTCGTGGGATTAGTTTATTTTCTATAACGAACTCAAACCGTGATTTCAGTTCCAAAGAGCTATGAGCCGAAGGTTAAAAACACATTCTTTTATGTTTGTTATGAAAAATGAACAGAACGTTAAAATACACAAGGTAGCAATGAAAACGTATTTGCATTTTTTGCTGAAATAGCAACATGATTTTTTTACGCTTGGCTCTAAATTATGGAGTTACCTAGCTATACAATAGTGTGTGTCTGGATTCGCTTATAATCCACTTATGGACGAAAATAAGCAGGGTCGTTCCTGACTTTTTAGGGGCCCAGTGCGAAATCCGATATAGAGACCCCATCCATACCGAAACATATATAATTATATATATATAATATCGAATATTTGACGTATAAAAATTATTATGCACTGTTTTAAAGTTTATAAGATAACAAATGTAAAATATAGCAAAAACACTTACTTGTTATATGATATCGTTAAAATATCTTTTAACATTTTATGATACAAAGTCATCGCTTATATCATTGAGACCAATCTCATCCAATAACTTTTTTTCGATATATAGAATCGCCAAGTCATTTAACCTCTCTTGAGTTATTGTTGACTATAAATAGTTCAAAAAATATTTCAATTTTAAAAGCTTCTCTCTGTCGATGCAACCATCATATGTATAATAAATAGTAATCTCTCTATATTAAAATAGTATTTGTTTTGCTTCTTCAGTGGATTCATCATCATCTAGTTGAATATAAATATAAAAATCAAGAGCTAAAACAAATACTATTTTGAAACGAATGGAGTATTCGATAATTAATTAAGACATTAGTTTAATAATCTAAACGAGAATGATCGATAGCGCATCACACTTTGCGTATTTGTGTCTAGAGTAGATAGCTTTAACAGAAAAAATGCTAGCGTCCAGTGGCTAAGGGACCCTCTGTTTTTGGGGGCCGGTGCGGCCGCACCAGTGGCACCCCTAGGTACGGCCCTGAAAATAAGTGAAAATTCTGTTAAATGTCTAAATTATTTCTCGTCTCACACAATCAACAATTCGCTCGCTGAGCTAATATGGGAGAATCGAATACTCGTGAGTATCTTTTATTTTTTTAGAATTTAAGCGTGATGGGGAGAAGCAAAAAAAAAAAAAAGGCACAATATCTCTACTCCAATAAAAACACAAGTTTTTTTTTCTGATTTCTATCTTCGTCCCTTCTATTAAAAAAGTTTTTATACTTCTTTATAATCTAACTTATGGTCTAAATATCTTTATCTTTATATCGCACGAATTTCATCGTCTTGTGTTACACTCGAAACACATAGATATATTTTTTCTACCCATATCTCGCCTAATAACTAAATACGATAATACTTATCTCTTGCATGCATAGCTAAGCAACAACCACTAGCATTTTCTTCTCATCCTTCATGTTCCATTCTCCCTCGTCCAGATTCTTCCGCATCATCATAGAGGATTCAGAGGACATCGAGCAAGCCATCCTGTTGGCCTCTGATTCACCGGTCATCGAGTATTTATATTTAATTATTGTGTGTTAATATTTTACCAAAGATTTATATATCGTCCCAACATACAGTATGTAAAAAAAGTTGTAAAAAAGTTGTGTACTCAGCATGGGATCTAGCCTCTAGGCTGAATACCTTCCTGCTCAGAATTTCCCCACCATCCTCAGACGGCATGAAGCACGCAGCCCAGGCCCACGCCGGCGCGCCCGTTCCAGCTTCAGCCTCCAGCATGGCAGCATCCACGTCCACGGCCAGGAGCGCGCAGCGTTTCCGCGCACCACACCCACACGTTCCGAGCCCCGTCCACCGACCCGCGGACGCCTCGCCACCGTCCGCGCCCGCCGCCCGGGGCCCGGCCGAAAGGCGTAGCAGAGGGCAAAGCAAAGCCGTGGATGCCGTAGGCCCGTTGCAGTCCATTCACGTCGCACGTCCCCCGCCGCCGTCTGGCTCGGTCCCCACCGACCGCCGCAAAATCCCGGCGAAAAGCCGTCACCAGACAGCAAAATACACAAGGCGCCAAAACCCTCACCATAACCGCCCAGCCGGCCGCCCCGAACACGCATCCCCGTACGGCGTCTCCCCGCACTCAGTGGCAGTCTCGGGCTCCCGTCGATTCTGTTTGCTCCCAAGTCCCAACCGCTCTTTTTTCTACTCCACTGTGTGCGCCTTTGCCTCTTTGCGCCCCTCTCACCTGCCCGCCCGTCCCGCCTGCCTCGCCGCAAGCGCACGCGCTCGGCTCGCCGCGTCGGGTCGCCGCAGGGCGAACGAAACCCTAGGATCAGGGAGGCTCCGGGCATCGCTGCTCGACCCTCATGACGTCCTGCGGGTGTCTGATGCTCGAGAAGGTGGAGGGCGACGCGTCGGCGAAGACGAGGGTGAAGGCCGCGCCGGGCGCCGGTGCCGGCGCCTGGTGCGGCTCGTGCGCCGGGGACTGGCGGGGCCGGTCAGAGGCCATCTTCCCCATCTACGTGATGGGGAGCTCGCGGGAGAGCACCGTGGCGGCGGCGCGCGGCATAGTCGACTCCCCCGAGGACCCCATATGGGTTGCCGTCAAGGCGGAGGCCAAGTCTGAGGTGAGTATGCTTCCGGACCTCGGTTGGAGTATTTGTTGGAATGGATCGCAGCTTGCGCTTTTGTTTGTTTTGAGTGGCTTTTAATTGCCATCAGTTTTCTTGGATTTTTGGGCATCTTTTTAAGAACCCGTTTGACTATATTTTCGTTTCTAGTGGCAACGCGCTAGTATACTACTAGTAACTTAGAATATTTGATCTTTTTCCTTCTTTACCTCAACGGTAGAGTGGATTGGTCACGATAATTTATTGGCTAAACTTAGTTGATGTGACAAAAGGAACTGCCTTTAAAACTATTGGTAGTTCTCATTTTTTTTTGGAGTCTGTAATAGTCGTGGTTTCAGCTTAGCCATGGAAATCAAGAGGCCAAAAATGGATTGGATTTCAAACTACGTGAATTATTTTCTAACTATATATGTCCCCATGCCATTGTGTTTGTAACACAACACTAGATAAAACAAAGAATAATTTGCTGGCAACTCAATTTGGATGATGCTGTGAACTGTTTCTGCCAAAAAGTCATGTGAAGTTGAATCTCTTGCATTTATTATGCAGGAAGCTTTGCTCAGTTAAGCTTCAAAAGCAGTAACAAAATCCAGTTCAATGCAACTAACATTAAGCATAACTACAGTCTACTTCAGTTTTATGTCTACCTAATAGATGAAATAACAAACACTGTAAATTTTTTTTTAAAAATTATGTAGGAAGCTTGATGTTTTTTTACTCATACTAGTCTAATGTTATACTCTCACGGTCTCACCTCTTTATGCATGGTCATGTTTGTCATAATTTTACTGTTATATTGGTAAACTGATGGCCGGCAGTGTGATGCTCATGCTCCACAGGCAGAAAAGGAACCTATTTTGAGTAGCTTCTTGTATGCCAGTGTGCTGTCTCATGACTGCCTAGAGCGTGCATTGAGCTTCGTCCTTGCAAACAGGCTTGAAGATCCAACATTGCTTGCTACTCAGCTAATCGATATTTTTAACGATGTCATGCTGAATAACAAAGATATATGCCGCTCCATTCGCCTTGATGCTCAGGTGAGTCACTATTATTCAGCTAACCCATTTTGTTTTTTGTTTATGATTTATTCTTCTACACCATCCTGTTAAGGAATTGATAACTATGGGAACTGCTTTGCTAATTCAGGCTTTCAAAGACAGAGATCCAGCTTGTGCCCAATATAGTTGGGCACTGTTATACCTAAAGGTGCGTATTTATGATATCCATTCCAGGATGTTGTCTTAGCAGGGAGAATTTGGTTGCTCATTTTACTTTGTAGTGTAGGGTTGAATTGCCTTTGGCACCCTTCTGTAGCTTATTTACATGTTTCTAACATTGGTTTATCCTCTACTTCTTACAAAAACATATATGACCCTGATGTCTAGTGTCTTGTCATGTTGCTTGTACGCTGTTTTCAGGGCTACCAATCGTTGCAATCATACAGGATAGCCAATATATTATGGAACCAGGGACGCAAAGTCTTGGCATTGGCACTGCAAAGCCGTATTAGTGAGGTGAAGCATGATTTCTTAATCAGCAGATATGTTTCTATTGTAGGCATATGTCTTTCCTTTTTGAGTAACATTTGCTATCATTATTGCTCGCAGGTCTTTGCTGTGGATATACATCCAGGTATTTTATCAATTTAGAAGACTAAATTTCTGTAATACAACAATATCAAATTTATACACAACTCAGAAAACTAGAAAATTACTAGGAAGTAAATAAGGTGTTAATACACGGTACGCCTTGATAGATCAATCTACTTACTTAGTGGTCAATAGATTATAATTCATTTTATCTGTTGGTCTATGCTTGTTTGATCTTAATAAAGTTCTCGGTCATCATAGAAGTTCTGCACTTAATGCTTATGTAGCTATATCTATTGTCAGCTTTGTTGATTTGTTCTCCAAGATAGAAAATAAGTAGCATGGTCAGTGTTATTAAAACGATGTTAAATGCAGTTTAAACAACGTTTAAATGACAAAACGCTGAAACGTTTTACAACTTGATGTAAAATGTCGTTTTCTAGCGTTTAAACGCCACATTTTGTAGTTTAAACGCTGAATACATTAAACGTCACGTTGTTTCACGTTTTACTCTTGCCCAACGCCCCGGTCATCGAATTGGACCCAGCCCAGTTAAGAAGGTGCAGCCCGCAGCCTTCTCAGCCCCTGCAGATTCGTGCTCCATCCGCCGCTGCACACTTTATGCACGCACGCGACGCCGCCACACTCCAGACCACCGGCCGCCGCGCACTCCCGTTCATCATGCCCCGTCCCCTCGTCCTCCAGGGCCCCGTCCTCTTGTGGCTCGTCCTCACGTCCGCCACGCCAGGACCCAGGCCGCCACCACTCCAGGTCCAGGTCGTCCTCCCGTCCGCCTGCCCTGTCGGCCCGTCACCCCATCCTCCAGGCCACCGCTGTGCCGCTGCTCCAGCAGACCAGCAGTCTAGCATCTGCCGCGTCTGGTAACTGGTGCTCTGGAGGACGGCCAGCAGCGTCTGCATCTCTGCTGCTTGCATCTGTTGAGTGTTGACAGTGGACATCACGCCTTGCTCGCTTGCTGGTATGTGCCCACTGCAACACTACACTGCACATGCTATTTTGCTCACTGCACATATGCATTCCATTATTGCGGTTGTGGACATTGCATTCCACTTTAGTTGCTTTTGTGCTATGTTTATGATTGTGGACTACAAGACATCTCATTCCACTTTGTTTGTGGTTGTCGACTTGCTATTAGTTGAACTTGTGTTATTGTGGTAATATGGTTGTCGACATGCTATTTTGCACAATATTATTATGTGAACTTAGGTTGGTTGTTTGGTATTTGACTTTACGTTATTGTCTGAAAGTTTGATATATTGAAATTTTCCTATGTTGTTTAAAACTATGTTTAAACTTCGTTTAAAACGTTTAAAAGTCAAAACTCTACCCATGGGTGTTTCAACGTTTTGTCGTTTTAAGAACCTTGAGCATGGCTTTGCAATGGATGCTTATTCAGCTGTGAAATCCAAATGTTTGATTATTTTTTTTAGGTTGTATGCTTTGATACTTTATTTTTTTGTGTCTTCAGTGTTTTTTATTTTTAACATGCAGCTGCCAAAATTGGCGAGGGAATATTGTTGGATCATGGAACAGGTCTAGTCATTGGTGAAACTGCTGTAGTTGGAAACTGGGTTTCATTAATGCAGGTGAATGCATAAACCAACCCTCTTTTTCCTTTAAGAAACACCACAATTTTTTACCGTATGATTTTTTATTACACAATTTGTATGTTCGTTTCTTGTTTGAGAGATTGTTTCATTCTTGAAAGGGGGCAAACCCAGTGCTTGAGGCTCCCACATGGGTGGGGTTTGGGGAAGGGATAAACCGAGACAAGCTACCACAACCAGGAGGAGAAAAACACATTTAAGTCCCCTCAGGAGACAAGGCAGCTAGATAATCATTAAGCAATCCCTTAGCTCCTGCCATGTCCCCATAATCTCATCTCCTGAACGGGCCATCAAAGGAAGACTCTTCTGATTGATGGGAGAGGTTCAGGAGCCCCCACCCTTTGTAGCAGCCCAAACCAAAACTGCCGAGAGTAAACACATGCCGCCAAAAGGTGATTAATTGTTTCACCTTCCTGATCACACAAAGGGTAGTGAGAGGTATGTTGCAAACCTCGCGAGCCAGACGGTCAACCATCCAACGTTTGTTATTTCAAACACGCAGTAGAGCTGTCCAACATTTGTTATGGACAGCCAACCACATGAAGAAGAGACATTTACCCAGAGCCCAACTCTTCCATATGCGTTCCTAAGGTCCAAAAGGAATCGATCCTTGGAAGAAACCATCACAAGCTGACCTTGCTGAATATTCCTTGGAAGGTGCAGATGACAAATGTGATCAAGGAATTCAGCAAGGACATTGACGTTCAAGGCCTCCTGTAAGTCAGTGATCCATGTCAGATCAGTGAACTCCACTCTCCAGAACATCCAGCTGTTGGCCCAATAGCATCAAATTTGCTTCCATAGTAAATTTGATGCTATTTCAAACAATTTAAAAGACAGGTGGCTTAAACCATGAAGCCTTTAGTCCCAGACAAAATCATGTTAAACAACAAAAAATAGTTTGGTTATCCTTCATTCATTCCTTTCAATATAGCAAGTTGCATCCTTAACAACTATTCAGTTATCAAACTAAACAGGCAGCAGGCAAAGATGTCCAGGTTTTCATCATATGAAACTATGGATCTTCATTTACTAACTATTCCGACAATCATGTGTGAACAGGCAAACTTGGCAAGCCTATGCAATATTATTCTACAATGATATAATATACAAACGCGAAAGGGCCTCTAGATGAACTGGTTAAGTGGTCTGAGTAACACTTGTCAGGTCCTGAGTTCGACTCTCCGTGAGAGCGAATTTTAGGCTAGGGTTAAAGAAATCCCCTCGTCTGTCTCACGACAAAGCACATGTCTAAGGCTCGGCCCTAGTTACGGTCGTTCTCACATGGGCTACAGTGCCACTGTGTATGTGTGGACAAGGGTTCGGAGTTTTTTTCGACCTGCGTGATAAGATCTTTTTGTTTATATAATACTTGGGGGCTGTCTAACCCCCATAGGCTGAGTTTATATATATATATATATATATATATATATATTATACAAACTAGATATAAACTTCAGATTGTAATATGCCAAACTAAGTAGACTATTGGATTATGTTTGTTCTTTTGTTTTAATTATGCTCAATAGATGATTTCTATGCACACACATACTGTTTGTATTTATTCAATAAATATTTTGTGTGTAATTGCGACCCATTCAATTAAGTTCAGAAGATTTTTCATTTTGTCTATATTCTAGAGGCATGGAAAACCTTTTGATGATATGTGCATATATAAGTAAAATGGAAAAAGGTGGGGAAACATAAGGAACCTATGTATGCTGTCTTTGCAGTATCGCATTACTATTTTCCCTTTAGTTTTTCGGAAATCTTAAATGAACTTAATCCTCGCTTGGCTAGATTCACATCTGTATCTTATAATTATGACCTGATTGCTCTATTTCTAAATATTTTCACGCGAGTTCTTTTTTCATAGTTAAAAGGAACTAGGTAGCATTTCATTAGAAATAGGCACCCAAATTCGCCTGGATGGTCTGGGTATACATCCACACCCTTGACCAACTGAGCTAGCTCAGCTACCTTTTTTCGTAGTTAAATTCTGTAAGATTCCAAAGTTATCTTAGGGAAAGCCGTAAAAGAACAGAAGTTCACCATCTTATGAGTCAGACCTTTGATGCAGGGTGTTACACTTGGAGGTACAGGCAAGGAACATGGAGATAGGCACCCCAAGATTGGTCAGGGAGCTCTTATTGGAGCCGGTGCTACTATCCTCGGCAATATTAATGTAGGCGAAGGTGCCATGATTGCTGCTGGCTCCCTTGTTTTAAAGGACGTACCTCCCCACAGGTTAGAAACTAGATTAATATATTACAATCTTACATAATAACTCCGCTGGTGAAAACTTTAAGGAACAGATCTGAACTTGGACGCTTAGAAACCGGCCAAGTTCCTCGTTTCGGAACGTTTGTTCCGTTCCGGGAACGTGGGAACAATCTCGTTCCCGTAGTGTTAAAAACTTGTTTTAGTAGCGTACCATATTCCCGTTCCCCGATCCCATCGATCCGGGAACCTGGTTACTAAGCTTGGACGTTCTAATGTTCCTGCGGTGTGATGTGATAGTACTTGTAAAGAAAGCAAACATTAAGAAGAAAATGATTTAAATAGTATTGTCCAGTGTCTAGCGCATGCTATTCATATATTCACTGATTGAGTCCTTTTTAAAAAAATGATTGAGCTGCTAGAGGCTGCACCTATACTCACTTCATGTGATGTCCAAAATTAACTCTGTAACTTGCAGGGTTAAAGAAAACAAACCAGAGTTTTGGTTGGAAACTTGATGTACTACATTGCGAACAAATAGTTTGGCCGCAGTATGAGTGTATGACACCTACACCATGTGTCTAAAGGCGCTAGATCTAGTCTTGCTAGCTACTCCTCCATTTCAATTTATAGGTTGTTTTTTTGCTGAACTATGTATCTAGTCTAGACAGTTTATATCTAGGTGTACACCAAAAGCTATGCACATAGAAGAGCCAAATGACTTGTAATCTGGGACACAGGAAATATATGATACGTGATTATCCTGGATTTTCTGTGATTCAATCTCTATCTAAAAATATAAGCATCTGATCTTTCCCTCCAGTAAATTGGGACGTGGCTTCGCTTGCTATCAGTAAAGAAGAAAATCTATATAAGACAGTCTATCCAAAACGCTGGTGGGAATCAGGCTAGTATGGGCCCATGGATCCTTTCTGACCCTTCCAGTTGGGCATTAGATGGTACTACCAGAAAATTCCTTAGGGCTAGTTTGGAAACTCTATTTTTCCAAGGGATTCCTATTTTCCTAATGCCTCGTTTGGATCATTGGAATTGAATTCCATTCTAATAATAATAATTTAGGCATATATCAATTAAGCTAATTCGATTTTATGTAAAATATATTTATATACTATTATTATCAAGATGTCAGAGATATTTATGTGCTACATTTTTACTATAGAGGAGTGAGACGAAGAGTGTCATGTAAGCTATAGAGTAGAAACAAATTCTAATAATGCATAAAATAATTTCCCATCCTTCACCCTATGACTTTTTGATATGTCGTGGGCGCCTAGGACTGCGCAGTGGTGATCGCAGCAAGGCTTGGGACTGGGGAAGGGATCTCAGTGGATATGGGGATCGGCCAGAGATGGAGCTGATTCTGTCAGCTGGCGCAAGGTGCGCCAGGATGACCAAGGAAGCTCCATCGGCCAGGTAAAACTTTCTTTGATGAGCCCTAATACAAACTACAGCAGCTCCTTTTATAGACTTAGGTGCCACTTTAATCTCAACCACCTCTAACAAACAGAGCTAATCTCTCCACTAAAATAGGAGGGCTAACCGACTCCCTCTTTATCTCTTCTTATCTTCTAAACAAACAGAGCTAATCTCTCCACTAAAATAGGAGGGCTAACCGACTCCCTCTTTATCTCTTCTTATCTTCTAAACAAACAGCCAAGCTAGGACTTATCCTTTGTGGCGCCTGGCATACTGCCGGCCCACAAAGGTATCTACAACATTTCTCCCCTCGCCGACGAAGAGCTCGTCCTCGAGCGTCATGGCTGGATATCTAAGCTTGAAGTCTTCCAGCTGCTCCCAAGAAGTATCCGTCTTTGCTCGGCCTGTCCACTTGATCAGAACTTCCCACACCCCATGATTCAGCTTTGCACGGAGGACTTTTTCTGGTGTAGGGATGACTCTGCCGTTGAGGAGCTCGGGCAGCGGTATAACTTGGGTTGGAGCCTCCCCTATGAATTTCTTGAGTAGAGAAACGTGGAACACATTATGTATTCTGGCCCCGGGAGGAAGCTGCAGCTTGTAGGAGACAGTGCCCACCCTTGATAGCACTTGATATGGTCCAAAGAACTTTGGGCCAAGTTTGTTGGGTGTAGCAGAAGTGACACCAACTGCTGTGCGCTGCTGTAAGCGTAGCCATACCCAATCGCCCTCATGGAACTCCACTTCCCGTCGATGCCTGTCCTGGTAGCTTTTCATTGTCACCTGTGACTGAATCAATCGATCACGAATATCCGCCAAGAATTCGTCGCGTGTCTGCAGTTGTTTGTCAACAGCGGCCACCTGTGATGTTCCTGGATGATAGGGCAGAAGAGCAGGAGGTTCTCGGCCATATACCACCTTAAATGGAGAGCATCGAAGAGCAGTCTGGAAGGAAGTGTTGTAGCAGAATTCGGCCCATGGAAGCCATTTAAGCCACTCTCTTGGTCTATCCCCTGCTAGGCACCGAAGATACATGGTGATAATTCGATTTACCACTTCTGATTGTCCATCAGATTGTGGGTGGAAAGCTGAACTCATGTGCAACTTAACTCCTGCTAGCTGGAACAATTCTGACCAGAATGTGCTAGTAAATACTGTATCTCTATCACTGACAATGGAGCATGGCAACCCATGGAGACGGACAATGTTATCGAAGAAGGCTTTTGCTACCGATGCTGCTGTGTAAGGGTGTCCGAGAGCAATAAAGTGTGCAAACTTGGAGAAACGGTCAACAACTGTGAGAATCACCGACTTGCTGCCCACCTTTGGAAACCCCTCAATGAAGTCCATAGAAATATCACTCCATACTTCCGAAGGTACTGATAGAGGTTGCAGGAGACCACCGGGATGGAGATGTTCAGTTTTATTGCGCTGGCAGACTGAACAACCTTTGATGAATTCCTTAACCCTCTGTAATGCATGAGGATTATAGAATGACGACCGGAACCTGTGAATTGTCTTTTGGATTCCTTCATGTCCTGTGTCATGGGCACTGGATAATAGTATCGGCCAAAGAGTAGAGGCATCTGGCACATAGACTTTTCCTTTGAAAAGGAGCAACCCATCCAATTCTGTCCAACCTGGTGAAACAGTACCAGCAGCAAGCTGCTGGCGCACATCCTGGATTTGTGGGTCCGTTGCAGCCTCGGCTCGCAAACTGTCAAACAGCTCAAAAGAAGGTGTAGAAATGGTGTTGAGTGCCATGCCTGACTCGGCACGACGTGAGAGAGCATCAGCTGCGCCATTGAGTTTGCCAGGCTTGTACTCCACCATAAAATCATATCCGAATAACTTGCTCACCCATGTATGTTGGGGAATTGTGGTCAGTCGCTGATCTAATAAATATTTAAGACTGTAGTGATCGGTGCGGACTAGAAACTGGCGCCCCCAGATATAAGGCCTCCAGTGCCGGACTGCTTTCACCAACCCAATCAGTTCCCGTTCATATGCCGGCAACTTCTGATGTTGAGGTGCGACTGCCCTGCTGAAGAAAGCAATAGCTCCATCTCCCTGGTGTAACACGGCGCCAAAACCAGACCCTGACGCATCACAATCAATGATGAAACTGCGGTCGAAGTCGGGCATCTGCAGTAATGGTGCGGACATTAAGGCCTGTTTGAGCAGATTAAAAGCCTCCTCTGCTTCTTCTGTCCATCTGAATGCCTCTCGTTTTAACAGTGCTGTCAAGGGGGCTGCTACAGTGCCATAACCAGCGATGAATTTCCGATAATACCCAGTCAGTCCCAAAAATCCTCTGAGCGCCCGGATGGAGCGCGGTGGTGGCCATGACTCCACTGCTTCAATCTTGGCAGGGTCCATTGCAACTCCCTTATCCGAGATGATGTGGCCTAAGTAACCCACCTGTGTCTCACCAAAGGAACACTTGGTGCGCTTGAGGGCCAACTTCTGCTCTCGTAACAGCTGGAATACTTGCCGCATGTGTTGAAGATGCTCGGCCCAGGATGAGCTATAGATTAATATGTCATCAAAGAATACCAGTACAAACTTACGGATGAACGGCTTGAGTACATCATTCATAAGCGCCTGAAATGTCGACGGTGCATTAGTCAAGCCGAAAGGCATGACTAAGAACTCGTAGTGACCATGGTGCGTGCGGAAGGCCGTCTTATTGATGTCCTCTGGGTGCATGCACACCTGATGGTAGCCGCTACGTAAGTCAAGCTTGGTGAAGAACCGGGCTCCCCGAAGCTCATCCAGGAGTTCATCCACTACTGGGATAGGAAATTTGTCCTTGACCGTCTTCGTGTTGAGCTCACGGTAGTCAATGCAGAAGCGCCATGTGTTGTCCGATTTCTTCACAAGCAACACTGGTGATGAGAACGCTGAGGTACGCTCTCGGATGATACCTTGGGATAGCATCTGGTCACACTGTCGTTCAATCTCATCTTTGAGCAACTGAGGGTAGCGGTATGGTCGTACCGCCACTGGTACTGTCCCTGGCAGAAGCCGGATGCGATGATCATGGCGGCGAGGTGGAGGAAGTCCCTGGGGCTCGACAAAGAGGTCTTCAAATGATAGCAGCAGGGTATCCAGCAGTTTGTGTGCCATGTCCAGAGCATTACAGCGGGGTGGAGAGCCGCCAATGCCTGTCCAACGCACCATGTATCCGTGGCGCCAAAAAGACAACGTCAACTTCTCAAAGTTGCAGATGAAGGGGCCCAAAGAACACAACCATTCTACCCCAAGCACCACATCAAAGCCATCCAGGGGAAGAGTGTAGCAGGTTGTGGTAAAATTCTCTTCGTCGACAGTGAGTGGGGTTTGAGAACAGACACCCCCACTCAACACCTTCTCACCATTTGCAACCTTGACAGGTAGTCCTGCTGTTGGAGTCACATGCAGTCCCAGTCTTGGCACAATAGCATCGCGGATGAATGTATGGGTGGATCCTGAATCCACAAGAGCAATGAGAGCCACACCATTGATAGAGACTTTCAGTTTCAGTGTGTCGGCGATGTCAATCCCAGTGAGAGCATGAAGTGACATGCCCAGCTCCTCTGCCAGTGTATCCGTTGTCCCGGTATCTTCTCCATCCAGTTCCAACAGAAAAACTCCGCAAGCAGCACACTTGTGATCGGCTGTATATTTTTCAGAGCAGTGGTAGCATTCACCGCTGGCCCGTTTGGCGGCAACCAACGTGGTCTGCTGGTAGCCGATGACGAGGGTTTTGCTGCAGTTGTAGATGCCGTTGGTTTTGATGTAGCATATGGCGTCCTTGATGGGGTCGAGGACAGATCCATACGACGTTCATAGGCGCGTGCCAGGTGCATGGCCCGCTGCAATGTAGTTGGAGTCAGCAGTTCAACATCAGTCCGAAGCGGTTCACCCAAGCCTGCGGTAAACATCTGAGCTTGCTGGAGCTGTGTCATATCCTCGCAGCGACAGAGAATGGACAGAAACTGACGTTGATAGTCTTCAAGGTGCTGGTGCGCCGAAGGTCCTTGAGATCAGCCATACCGTTGGTCCGTAGAGGTGGTCCAAACCGCATATGGGTGAACTCAACGAAGCGGGACCAAGTGAGGACGCCGCCCGTGTCCCGCTCCAGAGCGTAGAACCATTCTGCTGCCACACCGTCCAAATGGAGTGATGCCTGCCACACCTTCTCATCGGGTGGAGTCCTCATGCCCCTGAAGTAAGTCTCACATTTATTGATCCACGACAGGGGGTCAGACTCACCATCGTAGTGGGGAAAGGAGACATTGGGTCTTCGATAGCCACCATCGTCGACGCGGTTACGAGGAGCAGATCCTGTGCTATGCATGACCCCGACAGGCGCTGCGGTACGTGGGCCGGTTTCTGAAGATTCCGGCAGCTGCTCGTCGATTGGGCGCTCCTCCAAAAGCGTGATCTGCTGTCCATGCAGGTCGAGTCGTGAGTTGATGGTGGAGAGCTGCGCCAATATCTGATCCAACTTGGCTGAGTCGGAGGAGGTCTTCGCAGGATCGTGATCAACGCCGGACATGTTGGTCGATGCGTCGGAGGAATCTGATACCAAATTGATATGTCGTGGGCGCCTAGGACTGCGCAGTGGTGATCGCAGCAAGGCTTGGGACTGGGGAAGGGATCTCAGTGGATATGGGGATCGGCCAGAGATGGAGCTGATTCCGTCAGCTGGCGCAAGGTGCGCCAGGATGACCAAGGAAGCTCCACCGGCCAGGTAAAACTTTCTTTGATGAGCCCTAATACAAACTACAGCAGCTCCTTTTATAGACTTAGGTGCCACTTTAATCTCAACCACCTCTAACAAACAGAGCTAATCTCCACTAAAATAGGAGGGCTAACCGACTCCCTCTTTATCTCTTCTTATCTTCTAAACAAACAGAGCTAATCTCTCCACTAAAATAGGAGGGCTAACCGACTCCCTCTTTATCTCTTCTTATCTTCTAAACAAACAGCCCAGCTAGGACTTATCCTTTGTGGCGCCTGGCATACTGCCGGCCCACAAAGGTATCTACAACACTTTTACTCTTTTAGATAGACTTATATCTGAAATTTGTAAAGTGGTGGAATGTCAAATTCCAAACTAAATAAGTTACTTTATTGAGTGAATTCCAATTCCTCTAAAATGAAGGGGATCTAAACGCCCCGTAAAAGAAAAATGAACTAATTTTCCTTAAAAAATAGAAATCTCTTGGGAAAATGAGGTTCTCAGACTAGCCTAATAGTTTTTTGTGTGAAGGTGTCCTTAGTGGTGATAAAATGGAGATCTGTACTTTTAATAAGTTCCAGTGAAACTTACATAACAAGTTGAATCAGTAGCCATGTTCGCCTACAGCCTATGGTTACATTAATATGCATTTTGTTAGTGCAATAATTATTCTGCTAACAATTTGCTCATCATTTCTCCTATGGCTGAGTGGTCTTTCACCATGTATATTATGTACCTCAACCTAATCATTTGTTTTTATATTACTGTTTTCCTTCTATTTCAAAGTATGGCTGTAGGTAATCCTGCAAAGGTAGTTGGTTATACAGAGAAAGAAGATCCTTCTTTAACTATGAAACATGGTAAGCATGTTCAGAGATTTTTACAAAGCTAGGACTTCTTGGTCACATGATCTGCAATGCTAGGATGCTTAATTTTATGTTGCATTTTTCTGGTTGGATGCAGATGCAAGGAGAGATTATTTTGAGAATGCTGCCATCAGATTGAGATGATTGATACAGCTAATGACAAGTCTTCTTTCTATTCGTCTGTGGTGAGCTTATCATTTTAGTCCTAGAACAGTCCATGAATGGTTGGTGCATGAATGTCGAAGGTTGCTGCTGCCCTGAATGAACCTTTTTTTTTGCAGGAATACTGTGGAGTAAAAAAAGTTCCAAATCGCCTTATTGGCAAGAAGTTTTGTGGAGTTAAAAAAAGGTTTCATCGTCTTACTCGCAGGAAACCTTGTGAAGTTAAAAAAAAATGTTTGACGAAACGCATACGGATGCCATTCCGTACATTCGTCACAGGCACAAGGCTGGATAGTCGATGAGCTCTGTGTTTCCCTTTCTGCCCAGGCAACCAAATGAAGATGGAAAAGGGTCACCCAGGGCTCCAAAATCTGCCAGTTATGGTTGTGTTCCCTTAAATCTGTTGTAACATATACTGCTAACTAACTTTCATAAAATAGCAGTCCGTTGGATTTTGATTTGATACACCAGATCGCTTGATTACATGATTGCAATAAGATTGCGTAGAGAATATGCCCTCTCCTCACGTTAGGTATATACTTAATTCTCAACCTGCTATTTTCAAGTCTACTAGCTCAGCATAAATGTGCGATGTCATAATTCATATCTCAGCGTCGTTTTACCTAGACCATAGGTTAGTCAAGACTTACGGTTACGGTATTCAAAAAAATTCAGCCATCTCGATATTTTCGAAATTCTTTAAATTTTGATAAATTTGTCTAGAGATTTGAGCAAAAGATATAATTTTTTGTAAAGAATAGATCCAAACAAAATATTAGCATAACTTATGACAATATATATTGAGTAGAGAAATACACAACATAAACAATATAAAATGTGGGTTTGGAGTTATATATATTTAGAATAAAGTACATGCAGTTAGTGTAATCTGAAACAATAGACTTTTCCTTCTTCTGCTCCCAAAATTACCAAGATTCGTAAAATAGCGACGGAATTAAATAGTGGTCTTAGGTCATTATTGGGGACTTGTTCTCAAATGTTATGAATTAAGAACAAGACAACATAAAAATGTTAAGTGTTAATGCCCTTCGTCCGCTAAAGCATTATCTCCCCAAGGATTTAATGAACTTCAGACGAAGGTCACAGGTAAAGTATCACGAAGGTCATACCTTCGTAACTAGACTTATACAACAATGTAAAATAAAGTATAAAATATAAAACATATGTCAGGAACAAATAATATTATTCATATATCTCATTATATGGATTTGAATATTAAAACATAATATTTAGTTACATTTATACCTTCTCCTTGACGGAAAACAATAACTCCAGTGTGATGCGTCAGCAATTACAAGATTGCGTGAACGGTATAGGGGTACTGTTCATCTATTTATAAGCACAGGACGCAGCCTATGTGAAATTACATTTATGCCCTTTATAACCAATTACAATACTGACACAAAACATCATGGGCCCTTGAGTCATTTCATCTTTAAGTCGGTTCGCCCCCTTCGTCTTGAGATTTGTCACTGTGCCGAAGCTCTACCGGTGATAACTTCGGCGCTGCTTCTTAAAAGAACTGCCGAAGGTGTTTTCCTCTTTTAAGATCTTCGGCTATGAAGCATACCCACAACAGTAGCCCTTTCGCGGTGCTAGATCGTTTTTCGTGACGAGCTTGATCCATGAAAAAGTCTTCTAGGCTTCGGGTGCCGAAGATCCAAAAACACCTTCCCTGAGCTCGTTGACGAGAAATGATTAAAATAATCCGCGCGCGAGGTGGCCCCATCTTGCAGCAGTTGCGCGCGCCCTGGCGATTCACCTTCTCGGACCTTGTGGCCCACCGGTCAATGAGTGTGGGTGGCTGTTTTTCCGGTGCGGAAGACCTTGACGATTCACCTTCCCACCTGCGGCACTATATAAATAGACGGGTAGGTGTGAAGTTACCACATCATTCATTGCTATTGTACTGTTGTGCTGTCAAAAATTTAACCATAGCCGAAGCTTGATCATCGTGCTCAAATGAAGCACCGCTTTCAATTCTGCTTCGTCACAAGAAGAACTTCGGAGAAATCGAGAAAGTCAACAACTTCAAAAAATTTCAAAAAATTCATAATCAGATGGCAAGAGTGCGTTCTACTGCCAGGGTTGACCGTGAGGGAGATGAGACCGAAGCTACTGAAACTGTTCCAATTTCCGAAGCAATGAAGCGGTCTGGGCTGGCAACATCGGAGGATATACCTGCCGCTGAAGCAGAACGGGCTGATGCTGAAGAAACTGATTCCGAAGATGATTACAGCAGTGCAGTGCCGAGCAAACCTAGCCACCTGGATTTCAGAAAGTCCACCATCTCCGAAGCTGATCTTCCTAAGTTGGTGAAGTTGGGCTATTTTAGTGAAGCAAAGAAGGAGTTGATTCGTTTTGGTGGAAAAGAAACTATCCCGAAGCCGGGAAAGAATGAAGTAGTGGTTTTCAAAAGTCTTTTTAAAGCTGGTTTAAGATTCCCTTTGAACAAGATGATTGCTGATGTACTGAAGAAATTTGGGATCTACCTTCATCAGCTGACCCCTAACGCTATCGTTAGGCTAAATGTTTATATCTGGGCTCTCCGAAGCCAAGGGGTGGAACCATTCGCTGAAGGTTTCTGCCGAGTGCACGAACTGCACTACCAGACCAAGGCTAGAGGAGATGGTGTTCATGAAAATTTTGGCTGCTACAACTTTGCTTACCGCAAGACTACAAAGTTTCCAGTGATCAGCTACTGAAGCAAATGGCCAGCTGGATGGAAATCTGAGTGGTTCTACGTCAGAGTTGATGAAGATGAAGATAAGTTGGTCCAAAGTCCGTTAGAATTGATCTTCGGAGAGACCCGACCCCCGTGCAACATGTTACCAGGGAGTCCAAGTCAAATTGCTCTAGCTGAATTTAGAGTGATTGCAGATCATATTGGCACTAGAGACTTGGTGCAAGAATTTCTGGCCTTCAGAGTATTCCCGACTTTGAAGGAGTGAGAAATGCCGAAGCTAGAGGGGAAAAAGAAGAAAGGAGAACTTGTTCGATTGCCCTACCATTTCAAATTCAAGAAACTTTTCAAAGTACCTTGCCTAGAGTGGCTGGACACAATCGAAGTAATGTGTAATGAAATACTCGGAAATTATTCTAAAAAAGAATACCAATTGATGGCTGCGGCCTTCGGCACCCGTCTGAAGCGAAGGCTAAACCGCGTAATGGATGCCGTGGGTTTTGAATATCTTGACTACGAGCGGCTAGATAAGGGTGCTGAAGGCCAAAAGAGAAAAAGAGTAGTTGATGTTCTGAACAAAGACGATGAAGAACAATCAAAAAAGAAAAAGCCGGAGTCTGAGCCGAAAACAGGTGTTTCGAAGAAGAGAAAAGCTTCGACTCCGAAGCAAAAAGCAATTGACGAAGAAGAAGGAACTCCTACAACACCCTCTACTACCGAAGTAGAGGAAATTTTAAAGGTAATGACTGAATCTTTGCCTGTCAAGCTAAGTCCATTGGGGCCACAACTGACGAAGCTTTTTCAGAAGGAAAAGGAGCCCGCGAAATCGAAGGAAGCAGCTAGAGCAAAAAAGCAAAGAATCATCACGGTGACAGAAGTCATTAAAAAGACACCACTAGGAGCTTCAGCTCCGAAGGCGCCAGCTGCTAAAAGTTCGACAGCTACTGAAGCTGCTCCTTCGGAGGCCACAGATGCCGAAGCTACTAGATCCGAAGATATTAATTTAGAAAGCATGGTTATTGATATAGATAAAATTCTGCTAGACATGGCCACAGAAGAAGCTGCTGGGGCCACCGAAGAAGCTTCGGCCCCAGAACCCGAGAAAAAGAAAGAAATTGCCGAAGAAACATCGGGAGATGAAATTTTCAATTTTCAAAACTTGATTGGACAAGAACTGACAAAAGCCGAAAAAGAAGAACTAAAAGAGTATGCCATATCTTGCGGCTATCGGCCAGGGGCGGTTCTCTTCGGGGGTGTTGATGATGAGAAGCTAGGCTGCATCCGGGATCAGGCCGGAGCGAAGGTTATCGGTACCCTATCAAAGAGTATCGGTTTCCCGAAGCTCGAAGCCGATATTAGCTGCTACCGGCGACAGCATATCATAGGTAGTTTGTTTTATTCCAATTTCAAGGTAAACAATTTCTCTCTAACGTTTTATTTTTCATAACAAAAATGTTTTCTAACAAAGGTTGTTCGTGTACAGAGTATGCTACTGAGCAAAGCCTTGAAGATGCAACAGGATCTAGAGGATAAAAAGCACGAGGTTATAATTGAGAACTTAGAAAACAAAATAAAAGAACAATCAACCGCTTTTGAGAAGAAAGAGTTAGAACTCCAGACAACTGAAGGCTTATTAGCAGAAACCGAAGCTAAAATAACAGAACTGAATACGAAGCTTCTCTGCCAGTCAGAAAGTTTCGAACAGGAAAAGCAGAAGCTTAATGAAAAACTTGAGGCCGAAGTCCAGAAGGGTTTAGATTTGAAAAAATCATTGATAAGTCTTCAAAACAAATGTTTGGAATTCAGCAATCAATGTGTTCAAGGGCTGAAGAAGGTATTTTATTCGGTCGGGGCCAGTAGTGAAAAATTTACTCCTTCAGCTGAAGATCTACCAGGAGCCTTCGAACACATCGAAGGTGAGATTGATGACCTCGATGATGTTATTGCTGGACACGGTGACTTCTGTGCCCTGGTAGCTTCTTGGGGCACCGCTGCTGCGTTCCTGAAATCTGGCTGTAAGCACAGAAAAATCATCAACAGACCCAATTTCAGCCTATCACCAGCAGTTCTGGATGATATCCCCAGCCTCGTCCGAAGCTTTGGGAATAAATTTATAAAGGTGGTATGGACAAAGGGTGGGCGAGAGAAAGCTGGTGATGAAGCTCGGAGTCATCTTAAACCGGTAGCAAAATCATACCTTCGTGCTTACCTCTTCCTTCGAAATTGAATTTTGCTTATAATACTTTAATTCGTGTAGGATGATGAAGCCGAAACCAAAGCTTGAAGAGTAAAAAGATGACGCCGAAGCTTTTACTGGATGACAATGCTGAAGCTGAAGCTCAATGAATATTGATGAAGCTTAGATAAATGACTGTAGAAGAGATTCTAAAAACTTTTTGTAATAACTTTTATAAATGTAATTAAATTGTATTCTGTGAACTATGTCCATACCTTGTAATATATTCTTACTTTTCCGTCAATGTATGAAGTGCTTTGGTGTGGACGAAATTATCATTTTTGAGCCGAAGGCGAAAAAACACCTTCCCTTCTTTTCGTACACAGCGAAGCAAAAAAACTGCTTCTTTTTTTTTCTTTTTTGCCGAAGCATGATCTTTAGAGCCGAAGCGATTACTTGTGTTATGATGATAATGATCCTACGTATGTCTAAATGAATGTTTATGAATGCAAATGCTATGATGTGATGTATCATGCAAATGAATGTCCAAACACATATCCAAAGCCATAGCCATAGTCTCCGTTCCCTTAGGAATAAACACAGTCTCTTTGCCGTTTATTTTTCGGCTTCACTGTTTACTTTTCGGTGTATCAGCACTGACTTTTCGCTGTAAGCCTCCCTTAGGAGCTTCTTCGCCTTTTACTTCAGCGGAATCAGCATTTATTTTTCGCTATAAGCCTCCCTTAGGAGCTTCTTCGCCTTTTACTTCGGCAGAATCAGCGTTTATTTTTCGCTGTAAGCTCTGCATTCCCTTAGGAACGACTTTTGAGCAGAAAACTTACGCTGCGCTCCCTTAGGAACGGCTTTTTGTAGCTTCGTCGTGCTCTGCATCCCCTTAGGGACGTCTTTTGAGCTTCTCCCTGTTTTCTTTTCTTTTTTCTTTGCACTCGATGGTGCGTGCTCAGCTTTTACATTTACATCTTTGGGGCATATTGCTCTTATAGAGCTAAAATAAGAAAAAGAGAAATTACATGCTATGGCCCCATTAAAAACCTTTCTCCCCCTTTGGAAAGGAAAAGGGTGCCATAGGAAAGAACAGAAAAAATTACATCAAGCTAGACATAATATCGCCGAAGCTCATCCGCATTCCATGATCTAGGAATATCGTTGCTGTCCATATCCTTCAATCTATAAGAACCGGGTCTTGACGAAGATACTACCAGAAAAGGTCCTTCCCATTTCAGCTGTAGCTTGCCTACTGTATCTGGGTTGGCCACTCTCCAAAGCACCAAATGTCCTGGCTTAATGTTCTTTAGACGCTAAACCTTTCTATCACGCCATTTTATTGTTTCGGCTTGATATTTATTGATGTTTTCCATAGCCTGAAGCCTGATCCCTTCTATAGCATCTTTCTCCACAGAATAATCAGCTTCGTCCTCTGCCAAAGCCACTGTTCTTATTGATCCTGCTTTTGCTTCTTCTGGAGTTATTGCTTCGTCACCAAATAACAACTTGAATGGTGTAAAGCCTGTTGACCTTGATGCTGTTGTATTGTGGCTCCACACCACTTTAATTAATTCATCTGGCCATTTTCCTCTGGGCTGATTGAAGATTAATTTCATTATTCCCATCATTATGATGCCGTTAGCTCTTTCGACAAGTCCATTTGACTCTGGATGCCTAACTGATGCAAAATGGATCTTCGTGCCAATTTGTCGGCGTTTCGAGACCGGGGGGTCCCTAAGCCGACGAGTGAGTGTGCCGCGTGCCCCAGCCCAGATGGGTCGAGCGCGTGGGCGAGCGCGAAGGGGGGAAGAGCGAGGTGGCCGGAGCCGAGTCGAGAGGGAGGTGGAGATCCCGCGGCCTTCGTGTTCGTCCCGCGCCCAGGTCGGGTGCGCTTGCAGTAGGGGGTTACAAGCGTCCACACGGGTGAGGGGAGCGAGCGGCCCCAAGAGAGCGCTTGCCCCTGCCCTCGTTCCCGCGGGGCCAACCTTTTCTAAGAAGGCCCTGGTCCTTCCTTTTATAGGCGTAAGGAGAGGATCCAGGTGTACAAATGGGGGTGTAGCAAGGTGCTACGTGTCTAGCGGGGGAGAGCTAGTGCCCTAAGTACATGCCAAGGTGGCAGCCGGAGAGATCTTGGCACCCAGCTGGTGTGGCGTCGTGGCTGTCGGAGAAGCAATGGAGCCTGGCGGAGGGACAGCTGTCGGAGTGGTTGGGCCCTTGCTGACATCCCCCTGCTTCCGTAAGGGAGCTGAGAGCCGCCGTCGTCATGGGTCTAGCGGGGCGCCATCATTGCCTATCTGGCGGAGCTAGCCAGATGGGACGTTGTCCTGTTTTCTGCGGCCCGAGTCGGCTCGGGGTAGGGTGATGATGGCGCTTCCTGTTGACGTGGCGGACTTGTGCCCTAGGTCGGGCGACGTGGAGGCTCCTCCGAAGCCGAGGTCGAGTCTGTCCTGCATGGCCGAGGCCGAGCTCCTGGGTCGGGCGAGGCGGAGGTCGTTCGGCAGAGGCCAGGGCGGAGTCCGACCCCTGGGGTCGGGCGAGGCGGAGTTCGTCGTCTTCCGGGGCCTTAGCCCGAGTCCGAGCCCTGGGTCGGGCGGAGCGGAGTTCGCCGTCTTCCGGGGCCTTAGCCCAAGTCCGAGCCCTGGGTCGGGCGGAGCGGAGTTCGCCGTCTTCCGGGGCCTTAGCCCGAGTTCGAGCCCTGGGTCGGGCGGAGCGGAGTTCGCCGTCTTCCGGGGCCTTAGCCCGAGTCCGAGCCCTGGGTCGGGCGGAGCGGAGTTCGCCGTCTTCTGGGGCCTTAGCCCGAGTCCGAGCCCTGGGTCGGGCGGAGCTTCCTATGGCGCCTTTGGCAAGGCCCGGCTGCCTGTCAGTCTCACTCTGTCAAGTGGCACTGCAGCCGGGATGGCACAGGCGGCGCTGTCCTTTTGTCAGACCGGTCAGTGGAGCGGCAAAGTGACGGTGGTCACTTCGGCTCTGCCAGGGGGCGCGCGTCAGGATAAAGGTGCCAGGCTACCTTTGCGTTAAATGCCCCTGTGACTTGGTCTGTCGGTGCGGCGATTTAGTCAGGGTTGCTTCTTAACGAAGGCAAGGCCTCGGGCGAGCCGGAGGTGCGTCCGCCGTAAAAAAAAGGGGGCCTCGGGCGAGACGGAAACACCTCGGGGTCGGCTGCCCTTGCCCGAGGCTAGGCTCGGGCGAGGCGTGATCGAGTCGCTCGTATGGACCGATCCCTGACTTAATCGTACCCATCAGGCCTCTGCAGCTTTATGCTGATGGGGGTTACCAGCTGAGAATTAGGCGTCTTGAGGGTACCCCTAATTATGGTCCCTGACAGTAGCCCCCGAGCCTTGAAGGGAGTGTTAGCACTCGCTTGGAGGCTTTCGTCGCACTTTTTTGCAAGGGGACCAGCCTTTCTCGGTTGCATTTTGTTCCGGTGGGTGCGCGCGAGCGCACCCGCCGGGTGTAGCCCCCGAGGCCTCGGAGGAGTGGTTTCACTCCTTCGAGGTCTTAATGCCTTACGTAACGCTTCGGCTGGTCTGGTGGTTCCCTCATGCGAACTGGCCGTAGCCCGGGTGCACTGTCGGGGCCCAAGTTCTCGGGCTGGTATGTTGACGCTGTCAACGGTTTGGCCGGAGCCGGGTTTGCGAGAGCAGCCCCCGAGCCTCCGCACAGGGCGAGAGGGCGATCAGGGACAGACTCGGCTTTTTTACATACGCCCCTACGTCGCCTTTCCGCAAGGAGGAGGGGGGGAGAGCGCCATGTTACCCTCGATGGGCACCGAACATGGTGTCTCCGGTGAGCTGCAAGCGGGTAATCCGAGTGGACGTCCGTGCCCCGTTCGTTGGGGGTCGGCTAGGGGCCCGGAGGCACGCCCAAAAGTACCTGCGGGTGATCTGCCGGACCCGGTCCCCTGGCGACGGGGTCCGAGGGCTCGATGCCTCCCTCCGATGGGATTCCATTATAGGATCGTTCCCGCTGGTCTCGGAAATGTCCTAGGGTACCTCGGGAGCGCAGCCCGAGCCTCGG
This sequence comes from Zea luxurians, assembly GCA_029449295.1. Lineage (NCBI taxonomy): Eukaryota > Viridiplantae > Streptophyta > Magnoliopsida > Poales > Poaceae > Zea > Zea luxurians. The sequence goes on from JAOPSE010000132.1 coordinate 1,855,311, forward strand.
TTATGTATCGAACGTACCCCTGGTCATCCCTCGCTCGGTGTCTGAGGCGACTGTGAACCCTTCGGGGGGCCAGCCTTCGAACCCCTGATCAGTAATGGGCGCGGAGCCCGAGTAGCCTAAGGCGGCCGTGGAACCTTTCGGGAGGCCGACCTTCGAACCTCTGACCAGTAGTGGGTGTTGGGCCCACGCGATCTGAGGCGGCTATTGAACCCTTCGGGGGGTTAGCCTTCGAACCCCTGATCAGTAAGGAGGCTCGGAGCCTAGTTCCTTCACGGGGAAGGATCCCTTTAGGGGTATCCCCTTTCCCGGTCCCTGTTGCAAGAGATAGAGAAAGAGAAAAAAGGGAAAAGGATACGAAATTGAACGACGCGGCGTACCTTTTTTTGGGGGGGGGGTTGTTTTGGCGAAGGCGAGGCGTCGCCAGCTGCTTCTGCCAGAAGCGCCGCCTGTCCAGCCGCGGAGTTAATGCGACGGGGCGAGTAGTTGGCGGGGCCACCGTTCCGTGCGCGAGCCGTTCGAGGAACGGCTGTTTCGCTTCGCGTTTTTTGAACCCCGCGTCCGGTCCGGGCGGAACGTTGGAACCGTCTTCACCTTGGCCTTTATATACCCCGGAGAGGGTCCGGTGACGGTTCCTGACTCCGCTTCTTGTTTTCCTCTTAGGTTTTTTGCAGCCTGAGAGATCTAGCCAGGGAAAAGAAAACCGCCCTCCCTGTCCTTCGCACCGCCACCCTTCCCGTTTGGCGATGGCTGACCGGGTGACCCTCGTCTCGCCGCGCGACCCATGGCCCTTCTCCACGGTGACGGCGAGTGATCTGGAGGATCTCGTCGGCGAGGGTTTGCTCCGCCCTCTCACCGATGAGCAGTGGCCGGAATGGATTCCTCCCACGGGCGGAGTCGCTCCATCCCCACCGCCGGGGTACGTCGTGAGCTTCGTCTCCTTCCATGAGCGGGGACCCTCGGACCGCGTCGCCGTCCGAGGCTAGGTCGGGCCTCGCCGAAGGTGCCGTCGATGCCGAGGGTGTTGCTGCCCCCTTCCAGCACCAAGACCCGAACCTGCAGGATCAGATTGTCTTGTAGCGTGTGCCTCGTGCGGCCGTCGAGGCCAGGACGCACATCCTCGCTGCGTTGTAAAGCTGCGTCTCTTTTCCCCTTGTTTCGAGTATCTGGACTTTTTGTCGGTAACAGGGATGTTTGTGCGAGCGAGAGTTGCTTTTCGCGGAAGGTGATGAGTGAGGTATCCGTATCCCGGAGGCGTAGGAGTCCCTCGGCTCGGTCGGCCTTGCCGCTTACGCGTACTTTCACCCGTCCATGAGGCCCTGTCGCCGACTCGATCGAGGAGGCTCGAAGGATCGCTTCGGCAGAAGGGCTTCCAAACGTAAAGACTTGTTCGATCCGCGGAGCCACTTTACCCGAATGCGAGTTACTTATCGCAGAAGGTGATGAGTGAGGTATCCATATCCCTGAGGCGTAGGAGTCCCTCGGCTCGGTCAGCCTTGGCTGCTTACGTGTACTCCGTCGTTTCCAGGGCCCACTTTTTGAAGTAGCCAAAAAGCACGAAAGATATTCTGGTAGAAGAGATTTTTTTTTTCGAGGAAAATTTTGACGCAGAGGGGGTTTCCCCCCTTTTAGCCCCCGAGGGAGGGTCGGGCTTTGCCGAGGCGAGGCCGGCCCTTCCTTGTTGACTAAACTTTGCGTGGGTGCGAGGTATATGAACAACTTGGAAACATCTTAAGGGTAGAAGCGACGTAGCTGTTGGATGTTCCAAGCGTTGCCGTAGACCTCGCCTTGACTGTTGGCCAGCTTGTACGTTCCGGGCTTCAGAACTTTGGCGATGAAGAATGGCCCCTCCCAGGGGGCGTGAGCTTGTGCCTCCCTCGGGCGTCTTGCCGCAGCCGAAGCACCAGGTCGCCCACCTGGAGATCTCGGGGTCGGACCCCTCGGGCGTGGTATCGTCGCAGGGACTGCTGATACCGCGCTGAGTGTAGTAAGGCCTTGTCCCGAGCCTCTTCCAGTTGGTCCAGCGAGTCTTCTCGGCTAGCTTGGTTGCTTTGATCGTCGTAGGCTCTCGTCCTCGGGGAGCCGTATTCCAGGTCCGTGGGCAAGACGGCCTCGGCCCCATAGACCAGGAAGAACGGCGTGAAACCCGTGGCTCGGCTCGGCGTCGTCCTAAGGCTCCAGACCACCGAGGGGAGTTCCTTCATCCATCGCTTGCCGAACTTGTTGAGGTCGTTGTAAATCCGAGGCTTGAGCCCTTGTAGAATCATGCCATTGGCACGCTCTACTTGCCCATTTGACATGGGATGAGCTACGGCAGCCCAGTCCACCCGGATGTTGTGATCCTCGCAAAAATCCAAGAATTTTTTGCCAGTGAACTGGGTGCCGTTGTCGGTGATGATGGAGTTTGGGACCCCGAAGCGATGGATGATGTTGGTGAAGAACGCCACCGCCTGCTCGGACCTGATGCTGTTCAGGGGTCGGACCTTGATCCACTTGGAGAATTTGTCGACGACGACCAGCAGGTGCGTGTAGCCCCCGGGCGCCTTCTGCAGGGGGCCAACGAGGTCCAGACCCCACACAGCAAAGGGCCAGGTGATGGGTATCGTCTGCAGAGCCTGAGCGGGTAGGTGGGTCTGCTTCGCATAGAATTGACACCCTTCGCAGGTGCGGACAATTCTAGTGGCGTCAGCCACCACCGTCGGCCAGTAGAAGCCTTGCCGGAAAGCGTTCCCGACAAGGGCTCGAGGCGCTGCGTGATGACCGCAAGCCCCCGAGTGTATCTCTTGCAGGAGTTCCTGACCTTCGGCGATGGAGATGCACCGCTGGAGGATGCCCGAGGGGCTGCGGTGGTAGAGCTCCTTCGCATCGCCCAGCAAGACGAACGACTTGGCGCGTCGCGCTACCCGCCGAGCCTCGGCCTGGTCGAGGGGTAGCTCTCCTTGGCGGAGATATTGCAGGTACGGGGCCTGCCAATCCTGATCAGGCGTGACCCCGCTCCGCTCCTTCTCGATGCGCAGCGCCTCGCCCTCAGGAGCCAAGGGTCCCTCGGGCTGAACCGAGGACGGCTCGGGCTGGGCCGAGGTTACCTCGGATGGGGCCGAGGGCGCCTCGGGCTCGGGCGTGTCGCTGATCTTGACGGAGGGTTGGTGCAGATCCCGGGAGAAGACGTCCGGGGGAACCGTCGTTCGCCCCGAGGCTATCTTTGCCAGCTCGTCCGCAGTCTCATTGTAGCGCCGGGCGATGTGGTTAAGCTCGAGCCCGTAGAACTTGTCTTCCAGGCGTCGAACCTCATCACAGTAGGCCTCCATCTTCGGGTTGCGGCAGTGGGAGTTCTTCATGACCTGGTCGATGATGAGCTGCGAGTCACCGCGTACGTCGAGGCGTCGGACCCCTAGCTCGATGGCGATTCGCAATCCGTTGATCAGAGCTTCGTACTCAGCCACATTGTTGGATGCCGGGAAATGGAGGCGCAGCACGTAGCGCAGGTGTTTCCCGAGGGGCGAGACGAAGAGCAGGCCCGCACCGGCTCCCGTCTTCATCAGCGACCCGTCGAAAAACATGGTCCAAAGCTCCGGTTGGATCGGAGCCGTCGGCAACTGTGTGTCGACCCATTCGGCTACGAAGTCCGCCAGTACCTGGGACTTGATGGCCTTCCGAGGGGCGAACGAGATTGTCTCGCCCATGATTTCCACTGCCCACTTTGCGATTCGTCCCGAGGCCTCTCGGCACTGTATGATTTCCCCCAGGGGGAAGGATGACACCACAGTTACCGGATGAGACTCGAAGTAATGTCGCAACTTTCGCCTCGTCAGGATCACTACATACAGCAACTTCTGGACTTGTGGGTAGCGGATCTTGGTTTCGGACAGCACCTCGCTGACGAAGTAAACTGGCCTCTGAATGGGTAATGCATGCCCCTCTTCTTGCCTTTCGACCACGATCGCGGCGCTAACCACCTGAGTGGTAGCGGCGACGTAGACCAAGAGGGCTTCTCCATCAGCTGGGGGTACCAAGACGGGCGCCTGGGTGAGGAGCGCCTTCAGGTTCCCGAGAGCTTCCTCGGCCTCGGGAGTCCAAGTGAAGCACTCGGCCTTCCTTAAGAGACGGTACAGAGGCAGGCCTCTTTCGCCGAGGCGCGAGATGAAACGGCTCAAGGCCGCGAGACATCCCATGACCCTCTGTACGCCTTTTAAGTCCTTGATGGGCCCCATGCTGGTGATGGCTGCGATCTTCTCCGGGTTGGCTTCGATGCCCCGCTCGGAGACGATGAATCCCAGGAGCATGCCTCGGGGCACCCCAAAGACACACTTCTCGGGATTGAGCTTGACGCCCTTTGCCTTGAGACACCGGATTGTCACATCAAGGTCGGAGAGAAGGTCGGAGGCTTTCCTTGTCTTGACTACGATGTCATCGACGTAGGCCTCGACCGTGCGACCGATGTGTTCGCCGAACACATGGTTCATGCACCGCTGGTACGTTGCACCCGCGTTCCTCAAACTGAACGGCATGGTGACGTAGCAGTACATGCCGAAGGGCGTGATGAAAGAAGTCGCGAGCTGGTCGGACTCTTTCATCTTGATTTGATGATACCCTGAGTAGGCATCGAGGAAAGACAGGGTTTCGCACCCAGCAGTGGAATCCACGATTTGATCGATGCGAGGTAGAGGGTAGGGAACCTTCGGACATGCTTTGTTGAGACCAGTGTAGTCCACACACGTCCGCCATTTCCCCCCTTTCTTCCTCACAAGCATAGGGTTGGCAAGCCATTCGGGATGGAACACCTCTTTGATGAACCCTGCTGCCATTAGCTTGTGGATCTCCTCGCCTATCACCCTGCGCCTTTCCTCGTCGAATCGGCGCAGAGGCTGCCTGACCGGTCGGGCTCCGGCCCGAATATCCAGCGAGTGCTCGGCGACATCCCTCGGTATGCCGGGCATGTCCGAGGGACTCCACGCAAAGACGTCGGCGTTTGCGCGGAGAAAGTCGACGAGCACTGCTTCCTATTTGGGGTCGAGCCCGGAACCGATCCGGATCTGCTTGGAGGTGTCGCCACTGGGGTCGAGAGGGACGACCTTAACCGTCTCTGCTGGCTCGAAGTTGCCGGCGTGTCGCTTCACGTCCGGCACCTCTCGGGAGAGGTTTTCCAGGTCGGCGATGAGGGCCTCGGACTCGGCGAGGGCCTCGGCGTACTCCACGCACTCCACATCGCATTCGAACGCGTGTTTGTACGTGGGGCCGACGGTGATGACCCCGTTGGGGCCTGGCATCTTGAGCTTCAGGTAGGTGTAGTTGGGGATGGCCATGAACTTCGCGTAGCATGGCCTCCCCAATACTGCATGGTAGGTTCCTCGGAACCCGACTACCTCGAACGTCAAAGTCTCCCTTCGGAAGTTGGAGGGTGTTCCGAAGCAGACAGGAAGGTCGAGCCGTCCGAGGGGCTGGACGCGCTTCCCAGGAATGATCCCGTGGAAGGGCGCAGCGCCTGCTCGGACGGAGGACAGATCGACGCGCAGGAGCCTGAGGGTCTCGGCGTAGATGATATTGAGGCAGCTGCCCCCATCCATCAGGACCTTGGTGAGCCTGACGTCGCCGATGATGGGATCGACGACGAGCGGGTACTTCCCCGGGCTCGGCACGTGGTCGGGGTGGTCATCTTGGTCGAAAGTGATGGGCTTGTCAGACCAGTCTAGGTAGTCTGGCGCCGCCACCTTCACCGAGCAGACCTCCCGACGCTCTTGCTTATGATGCCGAGCCGAGGCATTCGCCGCATGCCCTCCGTAGATCATGAAGCAGTCGCGGACCTCGGGGAACTCTCCTGCTTGGTGATCTCCCTTTTTATCGTCGTCGTGGGCCCTGCCACCCTCTGCGGGTGGCTCGGCCTTGTGGAAGTGGCGCCGAAGCATGACGCACTCCTCGAGAGTGTGTTTGACGGGCCCCTGATGGTAAGGGCACGTCTCCTTGAGCATCTTGTCGAAGAGGTTGGCACCTCCGGGGGGCTTCCGAGGGTTCTTGTACTCGGTGGCGGCGACAAGGTCTGCGTCGGCAGCGTCGCGTTTCGCTTGCGACTTCTTCCTGCCTTTCTTCTTGGCGCTGCGCGGAGTAGACGCCTCGAGAGCATCTTCCGAAGGGCGGCCCTGGGGCTGCTTGTCCTTTCGGAAGATGGCCTCGACCGCCTCCTGGCTAGAGGCGAACTTGGTGGCGATGTCCATCAGCTCGCTCGCCCTGGTGGGGGTCTTGCGACCCAACTTGCTCACCAGGTCACGGCAAGTGGTGCCGGCAAGGAACGCGCCGATGACATCGGAGTCGGTGATGTTGGGCAGCTCGGTGCGCTGCTTCGAGAACCGCCGGATGTAGTCCCGAAGAGACTCTCCCGGCTGTTGCCGGCAGCTTCGGAGGTCCTAGGAATTCCCGGGGCGCACGTACGTGCCCTGGAAGTTGCCGGCGAAAGCTTGGACCAAATCCTCGCAGTTGGAAATCTGCCCCGGAGGCAGGTGCTCCAACCAAGCGCGAGCAGTGTCGGAGAGGAACAGGGGGAGGTTGCGGATGATGAGGTTGTCGTCGTCCGTTCCACCCAGTTGACAGGCCAGGCGGTAGTCCGCGAGCCACAACTCCGGTCTTGTTTCCCCCGAGTACTTTGTGATAGTAGTCGGGGGTCGGAATCGGGCCGGAAACGGCGCCCGCCGAATGGCCCGGCTGAAAACCTGCGGACCGGGTGGTTCGGGCGAGGGACTCCGATCCTCCCCGCTGTCGTAGCGTCCCCCACGCCTGGGGTGATAGCCTCGGCGCGCCCTTTCGTCGAGGCGGGCCCGACGGTCGCGATGAGGGTGCTCGTCGCCGAGGTGGCCCGGGGCCGCAGGCGCGGTGTTGCGCGTGCGCCCGGTGTAGACCGAGGCTTCCCGCATGAGTCGGGAAGTCGCGGCACGAGGTTCCGAGGGGTGCCCCTGCCTGCGGGAGGCAGAGCTCTCGGCCCGACGGGCCGCAGCGCCTTCCAGGAGATGCTTGAGCTCTCCCTGGATTCGCCGGCCCTCGGTGGTTGATGACTCCGGCATCGCGCGGAGGAGCATCGCTGTGGCTGCCAGGTCCTGACCGGTCCCGCTGGATGCGGGTGGCGGCCTGTCCCTGGCATCGTTGGCGATGCGGTGCTGGAGACCTTGGGGCAGGTGACGTATTTCTCCGGCCGGGGGCTGGCCCGCCCATACCTGCACGACGTCCCGGCGGATCGACTCGAGCGCTCCTGCTCCCTCGTCGAGCCCGGCCTGCGCCCCGCGGACTTGCTCGAGCTGTGGGTCGTGACCCCCCGCCGGAACGGGGACCACAGCTAGCTCCCGCGGGATGTCGGCGCGAGGCACTGGCCTAGGGAGATCACCATCCTCCGGCATGCCGAGACGGTTGCCTCCGGAGGGATCCCCTAGCTCGACGTGGAAACATTCGCGGCTCGGGCCGCAGTCCTTGTCGTCAAGGCTGCGGCTGCCGTCGGAACAGTCGGAGAGGCAGTAGTTGCATGCGGTCATGAAGTCCCGCATGGCACTAGGGTTGCCAGATCCAGAGAAATCCCAGCAGATGCTGGGGTCGTCGTCTTCCTCGGACCCAGAGGGCCCGTAGGTCGAGACGCCCGTCAATCGGTCCCAAGGCGACCGCACACGAAACCCAAGAGAGGTTGTACTCGCCTCAACGTGAGCGCCCGCGAGAGCGAGGTCGCTAGGCAGGTTGAGGTCGAGTCGAAATGACGAAGGATGGGAATCGGTCGGTACCTTTTGGTCGACGAGGAGCGACGAAGTCACATCGGGGGCTGATCGCGCCGTCGTCTTGGGTACGAGGGCGACGTCCCGCAGGCCCTCCGTGAGCGTGCTGGCGTCGTCCACTTGCTCGGGGTCGGTGTGTTGCGGGGGGACGGCGCTTGCCTTCGCCTCGAACATGATGGTGACGCCCGACGCGTCCTCCGTTGGGGCGCTGGTGATGTCGATTCGCTCGACAGCCGACGAAGCGCAGCCTCCCGCTTGGCCCTGGTTGCCCCGCCTCCTCCTCCGATGGCGAGGGAGAGGATGGGGCGAGCTCGAAGGTTGTTCTTCCCCCACGCGGGGAAGACGTCGTCGATTCCGCCGCTGGCGGGCGGGCTGTCGGCCACCATTGTCATCGTCGCGCGGCGGTGGAAGGAGTATCATGTCGTAGCTGCCGTCGAAAGACATGAACTCGAGACTCCCGAAACGGAGCACCGTCCCGGGTTGGAGAGGTCGTTGGAGACTGCCCATCTGGAGCTTGATGGGAAACTGCTCGTCAACACGCAGCGGGCCCCTACCTGGCGCGCCAACTGTCGGCGTTTCGAGACCGGGGGGTCCCTAAGCCGACGAGTGAGTGTGCCGCGTGCCCCAGCCCAGATGGGTCGAGCACGTGGGCGAGCGCGAAGGGGGGAAGATCGAGGTGGCCGGAGCCGAGTCGAGAGGGAGGTGGAGATCCTGCGGCCTTCATGTTCGTCCCGCGCCCAGGTCGGGTGCGCTTGCAGTAGGGGGTTACAAGCGTCCACACGGGTGAGGGGAGCGAGCGGCCCCAAGAGAGCGCCTGCCCCTGCCCTCGTTCCCGCGGGGCCAACCTTTTCTAAGAAGGCCCTGGTCCTTCCTTTTATAGGCGTAAGGAGAGGATCCAGGTGTACAAATGGGGGTGTAGCAAGGTGCTACGTGTCTAGCGGGGGAGAGCTAGTGCCCTAAGTACATGCCAAGGTGGCAGCCGGAGAGATCTTGGCACCCAGCTGGTGTGGCGTCGTGGCTGTTGGAGAAGCAATGGAGCCTGGCGGAGGGACAGCTGTCGGAGTGGTTGGGCCCTTGCTGACGTCCCCCTGCTTCCGTAAGGGAGCTGAGAGCCGCCGTCGTCATGGGTCTAGCGGGGCGCCATCATTGCCTATCTGGCGGAGTTAGCCAGATGGGACGTTGTCCTGTTTTCTGCGGCCCGAGTCGGCTCGGGGTAGGGTGATGATGGCGCTTCCTGTTGACGTGGCGGACTTGTGCCCTAGGTCGGCGACGTGGAGGCTCCTCCGAAGCCGAGGTCGAGTCTGTCCTGCATGGCCGAGGCCGAGCTCCTGGGTCGGGCGAGGCGGAGGTCGTTCGGCAGAGGCCAGGGCGGAGTCCGACCCCTGGGGTCGGGCGAGGCGGAGTTCGTCGTCTTCTGGGGCCTTAGCCCGAGTCCGAGCCCAAGGTCGGGCGGAGCGGAGTTCGCCGTCTTCCGGGGCCTTAGCCCGAGTCCGAGCCCTGGGTCGGGCGGAGCAGAGTTCGCCGTCTTCCGGGGCCTTAGCCCGAGTCCGAGCCCTGGGTCGGGCGGAGCGGAGTTCACCGTCTTCCGGGGCCTTAGCCCGAGTCCGAGCCCTGGGTCGGGCGGAGCGGAGTTCGCCGTCTTCCGGGGCCTTAGCCCGAGTCCGAGCCCTGGGTCGGGCGGAGCTTCCTATGGCGCCTTTGGCAAGGCCCGGCTGCCTGTCAGTCTCACTCTGTCAAGTGGCACTGCAGCCGGGATGGCACAGGCGGCGCTGTCCTTTTGTCAGACCGGTCAGTGGAGCGGCGAAGTGACGGCGGTCACTTCGGCTCTGCCAGGGGGCGCGCGTCAGGATAAAGGTGCCAGGCTACCTTTGCGTTAAATGCCCCTGTGACTTGGTCTGTCGGTGCGGCGATTTAGTCAGGGTTGCTTCTTAACGAAGGCAAGGCCTCGGGCGAGCCGGAGGTGCGTCCGCCGTAAAAAAAAGGGGGCCTCGGGCGAGACGGAAACACCTCGGGGTCGGCTGCCCTTGCCCGAGGCTAGGCTCGGGCGAGGCGTGATCGAGTCGCTCGTATGGACCGATCCCTGACTTAATCGTACCCATCAGGCCTCTGCAGCTTTATGCTGATGGGGGTTACCAGCTGAGAATTAGGCGTCTTGAGGGTACCCCTAATTATGGTCCCCGACACAATTTGTCCACAGAACTCCTTAAAAGCTTCGGCATCAAACTGTGTTCCGTTATCCACAGTAATGGCCTTCGGCACTCCAAAGCGACAAACAATATTCTGCCAGAAAAATTTCTGAATGGTAACCGAAGTTATTGCGGCTAAAGGCTTCGCCTCAATCCACTTAGAAAAATATTCTACTGCCACCACAACATATTTTAAATTTCCTTGTGCTGGTGGTAACAGGCCTAACAAATCAAGGCCCCACCTTTGCAATGGCCAAGTGGGCTGTATTAACTGAGTCATAGAGGAAGGTTGTTTTTGATCTCTTGCGCATTTCTGACAGCCTTCGCATTTTTGAACTAATTCTGCTGCATCCGAAGCTGCCTTCGGCCAATAAAATCCTTGACAAAAAACTTTCCCCAGCAAGGGCCTAGATCCAATGTGAGATCCACATAGGCCCGCGTGTATTTCCTTCATCAATTCTATACCTTCAGCTCTGGATAAACATTTGAGCAATGGAGAACAGACTCCATGCTTGTATATCTCCCCTTCTATTATGACATATGGTCGGGCTCTTGCCTCTATTCTCTTATTATAAGCTTCGTCATCTGAAAGGAAATTACCCTAGAGGAAAGACATAATCTCAGTTCTCCAATCTTCACTATGAACAGGAGATATATTGAGCACTGCTCTTTCAAGAAGTTCCACCGAAGGTGCTTTTATTGTTTCAAAAATACTTCCGAAGGTAAGGGCAGCCACTGTGCCACTGACTTGGCTAGCAAATCAGCATGTTCATTTTCTCCTCGAGGAATATTCTTGACAGAAAACCCTTCAAAGGAAGCTTCAATCCTTCGGACCGTGTCCAAGTATTTCTCAAGCTTCTGGTCTCTTGCTTTACAACTCTTGTCAACATGACCAGAAATAACTTGGGAATCGGTTTTAAGAACTGCCCTTCTAATGCCCATTGCCTTTAACTTCCGAAGCCCCAAAAGCAAAGCTTCGTACTCAGCAATATTATTTGTGCAGCTAAAATCAAGTTTTACTACGTAACAAGTTCTAACTTTGGAAGGTGCAACTAACACAGCAGCTGCTCCTGCCCCGAAGGTTCCCCAAGAACCGTCGCAGAATACTGTCCAAGCTTCGGCATCTTTAGTTGTTTCTTCTCCCTGAGCCCCTGGCGTCCAATCAGCGATGAAGTCTGCCAACACCTGGGACTGTATTGAGGATCTATGCACATAATCAATGCTGAACTCGTTGAGTTCTGTAGCCCACTTTCCAATTCTTCCAGTAGCTTCTCTGTTTCTCATGATGTCCTTCAAAGGTTGTGACGAAGGAACAATTATATGATATGCTTGAAAGTAATGTCGAAGCTTCCTGGAGGCCATTAAGACAGCATATAACACCTTCTCCAATTCTGTATAGTTCTTCTTTGATAAACCGAGGACTTCGGAGACGAAGTATATCGGGGCTTGCCTTTTGGTTTGTCCCTCAAGCTTTTCTTGGACAAGGGGTCATGCTTCGTTGCGCCGAAGGTCTTGTAAGAAGAAAAAGCTTCGGCTGAAGTTGTCCCCAGGAGATGACCGAAGGTTCCTCTTCATGAAGCTTCGGTATTACAAACCGACTTAGAGATAGAATGACCTTTTAATCCATAAAGGTCTGGGTCAATGTTGTAAACTTTTATGAGGGACATAATTGTAATTCTTCACAGGCTGTGTCCTGTGTCTATAAATAGATGAACAGTACCCCCGTACTGTTCACGCTGACTTGGCATTTGCTTTGCGTCATCCTCGTACTTTTGCCTTCCTGCAATCCGAAGGTACACTTGTAATCTGAAATCATTTCTATTTTTATATGATAATAAAATAGAAATGACGTTGCGATAATATTTAAATGTTTATATTATTTCTTATGTTGCATATAAATTCTTTGTCACAGTTTATTATGCTTACGAAGATATGTCGTTTGTGACCTTCGTCCGGAGTACATTATATCCCGAAGGGAAATAATGTTTCGAGGGACGAAGGACTTTATCATTTAACACTTTTTATGTTGCCTTGTTCTTAATCCGAAGCATTTGAGAACAAGTCCCCAACAGTGCCGCACTCACTGCTGAGTGCGAAGCTGCCACATACAACAATAGAGGAGCCCCTGACGCTGGTGGAGTTAGCGTTGTTAGATCTATCAGATATTGCTTCAGCTCTTCGAAGGCTTTTTGCTGAGCTGATCCCCATTGAAAACTTCGGCTGACTTCAACACTTATGCTTGTTAGATCTATCAGAATGGTAAATTTCTCTCTGCTGATCTAGATATGAATCGATTCAGAGATGCCAGTCTTCCTGTCAGCCGTTGAGCCCCCTTCTTTGTGCTTGGCGGCTCCATCCGAAGAATAGCTTCGATTTTATTTGGATTAGCTTCGATTCCTTTTGTTGAAACCAGACAACCAAGGAATTTCCCCTTCTTCACTCCGAAGACACACTTCTCTGGATTCAGCTTCAGACCAGCTTGTCTAAAATTAGCGAATGTCTCCTGCAAATCGGCAATGTGATTTTCTTGCTTCGTGCTTTTTACTATAATATCATCAACATAGGTTAGCACATTTCTGCCTATCTAAGAATGAAGAACCTTCGCTGTCATTCTAGTGAAGCTTCCTCCAGCATTCTTGAGCCCCTCAGGCATCCGAAGATAACAATATGTTCCACTAGGGGTTATGAAGCTGGGTTTTGGCTCATCCTCTTTCTTCATCCAAATTTGATGATAGCCTAAATAACAATCTAGCAGACTCATAAGCTCTGACGAAGCTGCTGCGTCTACTAGAGAATCTATCCTTGGTAATGGAAACTCATCCTTCGGACAAGCCTTGTTGAGATCAGTAAAATCAATACACATCCTCCATTTACCATTGGCCTTCTTCACCATAACAGTGTTGGCTAGCCATTCTGGGTATTTTACTTCTCTGATGACTCCAGCGCTAAGAAGTCTTTTCACTTCATTCCGAGCACCTTCGGCTTTGTCATCAAACATTTTCCGAAGCCTCTGCTTTCTGGGTCTGAAGGATGGATCAACATTGAGCGAGTGTTCAATGACATCCCTGTTAACACAACAGAGATCATTGGCTGACCATGCAAAGACATCTTTGTTGTTGAACAAAAACCTTATCAGGGTTTTCTCCTGTTCTTCAGACAATTGAGATCCCAGCAGCACCTTCTGCTCTGCAATATCTTCACATAAAAGCATGGGCTTCGGTTGATCGGTAGAAGCAGCCTTCTCCCTTCTGTACTTGTACTGCTCACAAGCTTCAGCTCCATCTATATTATGGATTGCCTTTGAATCTGTCTAGCTCCCTTCAGCCTTTCTGGCAGCTTCCTGACTTCCATGGATAGCAATAGGTCCTTGATCCGAAGGTATCTTCATGCAAAGATATGCTGGATGAAGAATTGCTTTGAAAGCATTGAGTGTTCCACGACCAATGATTGCATTGTAGGGGTACTCCATGTCGACAATATCAAACACAACTTGTTCAGTTCTGGTGTTATTAACAAATCCGAAGGTCACTGGCATCGTGATCTTGCCAAGTGCTACAATCTGCCTTCCTCCGAAGCCACAGAGAGGGTGTGTAGCATCATGAATCTTATCTTCTGGCTCTTGCATTTGTCTAAAGGCCTTAGCAAATATAATATCCGCTGCACTGCCTGTATCACCCAGAACATTGTGGACCAGAAACCCTTTGATAACACAAGAAATAACCATAGCATCATTATGAGGGTAATCCTTGAGCTGAAGGTCCTCTTGGGAGAAGGTAATTGGGATGTGAGACCATCTTGACTTGATGAAGGGTCCCTGCACCCCGACATGCTGTACCCTTCTCTGTGCCTCCTTCCTCTGCTTCTTGTTGGCCGGTTCTAAGCACGATCCGCCTGTTATCGGGAGCACCAGCTTCGTAACCGAAGCAGCTCCAGCTTGGTTGTTGAACGAAGCCATTAGCTCAAAAAGTGGAAGTGAGTTCACCGGAGGTGGGCGCCAATGTTGGAGACTTGTTCTCAAATGCTATGAATTAAGAACAAGGCAACATAAAAATGTTAAGTGTTAATGCCCTTCGTCCGCTGAAGCATTATCTCCCCAAGGATTTAATGAACTTCGAACGAAGGTCACGGGTAAAGTATCACGAAGGTCATACCTTCGTAACTAGACTTATACAACAATATAAAATAAAGTATAAAATGTAAAACATATGTCAGGAACAAATAATATTATTCATATATCTCATTATATGGATTTGAATATTAAAACATAATATTTAGGTACATTTATACCTTCTCCTTGATGGAAAACAATAACTCCAGTGTGATGCGTCAGCAATTACAAGATTGCGTGAACAGTATAGGGGTACTGTTCATCTATTTATAGGCACAAGACACAACCTATGTGAAATTACATTTATGCCCTTTATAACCAATTACAATACTGACACAAAACATCATGGGCCCTTGAGTCATTTCATCTTTAAGTCGGTTCGCCCCCTTCGTCTTGAGATTTGTCACTCTGCCGAAGCTCTACTGGTGATAACTTCAGCGCTGCTTCTAAAAAGAACTGCCGAAGGTGTTTTCCTCTTTTAGGATCTTCGGCTACAAAGCATACCCCCAACAGTCATGTTTGTTATCCAGCTTATGGATTATACTAGGTATATGCCTAGACGTTGTCACGAGCCAGGAAAGCGTGAGGATCGGCGCCTAAGATACAAATATAATTTTTGTTTATGTCTAAACACTAAGGTATTTGTGGTCTGGTGGTTAGCCCTAAATTTTTGAAGGCACCGTGGTAGCACCTAGTATCCACATTAGATTCTGTGGTTCTTAATAAGTAGTATAGATTTCTAAACACTAAAGCACATGTGGTTTGGTGGTTAGTCCCAAATTTCTGGAGCAGAAGGGTGTGAGTTTGAGTGCTTACTTGCAGTGCTAGGCGTGGAGAGGGTGAAGCCGTGGTAACACAGGTGCCCACATTAGGTTTTTAATAGATTAGTATAGATAAACATCTAATGACATGCTTTTGGATTATTAGCTAGATTAAATAATCTAGAGTATAGCAAACATGACCTTAATGCGCCTTAAATTGGTCTGGATGACACTTTTTTGTGATAAAGTATCTATCTAAACCATTGACTAATGTCTACTCTACTCTCAACAAGGTCAATTAATTGTATATTTGATATTAAAGTTGGAATGTTTAGTATGACAAATTTAATATTTTAAAATAAACATGCATAAAATTTGATGTTGATTTTTTCTATTATCAAGCGCATTAATACAAACAAAAATAAATTTTTTCATATTTTTGTGCATTGTTTGCTCCCTACGACAAAACAAGGTGAAAAAATACTTGAATCTAGATTTTTGTATCTGAATTTTATATCTTTCATTTGAGATGATATATGTGATAAATTTGAGGTTCTTTTATGAATTTTATAAGCTCAATGTTAATAACAAGAATACGTATCTTTATAGTACATTCTATATCCTATCTATTAGCAATAAAAAAAAGACAAAAAAATTTAACATCCGAATAAATATATGTTTTCATCCCTACTTGTTTCGCACAACTTAACCATTAGCTCGTGAAGTCGGCCCCAATCCTAACCCATTTTTGAATTTTACATTATGTGTGAACTTCAATTTTTGCTATTCTTTTGGGTGTCAATCAAAAAGAAAAAAAGGCATGTATCAACAAGATTTTTGAAATTGTGGCAAGAAGCGGTTTCGAACATTTGGCACTATGAACACGAATAAAAATGTCATTGTAATTGAAAGAAATGTGGATGCCTAAGAGAGGATGAATGGGATAACTGTTTTTCGCACTAATCTATGTCTCTATTTTTTTCTCTAAAACAAAAGATACATAGATAAACAAGCGTTCATATATAGATAAACAAGCGTTCATATAAGAACTGTGTCACTATCTCTAGTACAAAAGAAGTTTCAAAGCCTAGGTTTCAGACCTATCCATTAGTCTATAACTAAGCTAAGTATATAAAGCACACAACTAAGGGCAATAATATAAATACAGAAGCTTAAATCGGATAGAGATGCAAACTCTCGTTGATGTGCCATATTTTTATCGAGGTACCAAGAAGCGCATAAGCTTCTTATTAATCCTTGTTAGAAGCTCACGTAAAGGTATGCCACGCGAGGGCCACGCTACTCCTGGTAAGATAACTTTGTAGATAGATGTGGATCTTCTCTATGCGCAAGTGGAGCTCTGCTTTTGACCTCTCTCGATGCTCTTGTCGTCTCCACGATCGAGCTTTTGGCTCAAACGTCTTGGGCCTCGTTCCCTCCAGTACACGGTGGCAGCCACTCCACAAACACAATTGGTGTGATCTTGCAAGACTACGAATACAATGATGGGCGCAAGCACCAACGAGGTGAGTGGTATATTCCTTAATTATAACAGCTAGGGGTTAATCTAGAGCAAGAACTATAGCAACAGTCTAACTAATCTAAGCACTTCACAAAACACCTAGGCTAACCAAGAGTGATTCTTTTAGCACTTGGGTGTCTAGAGCTAAATGATAAGAGCCACAAGTCACACACTATGTTTCTCAACTCCCACACTTGAGAAATGGTCAGTTGGGGTGGTATTTATGGACTCCTCACTCCAAAAGAGATATTGGTACAAAGCAGACTTTTTCAGTGCAACACCAGACATATCTTGTGGCACACCATACACGTCTAGTGAGTTTCACATCAGCTAGCTATTGTCGATCATTGAACCTCTAGGTAGACCTAGACATTCAGTTTGGTTTAGTTCCTCAGTATATTTATAAAATTTGGTTCCAAGAAAATTAGAACCAAAATATGCATTCAGGATAGACAAAACCAAGAATTTTGATTTTGGTTTTCTCATTTTGATTTCGATTCTAACTGAATAGACCAAAATTTAGCAAAAAAACAACACAACAACATAATTTCAGAGTTTAGCAAAAGTGCATAGATGATCAGATGGAGGATTGAGGCTAGGGATGGATTGATGTAGAGGGGTCATGTGTTTATATACTTAGGATTTGGGAAGACTATGTTGGCCTAGGCCTAAAGTTCTATTGGTCTATTAGGCTTCTATTATATTTCAATTTTTCGGTTAATTCAGTTTTTTGAGATCTAGAATTGAACTTTCTTTGATTATTTTGGCTTTATGAAACATGGAACCGAAATTACTAACGATTAAATTGGTTTTGGTTAATTTGGTTTCGGTTTTGGTTCATTCGTTACAGTTCTTTGGTTTTGGTTTATTTTTCCTAGACCCATCTCTGGGTACCCGGTGTGCCACCGACGTGACATTGGATATGTCCAGTGAGTTATACCCGCCTCGGTTGCATTTGCAACCCTATCTGAGCATGTTGTCTGGTGTAGGATCTTGTGCACCACCGGGCATGTTTGGTGCATTGTAGACTTCCACGTACGTGCTACTAGGCTTACTGGATGCCCTATCTTGTGTGACACTCGGCGCAATTGTTAGGTGCATACATACACATTTGATGTACCCAGTCTTTAGCCCAATCTTCCATACAGGCACTGCACCTATCCAGTGCAACATCTGGTGTGTCACCTAACACGTCTAGTGCACTCTACATCCTCTTTTATTTGTTTCTTTGCATTTCTTCAGTTGTGTTTCTTTTTATCTTATGTCTTGGACTCTTGCATGATATTCATAGGTCTTCAATGAGTCTTCAAATATCTTGCTTTGAGGTGTTGATCTCCTTGATCACCTGATTGCTTTCGACCAAGTCCACGCTGCATATTTTGAACTATAATCATAAACACTAGCATACATTGTTAGTCCTAATGATTATGTTGTTCATCAAACACCGAAACACTTAATCAAATGGGTCATGGTTCATTTTCCTTATAGTAAATGGATTGTGCTTTGGATGTGTAGCATCAAAGACCTCAACACGGGATTAGTAGCAGTGGCTAGACCGAGGTGTATACATGGCTAATGGGTCATGCTGGGCCGCATGGCTCGAGCCCGTCACGGGCCGAGCCGAGGCAAGGCACAAATAATTGGTGGGATGTGTCATGCCCGCCTGTGGGCCAAAGTCTGAGCCCAAGCACGACTCGACTAGTTTTAAACGAGCCATGCCGAGCTATTGTGTCGTGTTGGGCTACCGTGCTACATGGCCCAGGGCCCGCCTTGTAACAGAGCTCAAAATAACTTATTTCTCCGTATTTTTATTGTTCATTTTTCTCCATTTTTGTAATAGAACTCGAAAATAGCTTGAAAGTTAGGATCGAGTTGGTCATAGTTATATATATGGTATGCTAGATTGGGGCGAGTAAGATCAGGCCACAAATGGGTTATGATGGGCCATGCTCAGTTTGATGAGCTATCCATGCCTAGCATTAGGCTAAATGGGTCAACAGTAAATGAGTTGTGCCCATGCCGCCCGATGGGCTTATACCCAAGCCCAAGCACAACCCAAGATGGGCCTTGTGCCGACTCGGGCACAGTTACTATTGTGCCTCATCGTGCTCATGCTATGCCAAAGTTGTCGTGCCTCATGCTAGTCCATATAGCCCGACCCATCAGGTCACCTATACTGAGGTGCCCCCATCATTATTACTTTCCCGAAAGCTATACTCGGCTCTATTTATTTTCTCCATTTATTTACTCTTGTCCTAGGTGTCTCTTCTTGGAGATTATGAATCTAGCACCACTGAGCCCTATGTCTGTCATAGAAGAGCAGTGCATGGATGAAGTGTTTATGCCCTAGACTTTATCTTCCGTGCAAGGGGTGGTGCCCCAGACCGCATTGCCACCAAACGACCGGACTATTTCACCGTACAATTATGTGGATTTGTTGTAAGAGCCAGTCCATGAAGAAGGGCTAACGTAAGAGCCGCCTATGGAGGAGGTTCCTAATGCTCTGGCACATGTGGACTCTGTGTGGGCATTGACATGTATTGTCTAGGATGAACCCAACACCCTAATTAGCTCAGTGATTATGTGGTGACTGATTTTATAAGTTCACTAGTTCATTTAGTACATGATTTAGTTTAGAATTGGAGCATTATAACATATTAGTTAGATTGAATGAGAACTATTATTTCTTTTGTAGGAAAATTTTCCTTCAACACATCGAATCAATTAGGAGGCAACAAAATAGAAGGTGGAAGGTAGACAAGATGTTGCAAGTGAGCAAGGACTCTATATTCATCTTAGATTGAATAATGAGGGTGAGAGGGAAATAAAGCAAAGGGAAGAAACTTCAAATACTAAGTGTGGTGGAAGTAATACAAAAAAATGGTGATGAAGTTTTCGCATCCATGCCTTGCTCTTATTTTGTATTAGATGAGACAAGGCTAGTGTATGATATGAACAATCTACTAATGTAGCCTAGTAGCTTGTATGCATCAAAGGAGGAGATTAGGCTTGCAATTAGATAATACACCACAAATAATGAATTTTGAGTTGGCCATTGATGCTACCAACAAGACCATATTCAAAGAGTATTATAAAGGTCCCGATTGTCCTTGGAGCATACATGCAAGTAGGATTGGGCAAAATACATAATACTCAAACCTCGAACCTGAAATACTTGAAGCCAAACCTGAAATACCCGAACCCGAAATACCTAATCACAATTTCAGATAGCAACTGTAAAATCCCGAATTTAGTTTTGGTAGTTGGGGTACACTACCCAAATTACTCGAAATACAAAGAGGTGAAGTGATTCGATGCAATATACATCTATTATTTAGAACGAATTAATATAGATTTATGATATCTTAATAATTGGTTTGTTGTTAATTAATATGAAGACATGATGTGATTTGAAAAACTGTTATTTATTGCTTAAAATGCTACTAGAATTCTTTAAACCAATTATTTTTTATTAATTTTGGGTACATCGGGTAAAACTTGAACCCGGATTATCGGGTACCCAAAATTTCGGGTAGTATTTTTCGGGGCAAAAATCAGGCAACAGTTTTAATACCCGAATTTTTAATTACCCGACCCGAATGCCCAGACCTACATGCAAGACCATAGATGAAAGGCTCACCCATCATTCAAGTAATACTATTTTCATAGTTCATAAGTTATGCAAATTCATTACTTCTTTCATAGAGGATAAATAACTTTGTTCCTTTTGTATAGGTTATTGTGTTAAACAATGAGCATGCTTACAATGAGCGGTAGGCGGAAGACAATGACACAAACAAGTGGTTAGTTTGTTGCTGAAAGTCGCCTAGAGATGGGGTGAATAGGCGAAACCTAAAAATTATAAACTTGGAACACGAGCTTCGCCCATGGTTAGGATTAGAAATGAGTAATTATGAGATTGGAGTGTGGAAGAGAGTTCTTCTTGCTATGAGTTGCTCAATCAATGCGGATAACTTTGGGAGCTAACTCAAAAAGATTGTATTAAGCACGTCACATAGCTTATTCAACATTCCTAAGTAAATAGTACTCCAATTGGCATTTTCATATGACATATCCTACAATTAATATCCTTCAATGCTTCAATTGGTATCATTTAACTTATACGTGTCAAAGATCGGATTATAGATAACTTGCCCCTCTTGATATCAAAATCAAAGTGCAAGTCTTCTACAAGTATTCAAAACTTGTATGCACACCTTCAGGGGGAGGTTACTCTAAAATCTAAGTCTTTGAGACTAATACTTGATTTTCAAGTCTATTATGTGTAGTAGTCTCATTGAAGGAAATGGAGTCCCCGGAGAAAGACAACAAACTTCCACTGCAAAGCTACAAAATCTTCATTTGGTTCCACAAGTGGTTCCACTCAACAATTTTTATCATTTACATGTCTTCTCCAGAACTGATTAGACTAAATTTCATATTTTATGCTTCCCATGTTGCTAAAATTACATATGTTGTCAAAATATATCTTTTACGTGTGGATAGGGGGATTTAATCTAATCAAACCATAGCTTGCACCTCTCTCTCTCTTGTGCTTTTCGCAAGTAGAGGATCTCCGCAAGGGGGAGTATTTCTTCGTCCATGACAAAGGGGAGAATATTATTTTAAGAGGGAGAACACTTTTTTGGGGGAGTAATCTTTTAGAACTTCAATTGGTAATTTTTTTAGAGGGCAAGTCTTATTTGCTTCCTATATGCTTTTAATGTCTTCCTTTTCGGTGGTTGATGCCAAAGGGGTAGAAGTTTTAGGGACCAAAGCATGAAAATATATCAAACACCAAACACCACCCAATTTAAAATTTTTAAATTTTTGATCTTACAAGTGGTTTTGGTCTTTCAAGAATCTTTGGTCTAAAATAGGAAGTAAGTGAATTATGGAGTTAGGGGAGGCTTAAGTCCATAATCTCACTTTGAGGGGACACTCATGCATCCTAGCAAGTAGATTGCATATTTTCATTGAAATGTTTGTTATATTTGCTTGCTTTGGTTGTGTTGTCATCAATCACCAAAAAGGGGGAGAGTATAAGGAAAATGGACCCCGGGCCATTTGGCTAAGTGATTTTGGTGTTTGATGATCAACATAACCTTGTGGACTAATGTGTTTGCTAGTGTTTGTTTTTATAGTTCACAGGACGCGAAGAGGATTGTACTAAGGCACTAAGGATGCAACACCTCAAAAGAAGATATAAAAGAAGCATAGAAGTCCAAGACTCAAGAACAAAAGAAGCCCAAAGAAACAACAAAGTGGGTAGTCACCCATCGCACTGGTGGCACACCGGACAATGGGTAGTAACATGTCCAGTGGGACACCGGACAGTCTGCGCATAGGGGCCCTCAAACTAGGCGCCCTCGGGCTGTAGCATCATCGGACAGTTTGGCAACGGTCAGATCCAATGACCAACTGCTACAAATCCCAACGGTCGGCTGACGTGGCTAGGGCACCGGACAGTGAACAGTGCATGTCCGGTGTGCACCGGACTGTCTGGTGCACCCATCGACAGAAACAACAGCTTTTTGTCCAACGGCTATAATTGATGTTGAAGGCTATAAATGCCCCCAACTGGTCATTTGAAGGTGTGGGAGCTCAAGAAACATACCAAGGCATATTGTAGACATTTCCAAGTGCTCAAACACCCAAGCGCTTAATAGAATCACTCGGTGATTAGCGTAGGTGCTTTGTGAAGTGCTTATATTAGTTAGACCGTATTAGCGCTTGCTCTAGGTGAATCCTAGTTAGTTGAGTGAGTTTAGAAAAACCACACAACCCCTCGGCTCTTGCGCGAGCCGTTGTAATTGTACCGAGTGGGGTGAGAGTCTTGCGAGACCGTGGCAATCGAGTTTGTGCCACGGTTGCCACCGTGTACCAGAGGGAACGAGGCCGGCAGCGTTTCGGCCGGAAGATCGATAGTGGAGATGATGGGGAGCGTCCGAGAGGATCCGGAAGTGGAGCACCACTTGCGCATGGAGAAGGCCCGCATCTCTCTATGGAGTTACTCGACCGAGGTGCTTGGCCCTCGTGTGGGCTACCCTTTGCGTAGGGGCACCAACAAGGATTAGTCAGAACCTTGCGTGGTTCCGGATACATCGGTAAAAATACCGGTGTCATCCACGAGAGTTTGCATCTCTACCTTGCTCTTTATCTTCCGCATTTACATTAAGTATTTAAGTTTCAATCTTGCCTTTTTGGTTAAATTATTTAGATTGAAACTTAGCCTTTGCGGTAGAGATAGCAACACTTAGACAAAACCTAGTTTGCACATTCTAGATTATTTATTTGCATAGGTTTTGTTTTAGGGATTTATTTGTGGCCTAGTTTAGAGAGAATTTTTAGAAGTCCTAATTCACCCCTCTCTTAGGCATCATCGTTTCCTTCAATATGCTTGGTGTATTGTTCTTTTGTTATTCCCCAAGTGTGTTGAATGAATGATTGCTTTGCGTAGACAACGAGCAGTCCGTGTTTCCTGAGGGAGTTACAGGAGATTTCTCTGAACAACAACTTGGTGAAGGCAAGTGTCCTCTGACCCATTATGTCCTACTTACTTTGTAATTCATTGTCCCGTATACCATGATCAACCTAAGGATTGACTAGGGTTTTGTTTATTCTATCCTTGGTTATCCTTTGGGAATTGTCTTTTATGATCAATATCATGCTAGTGCTTTACATTAATCAATGAACATAATGAGAATACTTAATGATACAATGATGTTATTCTGGAAATGATGATGAACTTGTGACACTAAAGGGGACTTGGGTTGTTTCTCGAGCACCTCTTTGTAAGGACCTGTTCATTGGATGACCACCCGGGAAAACAGTTCAACCATGATGGTGGTATGGGACGCCCTTAGCGGATTAGTTAGAGAAACTTGAGGTGTGGTCGGCTTCACTGTTGTGCCGTCAATGGGGTCCAGGCACAGTACTTGCTCTACTGAGTCTGGGTGCCGAGGTTCATTCGTTTTGCTTTTGTCAGTCACCCCTCATGTGGGGAGAGGTATTGTGTTTGTCAAACTGGAGAAACCTAACGGGTGGCTATGACCTCTAGGGAATCTTTGTAAAGGCTATGTAGTGATACCCTACCAGACCACCTAGGAAGTTATCAATGGGGAGTCATGATCCCCAAGTAGAATGGGAATCACAGGTCATGGGTAAAGTTTGCGACCTCTGCAGAGGGTTAGAAACTGGTATATCAGCCGTGCTCACGGTTATGAGCAGCCTTGGGAGTTCCTTTGATTAGAGATATTCTGGATACCTTTATGTTGATTATAACTATGTATTCTTGTATTTCCTCTTAGAGGGAGTACCTTTTGGGATAATAACTTAGGGTTATGGCTAAAACTTGGCTCTCTACTAGTAATAAATACATGACAAACTAAAAGCAACTGCTTCAAGCTTCACCGCACATACATAGTCCACTTAGCCAAACATGACATTTGCTGAGTACGTTGATGTGTACTCACCCTTGCTTAAACACCAAATACCAGGTTGTCCCCATTACAACTCCTGCTCAAGAGAAGATGAAGGCCATGTGGAGGACATTTAGGAGTTGTAGGACTTCGATGAGTCCTAGAGTAGATTAGCGGCAAACCCCTAGTCAGCTGCCTGTGAAGGCCTTATCGTACTATGTTTCGTTCAGCACTTTGATTTCTGTTTAAGTTAATGACTATGTGGATGTTTTAAGCATCATGATGTAATAAAGTAATAATTCTTTCCCCTATTATTTGAGCATTGTGTGATGATGTCCAATTATGTAATCGCTGTGTACGTGAATTTCTGATCCTAACATGTACATGGTTCGCATTCGGTTTGCCTTCCAAAACTGGGTGTGACACTGTCATTGCTCAATTTAATTTTGGTCCTAAAGAGACCGCCTTGACTAAGCCAAAAGAATCGATCAACCATTTAAAGCCGCTCTTCGTGCACTGTCATATCGATGGAATATCGATTGCTAAAATGTTGGTAGATGGAGGGGAGGCTGTGAATTTAATGCCTTACTCATTGTATAGAAAATTAGGAAAGCAAGATGACAAACTAGTCAAGACCAATATGACGCTCAGCGTTGTTGGGACCGACAGTTCGATCAAAGCCAAGGGGTCATGTCCGTTGAGTTAACCATTGGGACCAAGACCCTTACTGCTGCATTCTTCGTTGCTGATGTAGAAGGAAATTATAGTCTAATCTTAGGCAGAGATTGGATTCATGCTAATCAATGTGTACCTTCTACTTTACATCAAATGTTGTTACAATGGGTAGGCGATGATGTAGAACAAGTATATGATGATGCATCAGCATGCATCGCCGTGGCCGATGTCTTGTGCTTTGTACCTATGAGACCGCTACATGTCTCACAGGAGTTGACTTTCTGATTATCAATTCATAAGTATAGATAGAAGAGGCTTCATTCTTGTAATGCTAGAGCTAATGGAGAATAGGCTAAATCCTAAGTAAAGTTTAAATAATGAATACACCCAAAATGAATGTATCCTAGGTCGCAGACAGTCCGGCTCCCGAAGCCAAACGGTCCGAGGAAAGGCAATGAGATTCGTAGGGCTCAGCCCAGGTCACAGACAGTCCGGCCCCTGAGGCTAGACCGTTCGGCCTTTAAGGCCGGTCAATCTGGCTGCTACCAGAGAGTGCTGCAGCACGAGTTTGATGTCGCGGATGATCCGACCTTTAAGGCCGGACAGTCCGCCGCCACGTAGACAACGTCTAATTCCTGTGAAGGAAGCATAATAGAGGAATTTAGGGATCTTGATAAGTTAGGACAGGGATTTACATCGATCGATCCTTTAGAGGAGATTGACATAGGAGATGGTAAAACTCCAAAGTCGACTTTTGTAAACAAGACCCTGGAGGTCAATCCTAGAGATGAAATGATCGGTATATTAAAAGAGTATTCTAATTGCTTCGCTTGGAATTACGCTGAGATGCTAGGATTAAGCTGAGAGATAGTGGAACATCAGCTGCCTATTAAATCCGGTTTTAGGCCTTTCAAGCAGAGACCAAGGTCATTTCATCTAGACTTACTCCCATAGATTAAGAACGAGATCCACCGGTTTATAGAAGCTAATTTTATTAGACCTTGCAGATACGCAGATTAGGTCTCCAATATTGTGTCGGTGGAGAAAAAGAATCGGGTAAGCTTAGAGTGTGCATTGATTTCCGCAATTTAAATAGAGCAACTCATAAGGATGAATATCCTATGCCTATAGCCAACATATTGATTAATAATGCATCAGAAAATAAAAATTATTAGCTTTCTTGATTGTAATGCCGGATATAATCAGATCTTTATGGCCGAACAAGATACGTCTAAAACAGCCTTTATATGTCCAGGCTTCATTAGTTTATTTGAGTGGGTTGTCATGACATTCGGTCTAAAAAATTCCGATGCCACTTATCAGAGGGTTATGAATTTGATATTTCACGAGATGGGAAAATTTGTGGAAATTTACATTGATAATATTGTAGTCAAATTGACTGAGTTTGGTTCCCATATAGCTGATTTGCGCAAGGCATTTGATAAAACGCGTCAGTACGGTTTAAAAATGAACCTGCATAAATGTGCCTTTGGAGTGTTGGCTGGTAAGTTGTTAGGATTTATCATTCATGAGCATGATATAGAGATAGATCCCAACTGAATCAAGTCCATTCGGAATGTGGGTGCTCCTACCTATATGCTTGAGATGTAGAAGTTTCTCGGCAAGATAAATTATTTGTGGATGTTTATTTCTAACTTAGCTAGGAAGATTGATGCCTTCACTCTATCCTTTGGCTTAAAATAATGTCAAATTCACCTGGGGGAAGGACAGCAGGATGCACCATAAGCAGGAGTGCCATTCAGGTTATACATTGCAGTCGAACATAAAGTTATTGAAGCTATTCTAACATAGGAGATCAAAGGAAAGGAACACGTGGTAACCTACCTAAGTCGAAGTCTAGTGGATGCTGGAAAAGGTACATCTTCATTGAGAAGTTATGCTTATGCCTGTATTATGCATGCACAAACTGTAGGTGTTATTTATTGTCTAGTCATTACACCGTTTCTGGTTAGACCGATGTGATCAAATACATGTTGCAAAACCCAATCATGAGTGATAGAATTGGTAAATGGGCTCATACACTTATAGAATATGACCAGGGCCTATGAACCGTTAAAATCTATGAAAGGCCAGGCCATAGCGGATTTTATTATGGAACATCGGATTGATTATACTCATAAACTAGATATGTCATATCTCGCTGTTACTTCCTGGACTCTGTATTTTGATGGATCGGTTTGCAACGAAGGACAAGAAATTGTCATCGTGCTTGTTTTGCCAAGTAACGTCTCCTTCGACTTCTCTAGCCAATTAAAACTTATTGCACTAACAATCAAGCCGAATATGAGGCCCTCTTATTTGGTTTAGAACTTCTAAATTGTACGGGAGTAAAGCATGTGAGGGCATTTGGTGATTCTCATCTGGTTGTCCAGCAGATATTAGAAGAGTATCGATGTCTAGATGGTACTCTAAATAGTTACCTTGAGAAATGTTGGGGCATAATCCTTTCTTTTGACGAATTCAACATTCGACATATATCCAGGGTTGAGAATTGCAGAGCTAACATTTAGCACAAGAACACATCAGATTATCAGATAAAACAAGGGAAACTTCACAATACCGAAAATCTGATAACCGGTGTTGCGCTAGATCCCAAGGTCATGGACCGTCCGAGCTGCCAAGCCGGACCGTCCGCAATAGGTTCGGTCGGTTCGATATGGGGTCCAGACCGTCCGATGGTGCCAGAAAGGTTCTCCTGTTCGTTTCGGCTGATAACACAGCCGATGCAATTGATTGGAGGACACTTATAATTAACTACATACGGAATCCCAATGTTAGGACAAACAGGAACATTCGACATACAACTTTCAAGTATGTTTTAATGAATGATGAACTCTACCTCCGAACTATCAACGATGTCCTGCTTAAATGTTTGGGCCTAGATGATGCTATACTAGCCATGGCCAAAGTATATGAGGGGATTTGTGGTACGCATCAATCATCTCCGAAGATGAAGTGGTTATTGTGATGATCCGGCTTCTATTAGCCTAACATGATAGCTGATTGTTTCGAGTACTACAAAGGATGACAAGTGTGTCAGAAATTCGGCAACTTACAGTTGGTCCCTGCAGCTGAATTACATCCTATCATCAAACCTTGGCCTTTCAAGGGATGGGGATTGGACTTCATAGGAGAGATACATCCTTCATCATCAAAAGGGCATCGGTTCATGTTAATCGCCACAGACTACTTTACCAAATGGACTGAAGTCGTTGCTCTGAAGAACATGACGCACATAGAGATAACTGAGTTTATAACTGAACATATTATTCATAGATTCAGCATTCCTCAGACTTTAACCATAGACCAGTTGACTTCTTTTATGTCAAAGGAGGTACGTGTGTTTGCTAAATCATATAGAATTAAATTTCTCAATTCATCTGCATATTATGCTCAGGCCAATGGGTAGGCCGCGTCTAGCAATAGGACATTGATTAGCCTGGTAAAAAAGAAGATATCTGATCATCCTAAGCATTGGCAAAGGTCTTGTCTAAAGCTTTATGGGTTCATAAAATATTTAAACACCGTGCTGCTAATGTATCTCCGTTTGAGCTTGTTTATGGGCAGGAAGTAGTGTTGCCTATAGAGGTGTAACATCCCAAAATTTCAACCCAAGGTTTGGAACCCTAATCTCCTAACCCCCCTTATTTTATCTCTCCCTAAACTCCACCCTTTAGGTCATCTCATCATATGCATACACTTTGGTTTTTAGTAGCACCTCACATAGATTATTTTCAACACCTAAGATTATTTTGCAAATTGTTGACTCAAAAGAAAAGGAAATAAAAAGAGATAAAAATTGAAAATGGAAATGAGAAATAAAAAACAAAAAAGGTAAAACCTTCCGCACCCTCGGCTGGGCCGTTTCCGGCCCAAGCCACCCCCCTCTCTCGCGCGCCCGCTTTCCCCCTCCTCTCCCTCCTGCGGCCCAAGCGGCCTAGCTTCGCGCGCCCGCGCCATGCCTGACAGCCTGGCCC
This sequence comes from Zea luxurians, assembly GCA_029449295.1. Lineage (NCBI taxonomy): Eukaryota > Viridiplantae > Streptophyta > Magnoliopsida > Poales > Poaceae > Zea > Zea luxurians. The sequence goes on from JAOPSE010000132.1 coordinate 1,883,721, forward strand.
CACCCGTCAGCTACACCCCCCTCCCTCCCTCTCGCTTCGCTCTCCCGCTGGCAGCCCGGGCCTGCTCGTTAGGTCCCTCGTCCCGCCCATGCCTTCACCAGCACGTTCACCGCTGACCATCGCCCGCCCCGTCGCCTCGCCATTAACGCGCACGCCCGCTCGGTTGGCGCCATGCGCCCCGCTCACTGTGCTCGAGCCGTCCCCTCACCCCCCCGCCTGCCCGAGCCGTCCCGTCGCGTTTGCGCCATCACCGCCATCATGGAGAGCTCGTCGGCGCTCGCCGTTCCCCCCTTCCTTCCCCTCCCCGACCACCTATAAAAGGACCGCCCCGAGCCCCTAGTTCCACCACACTAGGCCTCAGCCACTCCACCTCCCTCCCTCGAGCCCAATCGGACTCGGCGCCGTCGTCTCTCCCCCTCTTCGGTGAGCTCCAACCGCCTCCCTCTGCTAAGTCCCAGTGCAATTCGTATGGTTTTGGAGCTTCACCACTCCCTCACGAACGCGATGCACCCACCCCACCTCCTATTGTGCTCGGCTGCCTCACCGGCGACCTCACCGCCGCGAGCGCCCACCATCGCGTCGTAGACCGGCCACCCTAGGCCTCCACCAGTCAAATTGACCCCACCCCGTGACCCCTACCCTCACCCATGCCTCACCACCACTTCCCCGTCACGAAACCAGGATCCCGACGGAGAACCGCTGCGGACTTCACCGGCGGCCGAGTTGACCGGCTCGCCCCCCTCGCCCGCTCCATGCCGTTAACCCCCCACCTCTCGCTGGCGCGTGGGCCCGCGCCCACGGCGTCCGCCCACGCCGTGCCGCTCCTTCGTGGGCCGGCTAGGCCGCCTGCCCGCGTCCGCGCGCGCTCACGCTCGCTTGGGCCAAAAACACATCCCCGGCCCAGCTAGCAGGAAATCCCTTTTCTTTTTCTTTTCCCATTTCTTTTCCCCATTTTCACATATATAATTATATGCTGATATTTTATGCACAAAAAATAGTTTAAATAAATTATAGGGCACAAAAATAATAAGGTGTAAGAATTGGCACACCACACTAAGTCACCATGATTGATGTATTGTTTTATCTGTGCTTGTTAACGGAAGAGGGATCCGTTCCTCCGGAATTTGTAGCTCCGAAAGAAGGGCAGGAACCCGACCCCTCCGAGATAAATCTTTTGTGCCAGGAAAGCTTCAACGAAGGCAAGTCCATCCTTCCCTTGATGCATAATTTACCTATTCTCTCTACCACCACCTAAGCCGGGGCTAAGGGATGGAATCCATTTGCATGGTGAGCAAGAGATAGCCCGCATTAACCAACATATTTCGATCACAAGATATGGGATGGTAAAAAGGGGTAGTGGTTGTAACCAACAATGTTTTCCAAAAAGTGTGCGATGAAGGGTATTCACCCTCATCACCCAGTGAGTAGGATGATCAGGGACTCCCTGGTTTAGGGGAGGGCCAAAGGTGATGGCTCAGCTGGTTTAGGCGTGAGCAGAAGGATTGTCCCCTCATATAAGGACTGGTTTGTCATCCTTCACTACCTGTACTCATGATAAGTACAACCACTGAAGACTGTATGGGCAGTCACTCAATCTGAACTCGTACGGTCCAAACCCTAGGGTTATGAAGGCTGGGGAGCACCGGGAGGACAAGAAGGGGGAATGTTTTGTCCGGTTTGGGCATGGCGGTGGCCTGACTCCTTCCGGTATAACTGTTAAGGTAGGGACGTGCGAGGAAAGAAAGAGATTCGGATTCGGGTCTCACTAGCTATGAGATCGCAGAGCCGGACTGGTGGACAAAGTGTACACCTCTACGCAGAGTTTCAAACCTATTCGAATAGTCCGTGTTCACTGGTATGGACGAGTCTGGTGTGGTATGACAATTAGTGTTTTTACAACATCCGTGAACAGGGAAATATGTGTGCGTGAGTGTGTCTCTGGAAAAGAAAATGGTGCCACGGGAGTGGGAAGCTCAGTGGGGGTTAAGCAACGTGTTATTTCTATTTATTTGGGGAAAAACCTTAAACATTACTGCCTTTCTCTAAGAAAAAGAGTGACCTCAACTCCACTATATGAAGCATGTATAATATAGGTCTCTTTCTCTATACGGGAGCCAGGTGGGCTTGCGGAATACCTAGTGTCTTCACCCAGTCCTGCCTGTGGCTTGGGCTAGTTTATTTCTCTACTGCGCTTTACATTTCTGGCTCTCTCGAGCTTGTACCCTGGTATTGTAATAACATTTATTCAAACTCTATACTATTTGAAGTAAGGAATGTGGTTACAAGCCTCCTGGGACTAGTAATTGTATCACATTTGAGTCCCAAAGGATCGGGACGCTTCAGGTGGTATCAGAGCCCATAGGACTGGTCGTAGACCGCAACCCTGACCGTAAAAGTTGCATTAACAAGAAAACACCTCTTACCCCTAAGAAAAACCTTCTCTCCTTTCCTCGATATTAACAGACCCTTCTTTTCTCCTACCAGATGGAAGGCTCTTGGGTCATTAGGACATCCTACTGCTCAGAGGAGGAAGGATTTCCTCACCTCTTACGGAGTTGCGCGCTACGCATGGGGATCCGCAAGAAGCCGGAATATGTCTGGAAGGAATACCGTGAAAACGGAGCGGAGAAGTGCTCTATGGCAGTCTACCTGGGAGAAAGCCAAAGTTACCCAAACCATCCTCCCTTCCAAGTCACTTTCATCGGGCTCCGCTTCCCAGACACTTGCCAAAGTGTTGCCTGAAAAGCCCTTAAACAGCTATGCCAAAACTACAATAGAGAGGTCTTTGAAACCCCCTTCGTTACTTCCCACCTAGCAACAAAAATACCCCCACCTAGAGGAAAAGACTTCAGGCCCTGTCAGGGAGAGATCCTACCGAAGATGACCCCACCATCGTCTACATGGCCGGATACCTCCACACTCTCGATAACCACTACGGTGACCTTTTCTCCCACTGCACCCACCTAAACTCCCGGGTAGAAAGCTTAGAGCAACAGGTCAAGGAACTTAAGAAGGAGAAAGCATCCCTCCAAGAGTGTCTCAATATAGCAGAAGGCAAGGAGGCCAACACTTGTGAAGCCTACCGAACCCTGAAGATGGATTATGATAAGAAGCTAAAGAATCTCGCCACCACGAAGAAAATCCAAAAGAAGACCAAGAGCCAAGGATGCCAGACTGAGCAGAAGAAGAAAGCCCCTCCAGCACCACCTCCCGCCAGAATAGAGAATTTGTCCAACGTTGAGGATTTGTCCCTAGCTAGCCTTGATGACCTTCTTAAGGAATTTGGGGACTCTTTAGAAAAGGAGTTCGGAAGTACCTCAGAGAGTGCTCGCGTGTAGTACGACTTGTAGTAGCTGTATGCTTGTAATGAATTGGTGTAATGAATAAAATAACTTGGTTGAAAAAAATTGGCATACGCATAGTGACTCTCTCCCCCTAGCAGATGGCTTCGGATAAAACCACGCCTACCGCCTCCGGGATTGGAGCAGGGTTTCCCCTAAGAGCTGAAAGAGAAGCCGGTAGAGAAGGGAGTGAGACCCACCTCCTCGCACCTCCAGAGCTGCCCTTAGATTTAGCCCAAGTTTTAGCCAACCAAACCCGACTCATTGAGGTCCTCACTAGGAGTCTGGAAAGTCAACGCCCGAATGGTGGGAGACCACAATACAGGATGGGAGATTTCCTGAGGCTCAAGCCTCCCACGTTTGCCGGATCTAGCAATCCCCTCGATGCTGATGACTGGCTGCGCACGATTAAAAGGAAGTTGGAAGCCATGGATGTCCGGAGAAGCAGCGTGTTCAACTGGCTGCTCATCAACTCTCTGGGATGGCCTTAGCCTGGTGGAATACCTTCAATGCTGCCATCAGGGATGCTACCTGGGCAGAGTTTTGAAACTACTTTCTGAGAACACCATATACCCCAAGGGATCGTCCAGCTCAAGGAAGATGAATTCTGGGAGCTAACTCAAGACGGAAGATCTGTCAGTGAGTACGTGCACAAATTCACAGAGTTGGCCCGCTACGCGCTAGATGACGTTAGCACCGAAGTCAAGAAGATGGCCCGCTTTTTGAAGGGGCTCAGACCAGAACTCAAGACCATCCTAGCCAACCAGGATTTTCTCAGCTTCTCGCACCTCTCCAACAAAGCCATGCAAGTGGAAAGGGCAAGGGAAGAAGAAAAAGGCCACCTCAAGAGGAAATTTCAAGTCCTCCGAGCTCAACAGCAAGACCGACACCAGAGAACTCGATCCTTTGGGATTCCACCCAAGGGACCAAGCTTCATTAGACCAGCTGGACCCACCCCATCACGGTTCAGTAAGCAGAGTCAGAGCTCCTTTCATGCCCCCTCAGTTGCAAGCAACCAACCACCGGCGAATGCGTGTTGGCACTATGGAGATCCCAGTCACTTCAAGAACAACTGCCCCTAGCTGAAGCCACCAGGACCTGCTTACTCCAACTCGGTGAATGGCCCCAAGAATACCTCAGCACCTGCCCCCAAGGCACCCTCCTCCATCAGCCAGCAAAATAAGACCCAGTATCAAGGAAGGGCACGAGTAAATCACGTCGATGCTCAGGAGGCTCAGCAAGCTCCGGGAGTAGTGCTCTGTGAGTTCCTGGTTGAATTTACTCCCGCTACTGTACTTTTCGATTAAGGAGCATCCCATTCTTTTATAGCCACTGGTTTTGTGGAAAAACATGGCATCCCCTCTACCCCTCTAGAGATTCCCTTGGTCACCCGAACCCCAGGGTCAGACCTTCTATGCCAGCTCAAATGCTCCCAAGTCAGAATTCTTTTAAGTGGGGTAGTGTTCTTGGCAGACTTAACCGTCTTGCCATCCCAAGGGATTGATGTGATCTTAGGAATGGATTGGTTGATCAAGCACAAAGGTATCATTAGTTGCGCAAACAAGACAGTCCTTCTCACAGACCACCAAGGAAAGTCAGTCGCTTGTCAGGCTCAACCACCCGCCAATGATCCAATGATGTTTAATCTAGCAACAGAAAGCATATCAGTGGTGGAAGAATTCATGGATGTATTCCCAAAAGAGTTGCCAGGAATGCCGCCGGAAAGAGAAGTGGAATTCTACATAGATCTGATTCTGGGTACGGCGCCCATCACAAAGAAACCATACCGCATGGCTCCTACCGAATTAGCAGAATTGAAGCTCCAAATCGCAGATCTTCAACAAAAAGGGTACATTCGTCCCAGCTCATCCCCTTGGGGAGCACCAGTCCTTTTTGTCTCTAAGAAGGATGGAAGTATGAGGATGTGTATTGATTAACGATCTTTAAATGAAGTCACAATAAAAAACAAGTATCCACTCCCTCGGATCGACGACCTCTTCGATCAGCTTCAAGGGGCCAAATACTTCTCCAAGATAGACTTAAGGTCTGGTTATCACCAGCTGAGAATCAAGGAAGAAGATATTTAGAAGACTGCATTTGTCACCCGGTACGGACAATATGAATTCACAGTAATGCCTTTCGGACTGACAAACGCACCCGCCTTTTTCATGAACCTCATGAATAAGGTATTTATGGAAGAGCTGGATAAGTTTGTCGTAGTCTTCATTGACGACATCCTTATTTACTCCAAGAACTGCGAAGACCATAAGCGTCACCTCCGGGCCGTCCTCGGAAGACTCAGGTCACACCAACTTTATGCCAAGCTCAGCAAATGTGAATTCTGGTTAGAAAAGATAGCCTTCCTTGGGCATATCTTGACTGCAGAAGGAATAGAAGTAGACCCTTCCAAGGTAGAAGCAGTATCAAAATGGAGGCAGCCATCCAACATCAGTGAAGTTCGAAGCTTTCTGGGAATGGCAGGATATTACCGCTGCTTTATCAAGGGGTTCTCCAGCATAGCAAGACCTATGACGGAGCTCCTCAAGAAAGACAATAAGTTTGTATAGACCCCAAAGTGTGAAGAAAGTTTCTAGATCATAAAGGAGAAGCTCACGACCGCACCCGTTCTGACACTACCGGATATACACCAGGATTTCGTCGTTTTCTGTGATGCCTCAAGGCAAGGCCTAGGGTGTGTGCTGATGCAAAACGAGAAAGTCATTGCGTATGCATCGCGCCTACTCAAGCCACATGAGCAGAATTATCCCACCCATGATTTGGAATTGGCAGCCATAGTGCATGCCTTGAAGATATGGAGGCACAATCTAATTGGGAATAAATGTCACGTCTTGACCGATCACAAGAGTCTGAGGTATATCTTCACTCAGCCAGATCTCAACCTCCGTCAGAGAAGATGGCTGGAACTGATCAAAGATTATGGCCTTGAGATTCATTATCACCCTGGAAAGGCCAACGTGGTAGCAGACGCCCTTAGCCGAAAACCTTTCGGGATAAAGGGAACCAACTTTTTAGAAGATTGGAAGGAGGAATCAGCTCAACTGAATGCATGTTTGGGAAACAACGGCAGCCTCGAAATCAAACCAACGCTAGAAGACCTCATATGCAAAGCTCAACGCCTAGACTCAGAGATAGCAAGACTTATGGAGAAAACTCGCAAAGAACAACTTCCGGACCTCAGGACAAATGATCAAGGAGTCCTTTGGTTCAAGAACCGTCTGTGTGTACCAAAAGGGGAGGCACGAGAAGTCCTACTCGATGAAGCTCACAACTCAGCCTACTCCATCCACCCAGGAACCACCAAAATGTACCTGGACCTCAAAACCAGATACTGGTGGAGAGGGATGAAGAAAGAGATAGCACAGTATGTGGCCCGGTGTGACACCTGCCAACGAACGAAGGCCGAGCACCAAAAGCCTGCAGGCCTATTGCAACCCCTTCTAGTGCCTGAATGGAAGTGGGAGGAAATAGGCATGGATTTTGTAACCGGACTACCCCGGACGCAAAAAGGGAATGACTCTATCTAGGTAATAATAGACCGTCTTACCAAGGTAGCCCACTTCATCCCGGTGAAAACTACCTTTGGAGGGGCCACTCTTGCCCGGATTTATCTCAAAGAGATAGTCAGACTCCATGGCATTCCAAGAAAGATAGTGTGAGACAGAGGAACCCAGTTCACCTCCAAATTTTGGACAAGCCTTCAGAAAGCTATGGGCACCAAGCTAGACTTCAGCACCGCCTATCACCCTCAGACAGATGGTCAGACAGAAAGGGTCAACAAGGTATTCAAAGATTTATTAAGAGCTTGTGTATTAACATTCGATAGAAGCTAGGAATCCAGTTTGCCTTATGCGGAGTTCTCGTATAACAACAGCCATCAGGCCAGCATCAAGATGTCACCGTTTGAAGCATTGTATGGACAAAAATGCCAGACCCCTCTCATGTGGTCTAGCGTAGGGGAAAGGCATTGGAAGGGCTTGCCTTTGCAAAGGAGGTTGAGGTGAAAGTTGCCCTGATCCGCAGAAGATTACTTGAAGCTCAGAGTCGGCAGAAGAGTTATGCGGATAACAGGCGGAGAGAACTCAGATTTGAGGAAGGAGATTTCGTCTACCTCAAGGTCTCCCCGATGCGTGGTGTCAGAAGGTTCCAAGTGAAAGGAAAACTAGCACCACGATTCGTCGTCCCCTATCCCATCATTGGCAGAGTGGGACCCGTAGCATACCGTCTTGAATTACCAGAATCCATGTCTGATATCCACAATGTGTTTCACGTGTCCTAGCTCCGCAAATGCCTGCAAGCACAAGAAAGTCGCATCGAAGAAGAGAAAATACAGATTCAGAAAGATCTTCAGTACTGTGAGAAGCCAATAAAGATTCTTGACTCAGCAGTCCGGAAGACGCACAACTCAGAAGTGAAACTCTGTAAAGTTCAGTGGAGCAGAGAAGGAGAAGAGGAAGCTACTTGGGAGAGTGAGGACTCTTTGAGGAGGGAATACCCTTATCTTTTCTCAAATCCAGTCTAAATCTCGAGGGCGAGATTCCTTAAAGTGGGGTAGGTTTGTAACATCCCAAAATTTCAACCCAAGGTTTGGAACCCTAATCTCCTAATCCCCCTTATTTTATCTCTCCCTAAACTCCACCCTTTAGGTCATCTCATCATATGCATACACTTTGGTTGTTAGTAGCACCTCACATAGATTATTTTCAACACCTAAGATTATTTTGCAAATTGTTGACTCAAAAGAAAAGGAAATAAAAAGAGATAAAAATTGAAAATGGAAATGAGAAATAGGAAACAAAAAAAGAAAAACCTTCCCCCCTCGGCTGGGCCATTTCTGGCCCAAGCCACCCCCTCTCTCGCGCGCCCGCTTTCCCCCCTCCCTCCCGCGGCCCAAGCGGCCTAGCTTCGCGCGCCCGCGCCGCGCCTGACAGCCCGGCCCCACCCGTCAGCTGCACCCCTCCCTCCCTCTCACGTCGCTCTCCCGCTGGCAGCCCAGGCCCGCTCGTCAGGTCCCTTGTCCTGCCCATGCCTTCATCGGCACATTCGTCGCCGACCATCGCCTGCCCCGTCGCCTCGCCATTAACGCGTGCACCCGCTCGATTGGCGCCATGCGCCCCGCTCACTGTGCCCGAGCCGTCCCCTCACCCCCACCTGCCCGAGCCATCCCGCCGCGTTTGCGCCATCACCGCCATCATGGAGAGCTCGTCGGCGCTCGCCGTTCCCCCCTTCCTTCCCCTCCCTGACCACCTATAAAAGGACTGCCCCGAGCCCCTTGTTCCACCACACCAGGCCTCAGCCACTCCACCTCCCTCCCTTGAGCCCAATCGGACTCGGCGCCATCGTCTCTCCCCCTCTCCGGTGAGCTCCAACCATCTCCCTCTGCTAAGTCCCAGTCCAATTCGTATGGTTCTGGAGCTTCGCCACTCCCTCACGAACGCGATGCACCCACCCCCACCTCTTATTGCGCTCGGCTGCCTCGCCGGCGACCTCACCGCCGCGAGCGCCTGCCACCATGCTGTAGACCGGCCACCCTACGCCTCCACCAGTCAAATTGACCCCACCCCCGTGACCCCCTACCCCCACCCATGCCTCGCCACCACTTCCCCGTTGTGAAACCGGGATCCCGGCAGAGAACCGCCGCGGACTTCACCGGTGGTCGAGTCGACCGGCTCGCCCCCCCCCCCTCACCCACTCCACGCTGTTAACCCCCCTCCTCTCGCTGGCGCGTGGGCCCGTGCCCACGGTGTCCGCCCGCGCCGCGCCGCTCCTTCATGGGCCGGCTGGGCCACCCGCGCCGCGCCCGCGCGCGCACTCGCTCTCGGCTGGGCCAAAAACACCCCCCTGGCCCAGCTAGCAGGAAATCCCTTTTCTTTTTCTTTTCCCATTTCTTTTCCCCATTTTCACATATATAATTATATGCTGATATTTTATGCACCAAAAATATTTAAATAAATTATAGGACACAAAAATAATAAGGTGTAAGAATTGGCACACCACACTAAGTCACCATGATTGATGTATTGTTTTATCTGTGCTTGTTAGCGGAAGAGGGATCCGTTCCTCCGGAATTTGTAGCTCCGGAAGAAGGGAAGGAACCCGACCCCTCCGAGATAGATCTTTTATGCCAGGAAAGCTTCGACGAAGGCAAGTTCATCCTTCCCTTGATGCATAATTTACCTATTCTCTCTACCACCACCTAAGCCGAGGCTAAGGGATGGAATCCATTTGCATGGTGAGCAAGAGATAGCCCGCATTAACCAACATCTTTCGATCACAAGATGTGGGATGGGAAAAAGGGGCAGTGGTTGTAACCAACAATGTTTTCCAAAAAGTGTGCGATGAAGGGTATTCACCCTCATCACCCGGTGAGTAGGATGATCAGGGACTCCCTGGTTTAGGGGAGGGCCTAAGGTGATGGCTCAGCTGGTTTAGGCGTGAGCAGAAGGATTGTCCCCTCATATAAGGACCGGTTTGTCATCCTTCACTACTTGTACTCATGATAAGTACAACCACTCGAGACTGTTTAGGCAGTCACTCAATCTAAACTCGTACGGTCCTAACCCTAGGGTTATGAAGGCTGAGGAGCATCGGGAGGATAAGGAGGGGGAATGTTTTGTTCGGTTTGGGCATTGTGGTGGCCTGACTCCTTTCGGTATAACTATTAAGGTAGGGACGTGCGAGGAAAGAAAGAGATTCGGATTCGGGTCTCACTAGCTATGAGATCGCAGAGCTGGACTGGTGGATAAAGTGTACACATCTGCGCAGAGTTTCAAACCTATTCGAATAGTCCGTGTTCACTGGTATGGACGAGTCTGGTGTGGTATGACAATTAGTGTTTTTACAACATCCGTGAACAAGGAAATATGTGTGTGTGAGTGTGTCTCTGGAAAAGAAAATGGTGCCACGGGAGTGGGAAGCTCAGTGGGGGTTAAGTAACGTGTTATTTCTATTTATTTGGGGAAAACCTTAAACAGTACTGCCTTTCTCTAAGAAAAAGAGTGACCTCAACTCCACCATATGAAGCATGTATAATATAGGTCTCTTTCTCAATACGGGAGTCGGGTGGGCTTGCGGAATACCTAGTGTCTTCACCCAGTCCTGCCTGTGGCTTGGGCTAGTTTATTTCTCTACTGCGCTTTACATTTCTGGCTCTCTCGAGCTATTACCCTGGTATTGTAATAACATTTATTTTAACTCTATACTATTTGAAGTAAGGAATGTGGTTACTAGCCTCTTGGGACTAGTAATTGTATCACATTTGAGTCCCAAAGGATCGGGACGCTTCAGGTGGTATCAGAGCCCATAGGACTGGCCGTAGACCACAGCCCTGACCGTAAAAGTTGCCTTAACAAGAAAACACCTCTTACCCCTAAGAAAAACCTTCTCTCCTTTCCCCGATATTAATAGACCCTTCTTTTCTCCTACCAGATGGAAGGCTCTTGGGTCATTAGGACATCCTACTGCTCAGAGGAGGAAGGATTTCCTCACCTCTTACGGAGTTGCGCGCTACGCATGGGGATCCGCAAGAAGCCGGAATATGTCTGGAAGGAATACTGCGAAAACGGAGCGGAGAAGTGCTCTATGGCAGTCTACCTGGGAGAAAGCCAAAGTTACCCAAACCACCCTCCCTTCCAAGTCACTTTCATCAGGCACCGCTTCCCAGACACTTGCCAAAGTGTTGCCCGAAAAGCCCTTAAACAACTATGCCAAAACTACAATAGAGAGGTCTTTGAAACCCCCCCTTCATTACTTCCCACCTAGCAACAAAAATACCCCCACCTGGAGGAAAAGACTTCAGGCCCTGTCAGGAGAGATCCTACCGAAGATGACCCCACCATCGTCTACATGGCCGGATACCTCCACACTCTTGATAACCACTACGGTGACCTTTTCTCCCACTGCACCCACCTAAACTCCCGGGTAGAAAGCTTAGAGCAATAGGTCAAGGAACTTAAGAAGGAGAAAGCATCCCTCCAAGAGTGTCTCGATATAGCAGAAGGCGAGGAGGCCAACACTCGTGAAGCCTACCGCACCCTGAAGATGGATTACGATAAGAAGCTAAAGAATCTCGCCCCCACGAAGAAAATCCAAAAGAAGACCAAGAGCCAAGGATGCCAGACTGAGCGGAAGAAGAAAGCCCCTCCAGCACCACCTCCCGCCAGAATAGAGAATTTGTCCGACGTTGAGGATTTGTCCCTAGCTAGCCTTGATGACCTTCTCAAGGAATTTGGGGACTCTTTAGAAAAGGAGTTCAGAAGTACCTCAGAGAGTGCTCGCGTGTAGTATGACTTGTAGTAGCTATATGCTTGTAATGAATTGGTGTAATGAATAAAATAACTTGGTTGAAAAAAAATTGGCATATGCATAATAGTGACTCTCTCCCCCTGGCAGATGGCTTCGGATAAAACCACGCCTACCGCCTCCGGGATTGGAGCAGGATTTCCCCTAAGAGCTGAAAGAGAAGCCGGTAGAGAAGGGAGTGAGACCCACCTCCCCGCACCTACGGAGCTGCCCTTAGATTTAGCCCAAGTTCTAGCCAACCAAACCCGACTCATTGAGGTCCTCACTAGGAGTCTAGAAAGTCAACGCCCGAATGGTGGGAGACCACAAGACAGGATGGGAGATTTCCTGAGGCTCAAGCCTCCCACGTTTGCTAGATCTAGCAATCCCCTCGATGCTGACGACTGGCTGCGCACGATTAAAAGGAAGTTGGAAGCCATTAGATGTCTGGAGAATCAGCGTGTTCAACTGGCTGCTCATCAACTCTCTGGGATGGCCTTAGCCTGGTGGGATACCTTCAATGCTGCCATCAGGGATGCTACCTGGGCAGAGTTTGAAACTGCTTTCTGAGAACACCATGTACCCCAAGGGATCGTCCAGCTCAAGGAAGATGAATTCCGGGAGCTAACTCAAGACGGAAGATCTGTCAGTGAGTACGTGCACAAATTCACAGAGTTGGCCCGCTACGCACCGGATGACGTCAGCACCAAAGTCAAGAAGATGGCCCGCTTTTTGAAGGGGCTCAGACCAGAACTCAAGACCATCCTAGCCAGCCAGGATTTTCTCAGCTTCTCGCACCTCTCCAACAAAGCCATGCAAGTGGAAAGGGCAAGGGAAGAAGAAAAAGGCCACCTCAAGAGGAAATTTCATGTCCTCCAAGCTCAACAGCAAGACCGGCACCAGAGAACTCGATCCTTTGGGATTCCACCCAAGGGACCAAGCTTCATTAGACCAGCTGGACCCACCCCATTACGGTTCAGTCAGTAGAGTCAGAGCTCCTTTCATGCCCCCTCAGTTGCAAGCAACCAACCACCGGCGAATGCGTGTTGGCACTGCAGAGATCCCAGTCACTTCAAGAACAACTGCCCCCAGCTGAAGCCACCAGGACCTGCTTACTCCAACTTGGTGAATGGCCCCAAGCATACCTCAGCACCCACCCCCAAGGCACCCTCCTCCATCAGCCAGCAAAACAAGACCCAGTATCAAGGAAGGGCACGAGTAAATCACGTCGATGCTCAGGAGGCTCAGCAAGCTCTGGGAGTAGTGCTCGGTGAGTTCCTGGTTGAATTTACTCTCGCTACTGTACTTTTCGATTCAGGAGCATCCCATTCTTTTATAGCCACTGGTTTTGTGGAAAAACATGGCATCCCCTCTACCCCTCTAGAGATTCCCTTGGTCACCCGAACCCCAGGGTCAGACCTTCTATGCCAGCTCAAATGCTCCCAAGTCAGAATTCTTTTAAGTGGGGTAGTGTTCTTGGCAGACTTAACCGTCTTGCCATCCCAAGGGATTGATGTGATCTTAGGAATGGATTGGTTGATCAAGCACAAAGGTATCATTAGTTGCGCAAACAAGACAGTCCTTCTCATAGACCACCAAGGAAAGTCAGTCGCTTGTCAGGCTCAGCCACCCGCCAATGATCCAATGATGTTTAATCTAGCAACAGAAAGCATATCAACGGTGGAAGAATTCATGGATGTATTCCTAGAAGAGTTGCCAGGAATGCCGCCGGAAAGAGAAGTGGAATTCTACATAGATCTGATTCCGGGTACGGTGCCCATCGCAAAGAGACCATACCGCATGGCTCCTACCGAGTTAGCAGAATTGAAGCTCCAAATTGCAGATCTTCAACAAAAAGGGTACATTCGTCCCTGCTCATCCCCTTGGGGAGCACCAGTCCTTTTCGTCTCTAAGAAGGATGGAAGTATGAGGATGTGTATTGATTATTGATCTTTAAATGAAGTCACAATAAAAAACAAGTATCCACTCCCTCGGATCGACGACCTCTTCGATCAGCTTCAAGGGGCCAAATACTTCTCCAAGATAGACTTAAGGTCTGGTTATCACTAGCTGAGAATCAAGGAAGCAGATATTCAAAAGACTGCATTTGTCACCCGGTACGGACAATATGAATTCACAGTAATGCCTTTCGGACTGACAAACGCACCCGCCTTTTTCATGAAGCTCATGAATAAGGTATTTATGGAAGATCTGGATAAGTTTGTCGTAGTCTTCATTGACGACATCCTTATTTACTCCAAGAACCGCGAAGACCATAAGCGTCACCTCCGGGCCGTCCTCGGAGGACTCAGGGCACACCAACTTTATGCCAAGCTCAGCAAATGTGAATTCTGGTTAGAAAAGATAGCCTTCCTTGGGCATATCTTGACTTCAGAAGGAATAGAAGTAGACCCTTACAAGGTAGAAGCAGTATCAAAATGGAGGCAGCCATCCAATGTCAGTGAAGTTCGAAGCTTTCTGGGAATGGCAGGATATTACCGCTGCTTTATCAAGGGGTTCTCCAGCATAGCAAGACCTATGACAGAGCTCCTCAAGAAAGACAATAAGTTTGTATGGACCCCGAAGTGTGAAGAAAGTTTCCAGATCATAAAGGAGAAGCTCACGACCGCACCCGTTCTGACACTACCGGATATACACCAGGATTTCGTCGTTTTCTGTGATGCCTCAAGGCAAGGCCTAGGGTGTGTGCTGATGCAAAATGAGAAAGTCATTGCGTATGCATCGCACCTACTCAAGCCACATGAGCAGAATTATCCCACCCATGATTTGGAATTGGCAGCCATAGTGCATGCCTTGAAGATATAGAGGCACTACCTAATTGGGAATAAATGTCACGTCTTCATCGATCATAAGAGTCTGAGGTATATCTTCACTCAGCCAGATCTCAACCTCCGTCAGAGAAGATGGCTGGAACTGATCAAAGATTATGACCTTGAGATTCATTATCACCCCGGAAAAGCCAACGTGGTAGCAGACGCCCTCAGCCGAAAACCTTTCGGGATAAAGGGAACCAACTTTTTAGAAGATTGGAAGGAGGAATCAGCTCAACTGAATGCATGTTCGGGAAACAACGGCAGCCTCGAAATCAAACCAACGCTAGAAGACCTCATATGCAAAGCTCAACACCTGGACTCAGAGACATCAAGACTTATGGAGAAAACTCACAAAGAACAACTTCTGGACCTCAGGACAAATGATCAAGGAGTCCTTTGGTTCAAGAACCGTCTGTGTGTACCAAAAGGGGAGGCACGAGAAGTCCTGCTCGATGAAGCTCACAACTCAGCCTACTCCATCCACCCAAGAACCACCAAAATGTACCTAGACCTCAAAACCAGATACTGGTGGAGAGGGATGAAGAAAGAGATAGCATAGTATGTGGCCCAGTGTGACACCTGCCAACGAACGAAGGCCGAGCACCAGAAGCCTGCAGGCCTATTGCAACCCCTTCCAGTGCCTGAATGGAAGTGGGAGGAAATAGGCATGGATTTTATAACCGGACTACCCCGGACGCAAAAAGGGAATGACTCTATCTTGGTAATAATAGACCGTCTTACCAAGGTAGCCCACTTCATCCCGGTGAAAACTACCATTGGAGGGGCCACGATTCGTCGGCCCCTATCCCATCATTGGCAGAGTGGGACCCGCAGCGTACCGTCTTGAATTACCAGAATCCATGTCTGATATCCATAATGTGTTTTACGTGTCCTAGCTCCGCAAATGCCTGCAAGCACTAGAAAGTTGCATCGAAGAAGAGACAATACATATTCAGAAAGATCTTCAGTACTGTGAGAAGCCAATAAAGATTCTTGACTCAGTAGTCCGGAAGACCCACAACTTAGAAGTGAAACTCTGTAAAGTTCAGTGGAGCAGAGAAGGAGAAGAGGAAGCTACATGGGAGAGTGAGGACTCTTTGAGGAGGGAATACCCTTATCTTTTCTCAAATCCAGTCTAAATCTCGAGGGCGAGATTCCTTTAAGTGGGGTAGGTTTGTAACATCCCAAAATTTCAACCCAAGGTTTGGAACCCTAATCTCCTAATCCCCCCTTATTTTGTCTCTCCCTAAACTCCACCCTTTAGGTCATCTCATCATATGCATACACTTTGGTTGTTAGTAGCACCTCACATAGATTATTTTCAACACCTAAGATTATTTTGCAAATTGTTGACTCAAAAGAAAAGGAAATAAAAAGAGATAAAAATTGAAAATGGAAATGAGAAATAAAAAATAAAAAAGGAAAAACCTTCCCCCTCGGCTGGGCCGTTTTCGGCCCAAGCCACCCCCCTCTCTCGCGCGCCCGCTTTTTGCCCCCCCTCTCCCTCCCGTGGCCCAAGCGGCCCAGCTTCGTGCGCCCGCGCCGCGCCTGACAGCCCGGCCCCACCCGTCAGCTGCACCCCCTCCCTCCCTCTCGCGTCGCTCTCCCACTGGCAGTCCAGGCCCGCTCGTCAGGTCCCTCGTCCCGCCCATGCCTTCACCAGCACGTTCGTCGCCGACCATCGCCCGCCCCGTCGCCTCGCCATTAACGCGCGCACCCGCTCGGTTGGCGCCATGCGCCCCGCTCACTGTGCTCGAGCTGTCCCCTCACCCCCGCCTGCCCGAGCCGTCCCGTCGCGTTTACGCCATCACCGCCATCATGGAGAGCTCGTCAACGCTCGCCGTTCCCCCCTTCCTTCCCCTCCCCGACCACCTATAAAAGGACCGCCTCGAGCCCCTTGTTCCACCACACCAGGCCTCAGCCACTCCACCTCCCTCCCTCGAGCCCAATCGGACTCGGCGACGTCGTCTCTCCCCCTCTCCAGTGAGCTCCAACCGCCTCCCTCTGCTAAGTCCCAGTCCAATTCGTATGGTTCTGGAGCTTCGCCACTCCCTCACGAACGCGATGCACCCACCCCCACCTCCTATTGCGCTCGACTGCCTCGCCAGCGACCTCACCGCCACAAGCGCCCGCCACCGCACCGTAGACCGGCCACCCTAGGCCTCCACCGGTCAAATTGACCGCACCCCCGTGACCCCTACCCCCACCCATGCCTCGCCACCACTTCCCCGTCGTGAAACCAGGATCCCGGCGGAGAACCGCCGCGGACTTCACCGGCGGTCGAGTCGACCGGCTCGCCCCCCTTGGCCCGCTCCACGCCATTAACCCCCCTCCTCTCGCTGGCGCGTGGGCCCGCGCCCACGACGTCCGCCCGCGCCGCTCCGCTCCTTCGTGGGCCGGCTGGGTCGCCTGCCCGTGCCCGCGCGCGCGCTCGCGCTCGGCTGGGCCAAAAACACCCCCCGGCCCAGCTAGCAGGAAATCCCTTTTCTTTTTCTTTTCCCCATTTTCACATATATAATTATATGCTGATATTTTATGCACCAAAAATAGTTTAAATAAATTATAGGGCACAAAAATAATAAGGTGTAAGAATTGGCACACCACACTAAGTCACCATGATTGATGTATTGTTTTATCTGTGTTTGTTAGCGGAAGAGGGATCCGTTCCTCCAGAATTTGTAGCTCCGGAAGAAGGGCAGGAACCCATCCCCTCCGAGATAAATCTTTTGTGCCAGGAAAGCTTCGATGAAGGCAAGTCCATCCTTCCCTTGATGCATAATTTACCTATTCTCTCTACCACCACCTAAGCCGGGGCTAAGGGATGGAATCCATTTGCATGGTGAGCAAGAGATAGCCCGCATTAACCAACATCTTTCGATTGCAAGATATGGGATGGGAAAAAGGGGCAGTGGTTGTAACCAACAATGTTTTCCAAAAAGTGTGCGATGAAGGGTATTCACCCTCATCACTCGGTGAGTAGGATGATCAGGGACTCCCTGGTTTAGGAGAGGGCCTAAGGTGATGGCTCAGCTGGTTTTGGCGTGAGCAGAAGGATTTTCCCCTCATATAAGGACCGGTTTGTCATCCTTCACTACCTGTACTCATGATAAGTGCAACCACTCAAGACTGTATGGGTAGTCACTCAATCTGAACTCGTATGGTCCAAACCCTAGGGTTATGAAGGCTGGGGAGCACCGGGAGGATAAGGAGGGGGAATGTTTTGTCCGGTTTGGGCATGGCGGTGGCCTGACTCCTTCCAATATAACTGTTAAGGTAGGGACGTGCGAGGAAAGAAAGAGATTCGGATTCGGGTCTCACTAGCTATGAGATCGTAGAGCCGGACTGGTGGGTAAAGTGTACACCTCTGGCAGAGTTTCAAACCTATTCGAATAGTCTGTGTTCACTGGTATGGACGAGTCTGGTGTGGTATGGCAATTAGTGTTTTTACAACATCCGTGAACAGGGAAATATGTGTGCGTGAGTGTGTCTCTGGAAAAGAAAATGGTGCCACGGGATTGGGAAGCTCAGTGGTGGTTAAGCAACGTGTTATTTCTATTTATTTGGGGAAAACCTTAAACAGTACTACCCTGCGCTTTACATTTCTGGCTCTCTCGAGCTTGTACCCTGGTATTGTAATAACATTTATTCAAACTCTATACTATTTGAAGTAAGGAATGTAGTTACTAGCCTCCTGGGACTAGTAATTGTATCACATTTGAGTCTCAAAGGATCGGGACGCTTCAAGAGGTAAGCTAAAATGCTATCAGGTTCACTAGGCAAAATGATCTAACTGTCGGTGATTATTATAACTAATGATGGACAATATTGACAAAGTGACCAATAAGAGAGGGATAGCTCTAGGAGAAATAGATAAGGACAAGATCATGGTCGCCAAAGCTTACAACAAGAATGAAAGTCGCCTAGAGGGGGGTGAATAGGCGTAACCTAAAATTTATAAACTTAAACATGCACTAAGGTTGAGGTTAGCGTTAGAATTAAATCAGAGTTAGAAAGATAGTTCTCCTTGCTTAGAGTTGCTCAATCAATGCGAATAACGTTTGGGAGCAAACTCAAATCAATATGAGCAAGGGAACATTTAGAGGGAGGAAAGAGGGAAAACAAATCAAATGGAAATCAAGACAAGTGATCACTGTAATTTGTTTTACCGAGGTTCGCTTCAAAAGAACCTAGTCCCCGTTGAGGAGGCCACAAAGGCCGGGTCTATTTCAACCCTTTCCCTCTCTCAAACGGTCACTTAGACTGAATGAGCCTTCTCCTTAATCAATTGGGTCACTAAGACCCCGCAAGGACCACCACACACTTAGGTGTCTCTTGCTAGCTTTACAAAGCACTTAGAGAATAAGAATGGGGAAGGAGAAAGCAATCCAAGCAACAAGAGCAGCAGAAGAACACAAATAATCCTCTCACAAGTCTCTAAGCACTAGAGTTGATTTTGGGAGCTTGGAGTGGATTGAATGCTTTGAATGTGTCTTTGAGTGGTTGGCTTTGCTCTTGCAATGAATATGAAGTTCAAAAAACATGGATGCCATTGAAGGAGGTGGTTGGGGGGGTATTTATAGCCTCCAACCACTTCCTAGCCATTGGCTGTTTTTGCTGGCGATGGGCACACCGGACAGCCACTGTTCACTGTCTGGTGCGTGCCACATCAGCACGCCCGTTGGGATTTGGAGTGACTTGACCGTTGGAACCCTTGTCCTGTAGTTGCACCGGACAGTCCGTTGCCAAACCGGACATGTCCAGTGCGTTCTGACTTCTCTACTCTGAACTCTGTCGCGCACTGTTCATCACTATTCACTTTTGGCAGACGACCGTTGACACCAGTTAGTCGTTGTTCCATTGGCTCACCGAACATGTCTGGTGTACACCAGACAGTCCGGTGAATTATAGCGGAGCTCGTCTCTAGAAAACCCGAAGCTGGCCAGTTGGGAGGGTGCTCAGCCTGGGCACCGGACACTGTCTGGTGCGCCACTGGCAGCACACTCCTAAGTCATTTGCTCCAAATAAATTTGAGTCCCCAACTGAATTTCTTTCTTGATTTGTGTTGAACCTTATGCACCTGAGATAATTGACATCTTGACAAACTAGTTAGTCCACATGGTTTGTGATGGACGTCAACCACCAAAATCGATTATAGGAAATGATTAAGCCCATTTCCCTTTCAATCTCCCCCTTTTTGGTGATTGATGCCAACACAAACCAAAGCAAATATAAAGTGTAAATTTGTAACTAGTTTGCAATGTTAGATATTGTCGGTGTTTCGACCCCAGGGGGTCCCTAGACCGACGAGTAAATTGTCGCTGCGTGTCCCAGCCCAGATGGGTCGGCGCGAGACGGAACACAAGGGGGAAGAACGATAAGGGGAACCGCGGCTCATGTTGTCCTGTGCCCAGGGCGGATGCGCTTGCAGTAGGGGGTTACAAGCATTCGCGAGGGAGAGAGAGAGAGAGAGGGTGAGCCTGCTCGTCAGCCCATCCTCCTACGCGTCCACCTTTTTTGTACGAGGGCCCTGGACCTTCCTTTTATAGACGTAAGGAGGGGGCCCAGGTGTACAATGGGGGGTGTAGCAGTGTGCTAACGTGTCTGGCAGAGAGGAGCCAAAGTCCTATGTACATGCCGGCGTGGCTGTTGGAGAGGTGTTGGGGTCAGGTGAGGCGGAGACCGTCATCCGAGGTCGAGGTTGAGGCCGAGCCATGGGGTCGGGCGAGGCGGAGACCGTCATCCGGGGTCGAGGTTGAGTCCGAGCCCTGGGGTCGGGCGAGGCGGAGACCGTCATCCGGGGTCGAGGTTGAGTCCGAGCCTTGGGGTCGGGCGAGGCGGAGCTTCCTATGGCGCCCGAGGCTGGACTTGGCTGCTGTCAGCCTCACCCTGGCGGGTGGCACAGCAGTCGGAGTAGTGCAGGCGGCACTGTTTTCCTGTCAGGTCAGTCAGTGGAGGGGCGAAGTGACCACGGTCACTTCGGCCTTGTCGACTGAGGAGCGCGCATCAAGATAAGGTGTCAGGCGATCCTTGCATTGAATGCTCCTGCGATCCGGTCGGCTAGCGAGGCGATCTGGCCAAGGTTGCTTCTCCGCGAAGCCTGCCCGAGCTGGGCCTCGGGTGAGTCGAAGGTGCGTCCGTTGCTTGAGGAGGCCCTCGGGTGAGGCGTGAATCTGCCTGGGTCTTCCATTCCTGCCCGAGGCTAGGCTCGGGCGGGGCGAGATTGCGTTCCTTAAGCGGACGGGGCTTTGACCTGTATTGCGCCCATCAGGCCTTTGCAGCTTTGTGCTGATGGTGTTTACAAGCCGAGTTTTAGGAGTCTTGGGGGTACCCCTAATTATGGTCCCCGACAGTAGCCCCCGAGCCTCGAAGGGAGTGTTGGCACTCGCTTGGAGGCTTTGTCGCATTTTTTTGCAAGGGGACCGACCTTTCTCGATTGCATTTTGTTCCGGTGGGTGCGCGCGAGCGCACCCGCTGGGTGTAGCCCCCGAGGCCTCGGAGGAGTGGTTTGACTCCTTCGAGGTCTTAATGCTTTTCGTGATGCTTCGGCCGGTCTAGTTGTTCCCTCATGCGAACTGGTCGTTGCCCGGGTGCATAGTCAGGTTCCGAGTTCTCGGGCTGGTATGTTGACGCTGTCAACGGTTTGGCCGGAGCCGGGTTTTGCGAGAGCAGCTCCCGAGCCTCTGCACAGGGCGAGAGGACGGTCAGGGACTGACTCGGCTTTTTTCATACGCCTCTTCGTCGCCTTTTCCGCAAGGAGGAGGGGGGAAAGCGCCATGTTGCCCTCGGAGGGCGCCGAACATGGTGTCTCCAGTGAGTTGCTAACGGGTGATCCGAGTGGACGCCCGTGCCCCGTTCGATAAGGGTCGGCTAGTGGCCTAGAGGCGCGCTCCAAAAGTACCTGCAGGTGATTTGTCGGACCCGGTCCTGTTTGATAGGGTCCGAGGGCTCGATGCCTCCCTCCGATGGGATTCCGTTACAGAATCGCTCCTGCTGGTCTCAGAAATGTCCTAGGGTACCTCGGGAGCGTAGCCCGAGCCTTGGTTATGTATCGAACGTACCTAGAGCCATCCCTCACTCTGCGTGCTCTGAGGCGACTGTCGAACCCTTCGGGGGCCAGCCTATGAACCCCTGACCAGTAGTGAGCGCGGAGCCCGAGTGGCCTGAGGTGACTGCTGAACCCTTCTGAGGGGCCAGCCTTCGAACCTCTGACCAGTAGTGGGCGCGGAGCCCGAATGCTCTGAGGCGGCTGTCGAACCCTTCCAAGGGGCCAGCCTTCGAACCTCTGATCAGTAGGAGGGCTCGGGGCCTGGTTCCTTCGTGGAGAAGGATCCCCTTTGGAGTATCCCCTTTCCCGGTCCCTGTAGCAAGAGAGAGAAAGGGGAAGAGGAAAAGGATACGAAATTGAACGACGTGGCGCACCTTTTTTTGACGCGGTCATTATGGCGGAGGTGAAGCGTCGCCCGCTTCGCCTGCCAAAGGTATAGCCTGCCCCACCGTGGAGTTAATGCGACGGGACGAGTAGTTCGCGGGGCAGCCGTTATGCATGCGCGAGCCGTTCGAGGAACGGAACACGGGCGCGTCGTCTTCACGCCATGGGAGAGGGCTCTCCTACTGCTCCAGGAGGGGACGTGAGCCTACAGACGATTTGACCGCCGCTTCCGCTCGCCTGCTGCCGCCATTACTATCGGCCCACTTCTGGCCATATCGACCGTCGCGCCTTCTCCCGCGGCTGGCTAACCCGTGACCAGCGTGTTTGGCTGGCACTGCTGGTCCGCGCGCAGGGTTACCTCGAATTGCGGCACCGGTTCCGCAGTCGAGAAGGCGCGGCGCTGGCGCAAGTGGCGCTACAGTTTTTCGCACGTAGTAACCGGCACGCCGGTTACATGACGTGTGGGCCTGGGACTCCATGCCGGACGCGTTGAAGTCGAAAGGGTGCATTCCCATGGCGCGGTTGCATGCTGCCTGTATGGCAGTCCGCCCTTTCATCCGCTGGTTTAGGCGAAGACGGAGGAATGCTTGTAACCGCTGGGCGGTTACATGCTCCGCGCGTGGCGGTTTGGCTTCTTCTGTCTTGGGCCAACTTGCATGT
This sequence comes from Zea luxurians, assembly GCA_029449295.1. Lineage (NCBI taxonomy): Eukaryota > Viridiplantae > Streptophyta > Magnoliopsida > Poales > Poaceae > Zea > Zea luxurians. The sequence goes on from JAOPSE010000132.1 coordinate 1,906,283, forward strand.
CGTGTGGGACCCAGCCCCCGTGTCATAGGGGGAGGATCTTTGAGCGCGTTGGTGAAGACTTAGCCCGCGATGCCTGAGGACGCGAGTGGGGTGAGTCGCCTTTAAAAAGGGAAAGGCTCCCTGGGTGGCAGTCACGCCTCCGCATTCTCTTCATGCATTACGCCCTTCCACCTTCCGAGCCCCCGGATGGGGTGCCCCAGCGTCGTCTTGTTCTTGCTGCCGTTGGAGGAGCGCAATCTCATGGAGATCGGTGCCTTTCAGCCATCGTTCGGCTTCAAGGATTTTCGTCGTGCAGCTCGGCTGCATTCCCCCACCAATGGGCAGTTAGGTGGGGAGAAGCGAGCCGAGCTGTGGCCTCTGCCCCGCCCTCAGCTTCAAGGATCTTCATCATCCTTGCTGGGGCGGAGGGCGAGCTGAGCTGGAGCTCTACCTCCCGCACGGGTCGGTGGGCCACCTTCTTCTTCAGCCTTCAGGGGAGAGGGCGCCCACCAGTCTAGCGGAGGGGGCGGACTTCGACAACGCGGGGCTGGTCGGCCACGAGCGTCGTCAGCTCCAGCGCGTTGGGCTCGCTGGCTCAGCTGGCTCTAGCGCCCCTACCCACCGTCTGGCGGAGTGTGGCTATCTAGCCGTCGTATGGGCGGCTGTCGCGCCGCGCGTACCGGGGGACCGCCCAAGACGTCGCGCGCTGCTAGGGCGGCGTTCGTGTTCTTGGGCTGTCCTGCCCGTGCTCCGGCACGACACCTCCGCGCGGAGGTCGGTGCATGCCCATCCGGGAGGACTTGAGTGGGGATCTGCCGGTAGGCAGGTGGCTGCCGTCGTCGGAGCTGAGGTGGTGGTAGTTGGAGAAGTCCTCGTCGCCGACGAGATCGTCGGCGGCATCTGCGCTCCGGGCCTCCGGCTCTTTGTCTTTGATAGCTTGTCCTCGCCCCTCGAGTGGGGACATGGGCGAGGGCCTTGTCGCAGTAGTGTTTGTCCTGAGGTCATCGCTGCTGCTGTTTGGCCGCCCAGAGCGGAGGTCGTTGTCGCTGCTGTCGGAGCGGTTGCCGGTAAGCCGCTTGGAGTTCGTCGTCCCGCAGGCCCTCCTGGTATGGAGGTTGTTCATCCCCGCGGGAGTGGAACCGGAGTTCCGTTTGTAATGGCATCTTGAGTGCCGATGTATGTTCATTACGGCTGTCTGGGCCTGAACATCTGTGTACTTGGGTGTAAAGCTGCGTTTCTTCCCTATTTCGAGCACCAGGTCTCGCCTGTCGGCTAGCTGAACCGCTTAACCAAGTGTGAGTTGCCCTGCGCGGAAGGTGATGAGTGAGGTATCCGTATCCCGGAGACGTAGGAGTTCCTCGGCTCAGTCAGCCTTCGCCGCTCAAGGCTTCTCTTGCCCAGTTAAAGAAACCCTCGGCCGCTCTGCGATGAGCCGGAGCCGGAGGCAGCGGTATCAGCATGGACAGAGGCGGAGTTGGCTCGAAAAGGGGGCTTCGTCGGTCCAGGCCGGGGAGTGTAGCAGCAGTGACCGGAGCCTGGCCGAGTCGTCCACTGGCGGGACCAACCCCAGAGTCGGGCTGCCGAGGCCATGAGCAGGGCTGGTGTCCTCGGGGGACAGCTGGCTGAGGACACGGAGCGGCCGGACAAGCCGTCTGCTTGGGCCGAGTTTCTGGAGGGGACCCTGGCGGCGATGGCCCAGGCGTGGTGCTGACATCTTCCTTCTAGGTGGAGATCCTTCGCCCGTGTTGCCGTCCGAGGCCGGGTCGGATTCCGTCGAAGGTGGAGACGATGCCGAGGGTGCTGCTGCTCCCCCTATTGATGTCTGAACCTGCAGGAACAATTTGTCTGTAGTGTGCGCATGCTTTTTGTGGCCGCCGAGGCCCAAACATGTCATTGTTGTGTTATAAAGCTGCGTTTCTTTTCCTCTCGTTTCGAGTATCAGGACTTGCTTGTCGGTAGCAGAATCGTTCATCCAAGCGAGAGTTACTTATCGCGGAAGGTGATGAGTGAGGTATCCGTATCCCGGAGGCGTAGGAGTCCCTCGGCTCGGTCGACCTTTGCCGCTTACGTGTACTCTTGCTCGTCTGTGGGATTCTGTTATCGGTATAGTCGAGAAGGCACGAAAAATTGTTTCGGCAGAGACATTTTCGAGCGTTAAGACTTGTTCGGTTAGTAGAATCGCTTATCCGAGCGTGAGTTACTTATCGCAGAAGGTGATGAGTGAGGTATCCGTATCTCGGAGGCGTAGGAGTCCCTCGGCTCGGTCGGCCTTGCCGCTTACGTGTACTCCGTCGTTTTCAGGATCCCACTATCGACGTAGTCGAAAAGCACGAAAGATGTTTTGGCTGAAAGACTTTTTTCGAGGAAAATTTTGACGCAGAGGGGGTTCCCCCCTTCTAGCCCCCGAGGGAGGGTCGGACTTTGCCGAGGCAAGGCTGACTCTTCCTTGATGGTTAGACTTTACTTGTGTATGTAAACGAGGTATATGAACGACTTGAAAACATCTTAAGGGTAGAAGCGACGTAGCTGTCGGATGTTCCAAGCGTTGCTGTAGACCTCGCCTTGACTGTTGGCCATCTTGTATGTTCCAGGCTTCAAAGTCTTGGCGATAATGAATGACCCTTCCCAGGGAGGCGTGAGCTTGTGGTGCCCTCGGGCGTCTTGTCGTAGCCGAAGCACCAAGTCGCCCACATGGAGGTCTCAGGACCGAACCCCTCGGGCGTGGTAGTGTCGCAGGGACTGCTGATACCGCGCCGAGTGTAGTAAGGCCATGTCCCGAGCCTCTTCCAGCTGGTCCAGTGAGTCTTCTCGGTTGGTCTGTTTGCTTCGGGCGTCGTATGTCCTCGTCCTCGGGGAGCCTTATTCTAGGTATGTGGGCAAGATAGCCTCGGCCCCATAGACTAGAAAAAACGGCGTGAAGCCCGTGGCTCGGCTTGGCGTCATCCTTAGACTCCAGACCACCGAGGGGAGTTCCTTCATCCATTGCCTGCCGAACTTGTTGAGGTCATTATAGATCCTCGGCTTGAGTCCCTGTAGAATCATGCCGTTGGCACGCTCTACCTGCCCATTCGTCATGAGGTGAGCTACGGTGGCCCAGTCCACCCGGATGTGGTGGTCCTCGCAGAAGTCCAGGAACTTCCTGCCGGTGAACTGGGTGCCGTTGTCGGTGATGATGGAGTTCGGGACTCCAAAGCGATGGATGATGTTGGTGAAGAACGCCACCGCCTGTTCGGACCTTATGCTGTTTAGGGGTCGGACCTCAATCCACTTGGAGAATTTGTCGATAGCGACCAGTAGGTGCGTGAAGCCCCCGAGTGCCTTCTGCAAGGGACCAACAAGGTCCAGACCCCACACAGCAAATGACCAGGTGATGGGTATTGTTTGCAGAGCCTAAGCGGGCAAGTGGGTCTGCCTTGCGTAGAATTGACACCCTTGACAGGTGCGTACAATCCTAGTGGCGTCAGCCACCGCGGTTGGCCAGTAGAAACCTTGTCAGAAGGCGTTTCCAACGAGGGCTCGAGGCGCTGTGTGGTGACCGCAAGCCCCCGAGTGTATTTCTTGCAATAACTCCTAACCTTCGGTGATGGATATGCATCGCTGGAGGATGCCTGAGGGGTTGCAGTGGTAGAGCTCCTTTCCGTCACCTAGCAAGACGAACGACTTGGCGCGCCGCGCCAATCACCGAGCCTCGGTTCCGTCGAGGGGTAGCTCCCCTCGGTGGAGATATTGTAGGTACGGGGTCTGCCAGTTTTGATTAGGCGGGAACCCATTCCGCTCCACCTCGACGGGCAGTGCCTCACCCTCGGCGGCCGAGGGTGCCTCGGGTTGAGCCGAGGGTGCCTCGGGTAGGGCCGAGGCCTTCTTGGGCTTGGGCGTGTCGTCGGTCTTGACGGAGAGTTGATGCAGGTCTCGGGAGAAGACGTCTGGGGGGACCGTTGTCCGCCCCGAGGCTATTTTGGCCAGCTTGTCCGTAGTCTCGTTGTAGCGTCGGGCGACGTGGTTGAGCTCGAGCCCGTAGAACTTGTCTTCCAGGCGTGCCTCGTCGTAGCAGGCTTCCACTTTGAGTCGTGGCAGTGGGAGTTCTTCATGACTTGGTCGATGATAAGCTACGAGTCGCCACGAGCGTCGAGGCACCGAACCCCTAGCTCGATGGCGATGCGCAACCCGTTAACCAGAGCCTCGTACTCGGCCACGTTGTTGGACGCGAGAAATGGAGGCACAGCACGTAGCGGAGGTGCTTCCCGAGGGGCAAGATGAAGAGCAGGCCCGCGCCCGCTCCTATTTTGATCAGCGACCCGTCAAAAAACATGGTCCAGAGTTTTCGTTGGATCGGAGCTGCTTGAAGCTAGGTGTCGACCCATTCTGCCACGAAATCCGCCAAGACTTGGGATTTGATGGCCTTCCGAGGGGCGAACGAGATTGTCTCGCCCATGATCTCCACCGCCTACTTTGCAATCCTACCCGAGGCCTCTCGGCATTGGATGATCTCCCCCAGGGGGAAGGATGACACCACAGTCACCAGATGAGACTCGAAGTAGTGTCGCAACTTTCGCCGCGTCAGAATTACCGCGTACAGTAGCTTTTGAATTTGTGGGTAGCGGATTTTGGTCTCGAACAATACCTCACTAATGAAGTAGACCGATCTCTAGATGAGCAATGCATGTCCTTCTTCTCGTCTCTCGACTACGATCGCGACGCTGACCACCTGAGTGGTTGCGGCTACGTAGATCAGGAGAGCTTCTTCGGCAGCGAGGGGCACCAGGATGGGCGCGCTTGTAAGGAGCGCCTTCAAGTTCCCGAGGGCTTCCTCGGCCTTGGGGGTCCAAGTGAAGCGCTCGGTCTTCCTTAAGAGGCGGTATAGGGGCAGGCCTCTTTCGCCGAGGCGCGAGATGAAGTGGCTCAGAGCCGCAAGGCATCCCATGACCCTCTGTACTCCTTTCAAGTCCTTGATAGGCCCCATGTTGGTGATGGCCGCGATTTTCTCCAGGTTGGCCTCGATGCCCCGCTCGGAGACGATGAACCCCAGGAGCATGCCTCGGGGGACTCCGAAGACACACTTCTCGGGATTGAGTTTTACGCCTTTTGCTTTGAGACACTTGAATGTCGTTTCAAGGTCAGAGAGGAGGTCGAAGGCTTTCCTCGTCTTGACTATGATGTCGTCGACGTAAGCCTCGACCGTTCGGCCAATGTGCTGTCCGAACACGTGGTTCATGCACCTTTGGTATGTCGCGCCTGCATTCCTTAAACTGAATGGCATAGTAATATAGCAGTACATGCCAAAGGGTGTGATGAAAGAAGTCGCGAGCTGGTCGGACTCTTTTATCCTGATTTGGTGATACCCTGAGTAGGCATCAAGGAAAGACAGGGTTTCGCACCCAGCAGTGGAATCCACGATTTGATCGATGCGAGGCAGAGGGTAGGGAACCTTCGAACATGCTTTGTTTAGACCAGTGTAGTCTACACACATCCGCCATTTCACATCTTTCTTTTTCACAAGCACAGGGTTGGCTAGCCATTCGAGATGGAATACCTCTTTGATGAATCCTGCAGCCATCAGCTTGTGGATCTCCTTGCCTATGGCTCTGCGCTTTTCTTCATCGAATCGGCGCAGAGGCTGCTTCACGGGTCGGGCTCTAGCTCGGATATCCAGCGAGTGCTCGACGACATCCCTTGGTATGCTAGGCATGTCCAAGGGACTCCACGCAAAAACCTCGTTTGCGCGGAGAAAGTCGACGAGCACTGCTTCCTATTTGGGGTCGAGCTCGGAGCCGATCCGTACTTGCTTGGAGGCGTCGTTGCTGGGGTCAAGAGGGATGGACTTAACCACCTCTGCTGGCTTGAAGTTGCCGGCGTGGCGTTTCGCATCTGGCACCTCCTTGGAGAGGCTCTCCAGGTCGGCGATGAGGGCCTCGGACTCGGCGAGGGCCTCAGCGTACTCCACACACTCCACGTCGCATTCGTACGCGTGTCGGTATGTGGATCCGACGGTGATGACCCCATTGGGGCCCGGCATCTTGAGCTTGAGGTAGGTGTAGTTGGGGACGGCCATGAACTTGGCGTAGCATGGTCTCCCCAGCACTGCGTGGTAGGTTCCTCAGAACCCGACCACCTCGAACATGAGGGTTTCCTTTCGGAAGTTGGAGGGAGTCCCGAAGCAGACGGGCAGATCGAGTTGCCCAAGGGGTTGGACGCGCTTCCCGGGGATGATCCCATGAAAGGGCGCCACACCGGCCCGGATCGTGGACAAATCGATCTGCAATAGCCCGAGGGTCTCGGCGTAGATGATGTTGAGGCTGCTGCCTCCGTCCATGAGGACCTTGGTAAGCCTGACGTTGCCGATGATGGGATCAACAATGAGCGGGTACTTCCCCGGGCTCGGCACGCGGTCGAGGTGGTCGCCTTGGTCGAAGGTGACGGGCTTGTCGGACCAGTCTAGGTAGACTGGTGCCGCCACCTTCACCGAGCAGACCTCCCGGCACTCCTGCTTGCGGTGCCGAGCCGAGGCGTTCGCCACCCGCCCACCGAAGATCATGAAGCAGTCATGGACCTCGGGGAACTCCTCTGCCTTGTGGCCTTCTTTCTTGTCGTTGTCGTGGGCTTTGCCACCTTCTACCGGTGGCCCGGCCTTGTGGAAGTAGCGCCGAAGCATGACGCACTCCTCAAGGGTGTGCTTGACGGGACCCTGATGATAGGGGCACGACTCCTTGGGCATCTTGTTGAACAGGTTGGCCCCTTCGGGAGGCTTCCAGGGGTTCCTGTGTTCGACAGCGGCGACTAGATATGCGTCGGCGGCGTCGCGTTTCATTTGCGACTTCTTCTTGCCCTTCTTCTTTGTGCTGCGCTGAGCGAATGCCTCGGGGACGTCTTCCTGCTGGCGTCCCTGAGGCAGCTTGTCCTTCCGGAGGATGGCCTCGACCGCCTCCTGGCTAGAGGCAAACTTGGTGGCGATGTCCATCAGCTCGCTCGCCCTGGTGGGAGTCTTGCGACCCAGCTTGCTCACCAGGTCGCGGCAAGTGGTGCCAGCGAGGAACGCGCCGATGACATCTGAGTCGGTGATGTTGGGCAGCTCGGTGCGCTGCTTCGAAAATCGCCGGATGTAGTCCCGCAGGATTCTCCCAGCTGCTGGCGGCAGCTTCGGAGATCCCAGGAGTTCCCAGGGCGCACGTATGTGCCCTAGAAGTTGCCGGCGAAGGCTTTGACCAGGTCGTCCCAGTTGGAGATCTGCGCAGGAGGCAGATGCTCCAGCCAGGCCCGGGTGGTGTCGGAGAGGAACAGGGGGAGGTTGCAGATGATGAGGTTGTCATCGTCCATTCCACCCAGCTGGCAGGCCAGCCGGTAGTCCGCGAGCCACAGTTTCGGCCTTGTTTCCCCGAGTACTTGGTGATGGTAGTCGGGGTCCAGAACCGGGTCGGGAACGGCGCCCGTCGTATGGCCCGGCTGAAAGCTTGCGGACCGGGTGGTTCGGGCGAGGGGCTCCGATCCTCCCTAATGTCGTAGCGTCCCCCACGCCTGGGGTGGTAGCCTCGGTGCACCTTTTCGTTGAGGCGGGCTCGATGGTCGCGGCGATGGTGCTCGTTGCCGAGGCGGCCCGGGGCCGCAGGCGCTGTGTCCCGCATGCGCCCAGTGTGGACCGAGGCTTCCCGCATGAATCGGGAAGTCGCAGCGCGATGCTCCGGGGGGTATCCCTGCCTTCAGGAGGCAGAGCTTTCGGCCCATCGGACCGCGGCATCCTCTAGGAGATTCTTGAGTTCTCCCTGGATACGCCGTCCCTCGGTGGTGGATGGTTCCGGCATCGCTCAGAGTAGTATTGCTACTGCAGCCAAGTTCTGGCCGACCCCACTGGAAGCCCGGGGCAACCTTGCCCTGGCATCGTCAGCGATGCGGTGTTGGACGTCCTGGGGCAGATGACGTGCTTCTTCGGCTGGTGCTCGGCCTGCCCACTCCTGCCCGATGTTCTGCCGGAGCTGCACAAGTTGCCCTGCTTCCTCGTCGAGCCTGGCTTGCATCTTGCGGATTTGCTCGAGCTGTGTGTCCTAACCCCCCGTAGGGACTGGGACCACAGCTAGCTCCCGAAGGATGTCAACGCGAGGCGCAGGCCTAGGGGGATCGCCGTCCTCCGGCATACCAAGGTGGTTGCCTTCGTCGAGACCCCCTAGATCGACGTGGAAACATTCGTGACTTGGGCCACAGTCATCGTCGCCGAGGCCGTGGCTATCATCGGAGCAATCGGAGAGGCAGTAGTCACATGCGGTCATGAAGTCCCGCATGGCACTGGGGTTCCCGAGCCCGGAAAAATCCCAACCATAATCGGGCTTGTCATCGTCCTCGGAACCCGGGGGCCCGTAGGTCGACCGCCGTCAATCGGTCCCAGGTTGACCACATATGATACCTCGGAAGGTTCGGATATGCCTTTATGAAAGCGTCCACCGAAGCGGGGTCGCTTGGTGGGTCGAAGCTGAATCTAAAAGGCAAAAGGTGGAAAACGGACGGTACCTCTTGATCGACGGATGGTGACAGAGTCGCGTCAGAGATGGACTGCACCGTTATCTCAGGTACGAGGCTAACGCCTAGTAGTTCCTTCGCGAGCGTGCTGGCGTCATCCGTCCGCTTGGGGTTGGCGTGTTGCGGGGAAACGACGTCCGTCTTTGTCTCAGACGCGAGGTCGACGCCCGACATGTCCCCTGCTGGGGCACCGGCATCGTCGACTCACTCGACAGCCGACGAGGTGCCGCCTCCTACTTGACCATGGTTGCCCCGCCTTCTCCTCCGTCGGCGGGCAAGGTGACGGGACAGACTCGGATGCTGTTCTTCCACCATGCAGGGAAGACGTCGTCGATTCCGCCGCCGGTGGGCGGGCTGACGTCCGCCATTGTCGTTGTCGCGCGGCGGAGGAAGGAGTACCATGTCGTAGCTGCCATCGAGGGACATGAACTCGAGACTCCCAAAACAGAGCAGCGTCCCGGGCTGGAGAGGTTGCTGGAGACTACCCATCTGGAGCTTAACGGGAAGCTGTTCGTCAACACGCAGCAGGCCCCTACCCGGCGCGCCAACTGTCGGCGTTTCGACCCCAGGGGGTCCCTGGACCGACGAGTAAATTGTCGCTGCGTGTCCCATCCCAGATGGGTCGGCGCGAGGGCCCTGGACCTTCCTTTTATAGACGTAAGGAGGGGGCCCAGGTGTACAATGGGGGGTGTAGCAGTGTGCTAACGTGTCTGGCAGAGAGGAGCCAGAGTCCTATGTACATCCCGGCGTGGCTGTTGGAGAGGTGTTGGTGCCCTGTTCATGTGATGTCGTGGCCATTGGAGGAGCGCTTAAACCCTGTAGAAGCACAACTGTCGGGGCTGTCGGGACCTTGCTGACATCTCCTTGCTGCCGTAGGGGCTGAGAACCACCGTCGTCATGGAGCACGCATGGTGTCATCATTACTTGTTTTACCGGGGCGAGCCAGATGGGATGCCGGTCTTGTTCCCCGTAGCCTGAGCTAGCTAGGGGTAGGGTAATGATGTACCCCCCTGCGACGTGGCCGGCCCGAGCCTAAGGTCGGGCGAGGCTGAGGCTCCTCCGAGGTCGAGGCTGAGTCTGAGCCCTAGGGTCGGGCGAGGCGGAGGCCGTCGTCCGAGGTCGAGGTTGAGTCCGAGTGCTGGGGTCGGGCGAGGCGGAGACCGTCGTCCGGGGTCGAGGTTGAGTTCGAGCCCTAGGGTCGGGCGAGGCGGAGGCCGTCGTCCGGGGTCGAGGTTGAGTCCGAGCCCTAGGGTCGGGCGAGGAGGAGGCCGTTCTCCGAGGTCGAGGTTGAGTCCGAGCCCTGGTGTTGGGCGAGGCAGAGACCGTCATCCAGGGTCAAGGTTGAGTCCGAGCCTTGGGGTCGGGCGAGGCAGAGACGGTCATCCGGGGTCGAGGTTGAGGCTGAGCCTTGGGGTCGGGCGAGGCGGAGACCGTCATCTGGGGTCGAGGTTGAGTCCGAGCCCTAGGGTCGGGCGAGGCGGAGACCGTCATCTGGGGTCGAGGTTGAGTCTGAGCCCTGGGGTCGGGCGAGGCGGAGACCGTCATCCGGGGTCGAGGTTGAGTCCGAGCCTTGGGGTCGGGCGAGGCGGAGCTTCCTATGGCGCCCGAGGCTGGACTTGGCAGCTGTCAGCCTCACCCTAGCGGGTGGCACAGCAGTCGGAGTAGTGCAGGCGGCGCTGTTTTCCTGTCAGGTCAGTCAGTGGAGGGGCGAAGTGACCGCGGTCACTTCGGCCTTGTCGACTGAGGAGCACGCGTCAGGATAAGGTGTCAGGCGATCCTTGCATTGAATGCTCCTGTGATCCGGTCGGCTGGCGAGGCGATCTGGCCAAGGTTGCTTCTCCACGAAGCCTGCCCGAGCTGGGCCTCGGGTGAGTCGAAGGTGCGTCCGTTGCTTGAGGAGGCCCTCGAGCGAGGCGTGAATCTGCCTGGGTCTTCCATTCCTGCCCGAGGCTAGGCTTGGGCGGGGCAAGATTGCGTTCCTTGAGCGGATGGGGCTTTGACCTGTATTGCGCCCATCAGGCCTTTGCAGCTTTGTGCTGATGGTGTTTACCAGCCGAGTTTTAGGAGTCTTAGGGGTACCCCTAATTATGGTCCCCGACAGATATGCATAGGTTACTTAGAATTAAACCAATTGAAAGACTTTGTACATATGTCTAAGAACAAACGTAATTGCTTTCTTCTATTTAACATTTTCGACCACATTTGCACCACTTGTTTGGTTTTGCAAATCTTTTGGAAAAATCTTTTCAAATTCTTTTGCAAATAGTCAAAGGTATAAGAATATGATTGCAAGAAGCATTTTTAAGATTTGAAATTCCTCCCCCTGTTTCAAATGCTTTTCCTTTGACTAAATAAAAGCTCCCCTTGAAGAAATTCTCCCCTTAGCTTTCAAGATGGTTTTTGAAACGATTTTTCCCTTTTTGAAATAGATACCAAATGAAATTTGTACCAATTGAAATTTTTATACTAACTTGAAATTTTGAAACAAAATAAGATATCAATTGAAAATCAACTCAAATACCAATTGAAATAAACACTAGTGAAGTAAATTTTTCCTTTATTTTTCGAAAATTTTGAAATTGTGGTGCGGTCCTTTTGCTTTGGGCTTAATACTTTCTCGCCCTTTGGCATTAATTGCCAAAAACGGAGAACTTGAGAGCCCTTTAATACTTTCTCCCATTTTGGTAAAAGAAATATGAGTGAAGGGTCATACCAATTGAGAGTTCCCTTGAGCAACGACAAAGGGTAAATGATACCGTCAAAGTTGGAGTGGAAGCCTTGTCTTTGCTGAGTACTCCATTTCCCTTTCAATTTAAGACTAATCATAGAAATACACTTAAAAAGCACATTAGTCTTATTCTTGGCACAAGAAGACTAAGAAATATGCATTTGTGCCAAATGAAAGAGACATGATCAAAAGTATATGAATTAGTTATGTGTGCAAAGTTTCAATCAAAGTTCCGAAAATCAAATATATTTAGCTCATTCTTAAGTTTGCTAAAGGTCTTTTCATCTAGTGGCTTGGTAAAGATATCGGCTAATTGGTTGTGGGTGCTAACATAAGCAATTTCGATATCCCCTTTTGTTGGTGATCTCTCAGAAAGTGATACTGGATGTCTATATGCTTAGTGCGGCTGTGTTCAACGGGATTATCCGCTATGCGGATTGTACTCTCATTATCACATAGGAGAGGGACTGAAGCGTCCCGATCCTTTGGGACTCAAATGTGATACAATCACTAGTCCCAGGAGGCTAGTAAACACATTCATTTCTTCAAATAGTACAGAGTCTCAAATAATAGTTATTACAATACCAAAATACAAGCTCTAGTGATCCTGGAAACATAGCACGGTGGAAGATCATCTAGCCCAAGCCACAGGCAGACTGGGTGCAGACACAACCTCCTTCTAGTCGAACATAGCAGAAAAGAAGTCTTCAGCTGCTGAAAAACATAGATAAATATGGGTGAATACACTAGGTATTCCGCAAGCCCATCCCGCTCGTAAAGAGAGAGAGAGAGAGGCCTATATGGTACATGCTTTTTATGGTGGAGTTGAAGTCACTCATTTCTTTTTCGGAGAAAGGCGATACTTGATGTTTTACCCAAAAGGGAAGAGTAGCACATTTTCACACTCGACCACCACTGAGCTTCCCGCTCCCGTGGCTTAGTTTTTATTTCCAAAAGCACCCACACACTTTTCCCTTTTACAAAGATCAAAACACTAATTGCCATACCACACCAGACTCGTCCATACCAGTGGACACGGACTATTCGAATAGGTTTCAAACTCTAAGCAGAAGTGTACACTTTACCCACTAGTTTGGCTCTGCGGTCTCATGGCCAATGAGACCCGAATCCGAAACTCTTTCCTTCCTTGCACGTCCTTACCTTAACGATTATACCGGAAGGAGTCAAGCCACCACCATGCCCAAACTGGACAAAACATTCCCCTTCCTTGTCCTCCCGGTGCTCCCTAGCCATCATAACCCTGGGGTTTGGACCGTACAAGTTCAGATTGAGTGACTGCCTATATAGTCTCGAGTGGTTGTACTTGTCATGAGTACAGGTAGTGAAGGATGACAAACCGATCCTTATATGAGGGGACGATCCTTCATGCTCACACCTAACCCGGCTGAGCCAACACCTGAGGCCCTCCCCTAAACCAAGGAGTCACTGATCATCCCACTCAGTTGGTGATAAGGGTAAATACCCTTCATCATACACTTCTTTGAAAACATTTCTCTTTTTAGAAAAACCACTATTGCCTCGACCCACATTTTTGTACCCAAAAGATATTCTTTAATGCAGGCTATCACTCGTCTCACAATGCATAGATTCCAACCCATATCCCTGGCTTAGGCAGTGGTAGAAAGAGTAGGTAATTTATGCATCAAGGAAAGAATGGACTTGCCTTCGTCGAAGTTCTCTTGGCACGAAAGATCTATTTCCGGGAGGTCGGGCTCCTGCCCTTCTTCCGGAGCTACGATTTCCTGAGGGTCGGACCCTTCTCCGCCTTGCAAAAACAGGCAATAACAATACATCAAACATTTTAGGCTAATATAGTGTGTCAAGTTCTAAGTATTATTATTTTGTGACTTGAAGAATTTTTGGTGCATAAAATATCAACATATATACATATATATGAAAATAGGAAAAAGAGAAAAGGAAAAAGAGAGGGGATTCTCGGTTAGCTAGGCCCGGGGGGGGGATTTTGGCCCAGCGTGGGTGCGCGGGCACGCGGCGCCGCGGGCGAGCTGGCCCAGACGACCCACAAGGAGGGGAGACGGCACGGGTGGACGCCGTGAGCGAGGGCCCACGCGTCAGAGAAAGGGGGAGGGCCGATGGCGTTGAGCGGCTGACGGGGGGGGGTCGAACTGGCTGGGGTCGGGGAAACCGATCGCCGATGAGGTTCCATGGCGGTTCTGCGTCGTGGTTCCGGTTCTCAGGGGATGGGGAGGTGGGCTAGCACGGCTAGACCTAGGCGAACACGGCGGTGGGACCAATTTGGCTGGTGGCGCTCTGGGAGGGACTGACGATGAGGAGGTGGTGGTCTCCGTGGCGGCGTGATCGCTGGTGAGGCCACTGGGCGTGATGGGGGAGGCGAAAGTGGTGCCTTGTGATCGTGGAGAGGTGGTAAAGTTCGTGAGCTAACTTAATTGGACCTTAGGCTACTAGAGAGGGGAGGGGGAAACTCACCGGAGCGGAGGGAGAGCGCGGCGGCGCAGGCTCGATTGAGCTTGGGGGAGGGGTGGGGGATGGCCGAGGCCGATGCGAGAAGATGAGGGGCTCAGGGCGGCCCTTTTATAGGCGTCCGGGGAGGGGAGGTGGAGGCCGTCAGGCATCGGCGAGGCGCGCTGAGGCAGCGATAAAGGCGGTACAGTGGTGGCGACGAGATGGCTCGGTGCAGGCAGTGGCGAGTGGTCACCTGATCATAGTGTGCGGGGAGGCAAGGCGCCAAGTCTTACTGGTGAGCGGGTAATGGCAAGGAGACAGGGCGAACGGTGGCCAGCGACGATCACGTCGATGGCCGATCACGGGTGAGGGAGAAGGGATTGACGAGCGGGGCCCACGCGCCAGAGAGAGAGAGCGACGCGAGAGAGCAGGGCGGTTGCGGCTGACGGGTGGGATCGGTCGGTCAGCGAGAGAGGGCGCGACGTGAGCGCGGGCGTGTGGGCGGATGGGCCGTGTGGGCCGCGAGCGGAGGGTGAGGAACGTGGGCGCGCGTGGGAGAGAGAGGGGGAGAGCTTGGACCGAATCCAGCCCAGCCGAGTGGGAAAGGGATTTTCCTTTTTCCTTTTTCTTTTTCTTTTTATTTTCTCTTTTCTTTTCCTTAATCCCTTTTCTCCTTTAAACAAATATTCATCTATACTTCTGTTGGAGCGAAGGCAGAAACGCCACCCTTCGCCCGAAGTCTCCACCGCTCAGCCCCTGCCCTGACAGGCAAAGCAGGCAGGGACACCCTTCGCTTGATCGACACCAGGGACAACATGGAGACCCTTCGCTCGATTCGGCACCAGACGAAGGCCTGCGGCAACGCCTCCCTACGGCGCGGCCTCGGTCAGCTCCGAGGCCCACATGAGGTCGGGCCCATTGTAACGGGCCCTGCGTGGCCGCGGTTGTGTTACGGGCCTAATTTGTAAAGGCGTACTTGTAATTACAGCTTGTAACCCCGCTTTATGGGAATATTCTGGGGATAAACTAGGTACCTGAGGGCACATGCGTCCTTAACGCAAGGCGCCGTGCACTCGGATACCTATAAATACCCCCGCACAGTGCCCGTGAGAGGCCAGATTAACAGAGCTTTTGCCATCACGCGCGAGTGCCCTGTTGCCATCTCCATTCACTCGTGTTGGATCCCCTTGCTGTCGAGAGACAGTACCAACATTTGGCGCCCACCGTTCGTGCTACGAGACAACCACCCGCGATGGCACCCAAGAGAGCTAACCCGAAGGCTGACGAGGCTGCGAAGGCAGCACTGCTCGCCGCAAGAAAGGGCAAGGCCCTCGCCCTCACCCAATCCACCCACCAAGAGGCCACTGAAGACGACACCCTCCGCACCTGCGACCCTGAGGGACAACCCTCAGGCTTCGCACCTCCCTCAGACATCGCTCCACCGGAGGGCGCGGATCTCGCCGAGGACGGTGAGGTCCTCGGCATCTCAGCAGAAGAACAGCTACAGCTGCGCGCCCTGCGCCTCAAGAACCGCAACCTCCAGAGGCAGAAGGAGATACTGGAGGCCAAGCGCCAGCGTGTGTCCGCACTTGCCAAGGTGCGGCAGATGATACGCGACGAAGAGCACAAGGCCCAGGAACTCGAGCGGGAGATCGCGCTGATGCAGCGCGAAGGCCACCTCAGCCCGCGGCACGAGTCATCCCTCCAGCAGCGCGCACAAAACGAAGACACGCGCGAAGGCCACCCCGGCCTGCAGCATGGGCCACCCCTGCAACACCGCGCGCAACCGGAGGACTCGCGTTTCCCCCAGCGCGACTTCACTTTCCAGCACACCGCGCCATTCCAAGGGGTCAACTATCTCGATGAGCGAAGCCCCCTGGCGCCTCACCTGCAAGTGACGCCGTGGCCAGCTAACTTCCGGGCTGGGACCTACCCCAAGTACAACGGCAGCACCGACCCGGCTCAATACATAATGAGTTACCAGGTCGCCGTCGCATCGTCCGGGGGGGACGACGCCACAATGGCGAAGTCCTTCATCATCGCCCTCGAGGGCCCCGCGCTCACCTGGTTCACCAGGTTGCCCCCGCTGTCCATCGATTCCTGGAGAAGTCTCCGGGACAAGTTCCTCCTCAACTTCCAGGGGTACCGCCCGGACACCGACGCCCTGGCCGAGCTCTCGCTCTGCAAGCAGCTAGAGAAGGAGACCCTGAGGGAATATTACCGCAAATTCTTGACACTCAAGTCACAGCTACCCTCAGTCGATGACCAGATTGCCATCCACTATGCTATCAGTGGTCTTCGCGCTGGCGTCCTTTACAGCCATTGCATCAGGGACCCGCCCAAGAACCTCCAAGAGTTATACCAGCTGTTTGAAAAGTACGCCAGATCCGAGGAGCTCCACCAGCGCAAGATTGAGTCCCAGCGGAAGCCAAAAGATGCTCCGCAGTCCAGCCGCACGTGGACAAGGACTCCGCAGCCAGACTCCGGTCGGGATGGCCGCGGTCAGCAGCAAGTGCACAACATCGCCAACCAGCAGCCGGCCGCTGACCCCCTTCGTCGCCAGGAATATCCCCCCCAGGGCCGCGGAAGTGGAACTCGCGGCAGGGGCCGAGGGCGTGCGCAGCCACCCCCTCCGCCGCGCCGATTTTACTGCCTTTTCCATGGCGAAGACTGCGCCCACCAAACTAAAGACTGCCCCGAAGTAAAGGCCACCAGAGACAGAATGGCGAGGGCGCAGCCACCCGACAACCCCAGAATTGTCGCGCATAATTACCAGCCACCCCCTCCACCATATATCCACGCTCCCGCCCCGCATCCACCGCACCACGCTTACCAACATCATCAGGAAGTACAAATCGTACATCCTCCGCCTCCACCACCACACCAGCAACAACAAAACATCCCCCACGCCCCAAAACAGGAAGACTTCGCCGATCAACCTTATCGCGGAGTCATTCATATGATAACTGGGGGGTCCAGCACCGACTTCGACACCAAGCGGCAGAAGCGGGACCACTACCGCAGCATAAACCATGTCGCTGTCACGGGCCCAGTTGTGCAGACGAAGTGGTCCCACATACCGCTCACCTTCGACGCACGGGACGTCGACTTGCGTAGCGCCCCCCACTGCGATGCCATGGTCATCAATTGCAGCGTGGCAGGCTGGGACCTACACAAGGTCCTCGTTGACAACGGCAGCCAGGCGGACATCATCTTCCTCCACGCCTTCGATCGCATGGGCATCAGCCACAGCCTGCTCAAGCCTTCGGACAACCCGTTGTATGGCTTCGGCGGCAAAGGCACCTTCCCCGTCGGCAAAATAGAGTTGCCCCTCTCCTTCGGTGTAGCACCCAATGCCCGAAGCGAGCAAGTGACTTTTGACATTGTGGATATGGTATATCCATACAACGCCATCATGGGTCGGGGCTCCATCAATAAGTTTGAAGCTGCCATCCACGGACTGTATTTGTGCATGAAGATACCAGGCCCTCTAGGCGTAATTACAGTCCGCAGTAACCAGCAAGCTGCGCGCAACATAGAGCGGGACTTTGTGCCTGGTCAGAGGAACGTGCACTGTCTCACGACACAGTGCGAGGTCCCTGCGCCCGCCAGCCCAACTGACAAGCAGCACGACAAGGCTCAGTTGCAGAGTCAGGATGGGACCAAGACTGTCCCCCTCGATCAGGCCACGCCCAAGCAGACAGTCACTATCAGCGAAGACCTTACTTCGCATGAAGAAGAGAAGCTTCTCTGCTGCCTGGCCAAGAATAAAGATGTCTTCGCCTGGTCCGCCCTCGACCTGGTCGGAGTCAGCCGATCCATAATCGAGCACAGTCTGGGGATCGACCCCTCGGTGCGACCAAGAAAGCAAAAGCTTCGCAAAATGTCCGATGAAAAGACAGAGGCCGCCAAGGCGGAGGTGCACCGCCTCCTAGAGGCTAAATTCATTGAGCCAGTGGCTTACCCCACATGGCTCTCCAATGTTGTAATGGTGCAGAAAAAAAGCGGGAAATGGCGGATGTGCATAGACTTCACCAGTCTCAATAAGGCCTGCCCAAAAGACAATTTCCCGTTGCCACGGATCGACAAAATAGTCGATAGCGCGGCCGGATGCGAGGTCATGTCTCTCCTCGACTGCTTCTCCGGCTATCACCAGATATACATGAAGGAGGAAGACAAGGCCAGCACCAGCTTTATAACACCCTTCGGCACTTATTGCTTCATCAGAATGCCGGAGGGTCTCAAGAACGCCGGGTCCACCTTCTCCAGACTCACCAAAACAGTACTCGAGGGGCAGGTCGGCAGAAATATATTTACATATGTGGACGACATCGTCGTCGCCAGCAAAAATAAGGAGGACCACCTCGCCGACCTGGCCGAGACATTCGCAAACATGCGAGACGCACGACTCCGCTTAAACCCGGAAAAGTGTGTTTTCGGTGTTCGCCAAGGCAAGATATTGGGCTACCTGGTGTCGCACCGCGGCATCGAGGCCAACCCAGCCAAGATCCAGGCCATCATCGACATGTCGCCTCCGCAGTCCACCAGGGATGTCCAGCGTCTGACAGGCAGATTGGCCGCTCTCAATAGATTCATTTCCAAGTCGGCCGAGCGAAGTCTTCCTTTCCTCAAAACTCTCCGCGGCGCAAAAGACTTCGCCTGGGGGCCAGAGCAAGCAGCGGCCTTCGCCTCATTAAAGCAGTACTTAACGGAGCTGGCCACCCTCACGAGCCCCGACTCCTCGCTCCCCTTATTGCTCTATGTCGCGGCTTCGCCGCACGCGGTCAGCGCGGCACTAGTGCAGGAGCAGACAGTCGAAGGCGCTGTCAGACAGTGCCCTGTTTATTACGTCTCCGAGGTCCTGACTCCGTCCAAATGCAACATGACAGAGCTGGAGAAGATCGCCTACGCAGTCGTTATGTCCTCGCGCAAGCTGCGCCATTATTTTGAAGCATTCAAGGTCCGCGTCACCTCAGATAGGGGGCTCGACGAACTGTTTAGAAACCCGGAGGCATCGGTGAGGATCGCCAAGTGGGCAGCCGAACTCTCCGGCTACCACATCAGCTTCGAGCCCAGGACAGCCATCAAATCGCAAGTCCTGGCAGACTTCGTCGTCGACTGGACCGGGCCAGTAACACAGCCGGACCCGACCACAGAGAAGGTCTGGACGATCCATTGCGACGGCGCATGGTGCCATGCGGGGGCAGGCGTCGCTGCAATCATAACATCACCAGTCGGGGTCAGGCACAGATATGCAGCACGACTCAGCTTCAATCTGGAATCCGACAGGTGCACAAATAATATAGCAGAATACGAAGCAGTCATCCTCGGCCTCCGCAAGCTGAGGGCCCTCGGAGTCACCACTTGCATCATCAAAACAGACTCCAAGGTAGTTGCCGGCCAGGTCGACAAAGACTATGCAGCCAAGGACCCCGCGCTCATGCAGTACCTCGCGGCCATCCGAAGTCTCGAGAGGCAGTTCAAGGGGTTCACCGTGCAGCATGTGGACCGGGCCAAGAATGAGGAGGCCGACGCATTGGCCAAGGCCGCGGCCAGGGGCGAAACTCTGCCCTCCGACGTGTTCTTCCACGTCATCGGCACGCCAGCAGTCCGGAGCCCCGAAGGGCTCCAAATAACCAATGACAGCGAGGGCCACCGTACAGTCAACCTCATCATGACCGAAGACTGGCGAGCACCCATTACCCTGTTCCTGCAGGGGTTTTATCACCCAGCCGACATCAGTGAGGCCAAGCGCCTCAGACATCGAAGCCGGGACTTCGCTCTGATTGAAGGCCAACTCTACAAAAAAGGGGTCAGCCAACCAATGCTTAAGTGCGTCACCGAGGCCGAAGGCATGCAGGTCCTACGTGAAGTCCACAGTGGCACGTGCGGCTCGCACGCGGGGCCAAGGGCCCTAGCTGCTAAGGTGATACGCCAGGGTTTTTACTGGCCAGCAATGATTTGCGCCGCGAATCGGGTCACTCGGTCCTGCGAAGCCTGCCAAAAGTTCTCTCCTCGGTCAGGCGGCCCTTCGCAGTACACAAAGCTGATCGCCCACACATGGCCTCTCCAGCGCTGGGGTCTCGACATTGTTGGACCCCTGCCCACCGCTCAGGGGAACCTCAAGTTCGCCTTCGTCGCGGTCGAGTACTTCACCAAATGGATCGAGGCACGGGCTGTCTCCACAATAACATCGAAGACTGCCCAAAAATTCTTCTGGTAGAACATCGTTTGCCGTTTCGGAGTACCGTCCGAGTTAACGGTCGACAACGGCAAACAGTTTGATAACCAAGACTTCAAGGATTTTTGTTTCTCCATTGGCACCAAGCTTGCCTTCGCCTCAGTCTATCATCCGCAGTCCAACGGGGTCGTGGAGCGCGCCAACGGAAAAATCTTCACAGCTATCAAAAAAATGCTCCTCGATGAAAAAAAGGGCAGATGGAGCGATTTCTTACCTGAGGCAGTCTGGGCACTAAACACGACTGAGTGCAGGGCAACTGGGTTTACTCCCTTCCGTCTGTTATACGGATCGGAGGCCATGACCCCGCAGGAAATAAAGCACGGGTCCCCGCGAACAGTCCCGTCAGCCGTCCCAGATGTGGACGAGCCAACTTCAAAGGATCTCATCGACGGAGACCGTGTCTTCGCCCTACAGGCCCTGAACAAGTATCAAGCCCAGACCAAAGCATGGCGCGACCACTCAGTCACCCCGAGGGAGTTCAGCGAGGGGGACCTCGTGCTCATTCGGACAGCTCGGACGGAGTCAAAGGGCAAGCTGGAGCCCAAGTGGGAGGGCCCTTTCATCGTCAAGACAAAGGCTTCCCCCAGCGCATACAGGCTCACAACGCCAACCGGCGAGGACCTGGAGCATTCCTGGAACATTGACAACCTCCGCAAATTTTTTGTTTGATTCCTCAGGGCTGTCTTCGCCCTTGTAATTCGCAAAAACAATCTTGCACCGGCCCGCACTCTTTTCCTCCCGGGGGGTGAGGTTTTTAACGAGGCGGAGCCATGTAATATATGCGTAAAAAATCCCCCGCAAAAAGACATGCGTCGAAAAAGACCGCGATGACGGTCTTCGACATTCGACCACCACGAGGTCACCGCGAGGCTAAGCGCTAGCTACCCTCGCGTGCGACAAATCCGCGCAGAAGTCGCCTAAGGGTGCAGCCGGATTAGCACAACAAGTGCAGAAAAAATCTAAGTCTATCGCGAAGACTATCCGTGCAGAAGTCGCCTAAGGGTGCAGCCGGGAAAAAATCTAAGTCTATCGCGAAGACTATCCGCGCCGAAGTCGCCTACGGGTGCAGCCGGATTAGCACAACAAGTGCAGAAAAAATCTAAGTCTATCGCGAAGACTATCCGTGCAGAAGTCGCCTAAGGGTGCAGCCGGGAAAAAATCTAAGTCTATCGCGAAGACTATCCGCGCCGAAGTCGCCTACGGGTGCAGCCGGATTAGCACAACAAGTGCAGAAAAAATCTAAGTCTATCGCGAAGACTATCCGTGCAGAAGTCGCCTAAGGGTGCAGCCGGGAAAAAATCTAAGTCTATCGCAAAGACTATCCGCGCCAAAGTCGCCTACGGGTGCAGCCGGATTAGCACAACAAGTGCAGAAAAAATCTAAGTCTATCGCGAAGACTATCCGCGCAGAAGTCGCCTAAGGGTGCAGCCGGAAAAAATCTAAGTCTATCGCGAAGACTATCCGCGCGGAAGTCGCCTAAGGGTACAGCCGGTTTAACACAACAAGTGCGAAAAAACCGAAGACTATCTGTGCAGAAGACACTTAAGGGTACACCTGGACCAGCACAACAACGGCCGAAACGACAACATCGAACCATTCACGCCAAGACCAATTATAATCAAGCAAGCACAGCGCAGCCGAACGAATCAGTTAGTACAAAACGCCTTCACACACATGCACGCGAGGGCACACAATTCCACCATACAAGCCTCTACATACGCAAGCGAGGGCACCACACTCTATATCGGCTCAACCTTAGGAATAATTCCCATCTCCCTATAATTAAATAACATTATCCTAAGCTCCTCACCCGCAAAAAGCCTTCGCAGTTCCCCTTCACCTACACTCTCGGCGGTCGGCAGAGACAACAGTTCCTGCCGACCAGCCCCACTCACACGAAGCAGAGCCCGCTCCTCCGCGCTAACCCTACGTTTTGCAACCGCCCTTCGTCGACGGCGCCCGGCGCTAGGGCCTGGCACGTCCGACGCGTCCGCGGCGTGTGGCGAGGCCTCCGCCGCAGCCACGTCCAAGGCCGTAAAATAATCCAAATTCTCCTCCGACGACTCCTCAGTCCACTCAACCGAGCTCCCGGAGTCAGCAAAGTCAAAAAACTCAGATGCAGACCCACTATATTGATTACCACCTTCCGCGGTCGAGGCCGCCAAAAACTCAGTAGCAGTGGTTGCGTGCGCAGGCCCAAAATCTTGAACCTGCGCAGCAACCAAAGTTCAGTACAACATCCAAAATTCCCTAACCCTAAACAACCACTACGCCACCTGCGAGGGCCCTGACGCGGCGGGTGCCTCCGCCGTTGTCTCCGCCGCCACTCCCGCCATTGTTTCCACCGCCTCCGCCGTCGGATCTTCAACGGTCGGCGCAGCTGCTGCGAGGGCATCGGGAGCGCCTTCGGCCACCTTCAGGGGCAGGTCTTCAACTGTCGCAGCAGATGTGGGGGCGCCTGGTGCGTCTTCCGTGGTCTCCGGGGCCGGCTCCGGGTCAGGCAGGGCGTCGTTCAGTGCTCCGAAATCGTCCACCCGCTCGCCTCGCTCCGCCTAAAACAAAACATACAAAAAGTCAGCAAACACACGCACAGACCACACCCAGCAAACGCCAAGCAAACGACAACGTTACCTGAGCCCTCGCAGCCTCGGCCCGCTCCCTGACCACTTCACCACCATACAGACCCCACATCCGGTCATAGAGGGCGCCGGCGGACTCCTTCACCACGGGGTCTTCGACCTTATAGATGTCTCGCCCAAAATCTTCATCTGCCTGGTCGAAGGCCTCATAGTGCCGGCACCCTTCGCGAGAGAGTGCGTTCATCGCCCCCTCGCAGGTGACCAGGGAGGCGAACGACATTAACCCCCCCAGGACAGTGGGGAGCTCCTGCAGCTCCTCTTGCACCCATTCCAAACAGTGAAGCCCGGCCTCTCGCTCCGGCACCACGAAGTCACCGGTCCGCGCACCCAGCTCGCGATATGTGGCCATAAGCTGTGTGCGCGTCCGTTCGGCCTCCGTTCGCACCGCGGCTTCGGCCCCCTTCACGCGGCTCTCCAGAGCGGTGAGCCGCCCCCGCAGGTCTTCGGCGAGATCCTTGGCAAGATTGGCTTCCGCCCGTGCCAGCCTAGCCTCCGCCTGCGCGGCCTGCTCCTTGGCGATGGCCTCGTTGGTCTCCCTCCTTTCCCCCGCCAGCTGGCGCCGGAGGTCAGCCTTTTCCTCCTCCAGGGCGGCCACCTTGTCCGCCAGTTTACGACACTTGCTGTCGGAGGCAGACTTCTCACGGACAGCGTCAGCATGTTGCGTCCGAAGTCTCTCGACTTCGGCAGATAAGGCTGCCGTAAGTTCCCCCGACGCAGTACGGCTGGTGAAGTCCGCCACCTGCAGAGAACACGTAAGGCCATGGCCGTAAAAAAAAAAAAAAGCTCGGCGGACCTGACTCAGCGCCTCCGTCGCCTGACTCAGTGCCTCCGTTACTCCCTTCAGCCGGCGGGTCGCCGCGCCAGCCTCGTCTCTGACCAACGCGAGGGCCGACACCTCGCCTCCGGCGCCAAGGGTCCCGCCCTTCGCCTTCGACGACAGCGCAGCCGTCGCGATTGCCCCGGCAGGCACAGCTATAGCAAGCCGGCCCTCGTCCGACCCTGCAGCGCATCAACGATCAAAAAAAAAGGCGGCCGGGTGACTTACCCCCAAGATAATCGTCCACACTAATGTCGGTGCCGAAGTCGGCAACGCGCTTGCCCGGCGGCGGCAACGCTCGGGCCGCCTTCGAAGCCTCCGCCACTCCGCTGGCCGGCGGCACCACCTTCGTCGGCTTGGAGACTCCGGCGCCCGCCGTTGTCTCCGGCGCCTTGCTGGGCGCAGAGGCGCCCGCCTTCGCCGCCAGCGGCGGCTTGCCTCCGCTGGAGACCGCAGCCTTCGCCGTTCCCCGTTGCCTTTTCGGCCGGGCGTCGTGAATCCTTACGGTCGCCTGGCGTTTTTGCGCCGCCCCTTGGCGATCCTTGTCCATCACTGCCCACACAACAGCACCGATATTTCGCCCGTAAGGAAAAACCCTCCACTGACGAACCATACGAGATGTAAAACAGTCTTCCTCAGCCGCGCAGGGGACAAGAACATTTCTAGGCCAGCAGCCCCCGGTAACCCTCAGCATCCGAGCCGAAGACTCCCGGAGCTCGGGCGAAGACATCCTCTCCCCCGGGGCCGCACACGTCCTCATTAACTCCCTAGCAAAACTATCAGACACCCCGATTCCTCCCATCGCAGTACCTAATTTTCTCTTTTTTGAGGAGGGGGCGGCCGTCAGCGCAGGGTCGCCTCCAGTCTCCACCGCCGGCTTCTTCCCACGGCGGTCCGCTTCGTCTTGACCAGGGTAGCCGTTGTACGGCAATTGATTCAATTCGAAGACCCTGTTCAAACGTTCATTTGACCCGCGAATATCAAAGCTGCGCTGGCCTTCCGTCCTCGCCACGTACCGCCCCACGAGCCGCACCGCCAAGTCCTCCGCATCACGCACAAAGGCGGCCGGGTCACGGTTTCGCAAATTCAGTGCAAAGGCAGGACTTCGCACCACCCTTCCTCCGTGAAAAGGCATCTGGCGAGGGCACACTTCGCCCAACGCCCAGCCGTGCGCCAAGGGCCAGACCCCGTACGCCACAAACTCTTCAACTAAATCACGACCACTGCTCTGGCCAGCGGCGCATCGAAGGGCCCCTTCGTCTGCATCCTCTTCTGCCACTTCAAAAGGCGGATACGCAGAGTAATAGTGAGAGCACATCTCAGACACGGGCAGTCCTTCATGGCCTTCGACAGTAGCCTCAGCAACGTAAAACCAAAATTCATTCCAATTGCCCCACTTGTTGCGGGCGCACGGAACCAACTCCACTACTGGCATTGTGGTCTTGCCGGTCTTCGGCGTGAATGTGCACGACCCAAACTGGGCAACTCCGTCCTCAATCACCCTCTTCTGCCAATGCAAGCAGTAATTCTTCGCAAAAACTTCAACCGACGGCTGTCCGCCGTACGAAGTCGTCGCCCAGACATACTTCGCCAGCGCCACCACGGCGTTCGGTGTCAACTGATGAATTTGAACGTTGAATCTACGCAGGACTTCGCCAACAAACCGGTGCGCAGGCAAGCGGAGACCAGCGACGAAGAACGCCTCAAAAACAACCAACTCACCCTCCGGCTCGGGGACTTCCTCCGTCCCCGGAGCACGAGCGACTCCGCTGCCAAAATAGCCCAAGCGCTGCATTTCTTCGACGCGGGCCGACGTCATCCGTGACACACCAAAATCAACAGAGTCGCCGGCGCGCAGCTCCTCCACCATCACGCTACTCAACGTCTCCTCAGACGAGGCGGCGGCCGGCGGCGTGGCGTCGGCGGAAGAAGAAGAGGATGGCATTGCTACGTACCGTCGGCGGCGGCGGGCGGTCTGCTTCACTCGAGCCAGATCTCCGACGAGCAAAGCGAGCAGTAGAAGAAGAGGAGCAGAAAGACAGCGGGCGGCTAGGGTTTTCACGGAGCGCGGAAGGCAAAGTGCAAACAGCGCCGTCCCCCGCCCCCCTTTATAGGCAGGGCGCGGCTCCTCGGGAAACTCGCAATCCCACAGGGCGCGACGCTTCGGAAAACCCGCAGTCCAACAGTACGATGTCCATCAACGGTCACATCAAAAACCCCCGCGGAACCACTTCGAGCGAGGGCAGCGTCTCCGCCATCTAGCGACGTCTTCGGCACCAGGTGACTTTGTCGAACTGGTCCCTCGGAGGGCAAATGTTGGAGCGAAGGCAGAAACGCCACCCTTCGCCCGAAGTCTCCACCGCTCAGCCCCTGCCCTGACAGGCAAAGCAGGCAGGGACACCCTTCGCTTGATCGACACCAGGGACAACATGGAGACCCTTCGCTCGATTCGGCACCAGACGAAGGCCTGCGGCAACGCCTCCCTACGGCGCGGCCTCGGTCAGCTCCGAGGCCCACATGAGGTCGGGCCCATTGTAACGGGCCCTGCGTGGCCGCGGTTGTGTTACGGGCCTAATTTGTAAAGGCGTACTTGTAATTACAGCTTGTAACCCCGCTTTATGGGAATATTCTGGGGATAAACTAGGTACCTGAGGGCACATGCGTCCTTAACGCAAGGCGCCGTGCACTCGGATACCTATAAATACCCCCGCACAGTGCCCGTGAGAGGCCAGATTAACAGAGCTTTTGCCATCACGCGCGAGTGCCCTGTTGCCATCTCCATTCACTCGTGTTGGATCCCCTTGCTGTCGAGAGACAGTACCAACAACTTCTTAGGTGCCAAAATGAAGTATTCTATGTGAAGTGTTACTAGCAATCATGGTGTATGCATATGATGAATAAAATGCTTCATGAGATGAGGTCTTAGGAGAAAAATAATGGGGGGGGGGGGGGTTAGGAGTTTAGGGTTTCTATCCTTGGGATCAAAAATGGGATGTTACAGGGACTTTGCTCAACTTGTAGCCATAGTCCCTAAGGGTTTGCCTCATTCAAAGTAATTGTGCACAACAATGGCCTGCAGTAATATACTCGGCTTCGGCGATGGAAAGAGCTACTGAGTTTTGTTTCTTTGAAGCCCAAGACACCAGGGATCTTCCCAGAAACTTACAAGTCCCTAATGTGCTCTTCCTGTCAATTTTACACCCGTCATAATCGGCATTGGAATACCTAATAAAATCAAAGGTAGATCCTTTGGGGTACCAAAGCCAAACTTAGGAGTGTAAAATAGATATCTCATGATTCTTTTCACGGCCCTAAGGTGAACTTCCTTAGGATTTGCCTGGAACCTTGCACACATGCATACAGAAAGCATAATATCCGGTCATGAAGCACATAAATAGAGTAAGGATCGTATCATCGACTAGTATACCTTTTGATATATGGATTTACCTCCCGTGTCGAGGTCGAGATGCCTAATGGTTCCCATGGGTGTCTTGATGGGTTTGCCATTATTCATTCCAAACTTCTTAAGTATGTCTTGAATGTACTTAGTTTGGCTGATGAGGGTGCCCTCTTGGAGTTGCTTCACTTAAAATCCAAGGAAATACTTCAACTCCCCCATCATAGACATCTCGAATTTCTGTACCATTATCCTACTAAACTCTTCACAAGTTGACTTGTTAGTAGACCCAAATACAATATCATCAACATAGATTTGGCATATAAACAAGTCTTTAGCAATTGTTTTAGTGAAGAGAGTAGGGTCAGCTTTACCAACTTTGAAGCCATTACTGATAAGAAAGTCTCTTAGGCATTCATACTATGCTCTTGGGGCTTGCTTGAGCCCATAAAGCGCCTTTGAGAGCTTATAAACATGATTAGGATACTCACTATCTTCAAAGACGGGAGGTTGCTCAACATAGACCTCTTCTTTGATAGGGCCATTGAGGAAGGTACTCTTCACGTCCATTTGATACAACTTAAATCCATGGTAAGTAGCATAGGCAAGTAATATACGAATTGATTCAAGCCTAGCTACGGGTGCATAGGTTTCATCAAAATCCAAACCTTCGACTTGTGAATAACCTTTTGCAACAAGCCGGGCTTTGTTCCTCATCACCACACCATGCTCATCTTGTTTGTTGCGGAATACCCACTTGGTACCTACAACATTTTGGTTAGGACATGGAACTAAGTGCCATACCTCATTCCTCATGAAGTTGTTGAGCTCCTCTTGCATTGCCACCACCCAATATGGATCTCTTAGTGCATCCTCTATCCCGTATGGCTCAATAGAGGACACAGAAGAGTAATGTTCACAAAAATGAGCAACTCGAGATCTAGTGGTTACCCCCTTGTGAATGTCACCAAGTATGGAGTTGACGGGGTGATCTCTTTGAATTGCTTGGTGGACTCTTGGGTGTGGCAGTCTTTGATCATGGATCTCTTGATCATCTTCCTTGTCTTCATTATCATCATCTCCCCCTTGATCAATGTCCTCCTCTTGAGGTGGCTCATCGTCTTGATCTTCTTCTTCTTCTTCTTCTTCTTGAGCCTGATCCTCATCTTGAGTTGGTGGAGATGCTTGTATGGAAGATGACGATTGATCTTGTGTTTGTGGAGGCTCTTCGGATTCCTTAGGACACACATCCCCAATGGACATGTTCCTTAGTGCGACACATGGAGCCTCTTCATCATCTAGTTCATCAAGATCAACTTACTCCACTTGGGAGCCATTAGTCTCATCAAACACAATGTCACAAGAAACTTCAACTAATCCAGTGGACTAGTTGAAGACTCTATATGCCCTTGTGTTTGAGTCATAACCAAGTAAAAAGCCTTCTACTGCTTTAGGAGAAAATTTAGAATTTCTACCTCTTTTAATAAGAATAAAGCATTTGCTCCCAAAAACTCTAAAATAAGAAACATTGGGCTTTTTACCAGTGAGGAGTTCATACGATGTTTTCTTGAGTATTCGATGAAGGTATAACTTGTTGATGGAGTAGCAGGCGGTGTTAATCACCTCCGCCCAAAACCGATCCGGTGTCTTGTACTCATCAAGCATGGTTCTTGCCATGTCCAATAGAGTTCTATTCTTCCTCTCCACTACACTATTTTGTTGAGGTGTGTAGGGAGAAGAGAACTCATGCTTGATGCCCTCTTCCTCAAGAAATCCTTCTATTTGTGAGTTCTTGAACTTCGTTCCATTGTCGCTTCTAATCTTGTTGATTCTTAATCCGAACTCATTTTAAGCTCGTCTCAAGAATCTCTTTAACGTCTTTTGGGTTTGAGATTTTTCCTGAAAAAAGAATACCCAAGTGAAGTGAGAATAATCATCCACAACAACTAGACAGTACTTACTCCCACCGATGCTTATGTAAGCAATCGGGCCGAATAAATCCATGTGGAGTAGCTCAAGTGGCCTATCGGTCGTCATGATGTTCTTGTGTGGATGATGAACTCCAACTTGCTTCCCTGCTTGACATGCGCTATAAATCCTATCTTTCTCAAAATGAACATTTGTTAGTTCTAAAATGTGTTCTCCCTTTAGAAGCTTATGGAGATTCTTCATCCCAACATGGGCAAGTCGGCAATGCTAGAGCCAGCCCGTGTTAGTCTTAGCAATTAAGCAAGTGTCTAGTTCATCTTTGTTATCATTAAAATCAACTAAATATAGTTGACCATCCAACACTCCCTTAAATGCTATTGAATCATCACTTCTTCTAAAGACAGTAACACCTATATCAGTAAAAAGACAGTTGTAGCTCATATTACATAATTAAGAGACAAAAAGCAAATTGTAATCTAAATAATCTAGGAGAAAAACATGTAAGGCCCAAAATGTGTATAAGAAAAAATAATAATAAAACAAATATATGAAGAAATAAAATAGTAAATTCAGATATCTCAAATTATACTTGAGAGTTGAAAATTGAGGACTGAATTTTTTAAAACCAAGAATTATTTTAGAAAAGAAGTAATAGAAAGGTTTTCGATTCAACTAAAGGACTATTCATTTTATTAAATGATGCACTATAGGTATTTTATACTTATGAATATGTGGTGAAACATTTTAATAAAGAGTCATAATTCAAACTTGGGACCTCAAAGTATAAATAAAAATAAAATAGAAAATAGGAATGGGGATTTAATGGAACTAGTTATTCCTCCCATGAATAAATAATAAGGAAAAGAATAAAAAAATATCATCATAAACAGTAAGGTTTATATTCCTAATAGTATTAATGTTAGAACATTTTATTTAATAAGAGATCATACAATATAAACTATTTTCTTAAAATAATTACATGTGTGCTACATATTCAAAAGCGATTGCTTATGTAGAATAATAAATGAATGAATAAAAACATGTATATAAATATATCTATAAAGTGAATATTGCATCATGCTGGATTCTGATTGTGCATTTTGTTTGAGATAGAAAATTCAAACTCAAATTTAAAAATGAATTCAATTGGAAAAAAGAAAGAAATAAAAGAAGACTCCACTTAGCACCTTGGGCCGTATTCTCCTCGCGCTAGCCCATCTCCACCCCCTTTTCCCTGCGCTGGCCCATTGTCGCGCCAGCCCACGACAACCACGCCACAAGACTTGGTCTTCACCGACACCACGGGCCCCGCCTGCCAGTTGAAGCGCGTGCGCGGTTTTCTCGCTGGCATGTGGGACCCTCCGGTCGGAGTCCTTATCTCCCTCACCGTGGCCATCATTGCTCCATCCAAATCCACCGCCGTGGAAACCGGAACTCGCCTAGCAAATTCGGCACGATCGTTGCCCCTCGACCTAGGGATAAAATCCTAGGGCACATGTGCCTTTTCCCCTGTCTCTGCTCCATGGTGCCGAGTCCTCTCATCCACACTAGCCGCTCCTCTCACCTCCTATCCATGCTGCTAGCGGCCATGGTCCAGCCATCCTCCGGCAGCTTCAGGTTCCACAGCGAGAGCACCGGCGGCAGCGCACATCGTCTCCCTAGGACCCGTTCGCGTAACGTGCATGCCGAGAGCCAGGTCTCGGTGAGAACCACATAGAGAGCCACCATTACCGAGTCGCAAAAAAGATGGAAGTCGCCGCTGCTGTTTTCCGTGCTCGTCGCTGCTCGGGTACGGGAGAATGGAACTGGGTGTTCGCCATGATGCATCGCATGCACCAGTGGCATCAATTCACGTGGAGGCATCGCGGTCCGTGATGAATCGCTCACCGGAGCTTGGGTTTCCGCCGTGGCCGTGCCCCCTCGTCGATGGAGCTCTGCTGGGCGCCATCTATGGTGAGAACCTTCTTCGCGCGTTCACCCTTGCCCCTGCATCATGCAGCTTCCGTTAGGTTAGGATTCGGGTTGCCAGGAGCGCCGGTTCGGTCAGCTCTATAATGGTGGCCGCCGCGGGCAGCTCGTGCTCAGTCATTGGGAGCCACCGTGGGGAGGATGGAACAGTTGCCGTCAGATCTTATCGGATGATCTAGATTTGAACTAGCATGGGCCATTGATCTCAGGATGATCGGTTAGGATTAGATGTTGTGTAACGTTTCGACCAGGACGATTCCAGCCGTAGGTTCGTGATCCAGTGATGAATGTTAAATCCTTGACTCATTAAATCCTTGCCATCAGATTTAGATCGGGCGGCTCTGGACGTGTACCGGTTCGGCCGAGATTCGATCTAATCCGTGCCCTCGGCTAGTGATCCAACGGCCCTGGATTCTTGATACCCCTTCGTCCAGCGCGTTTTGTAAAAGAGACCCCGTAGAACCCTAAATTCAACCCGCCGTCCAGGTTTACACTAAAAGCATGTCAGTGTGGTCCTCGAATTTATGGTTCAGATTCCAAACTTCTGAAAAATAGTGTCCGCAGTCCAGAGGGATTAGTAAATCAGGGAAATAAATTTAGAAATGGATTCTTAATATGAAAATAATGGCTAGAATTGGTTTAATTATAGAAAATTCATACTTAGTCCAAATTAATCCATTCCAGTTCCTATAATTTTGTATTAATATTGTTTAATATTTAGTGTCTCTGTTTTGACATGAAAACAATAATAAAATTAATCTCTTAATTAATCTTGTATCAAATACATAAAACCTTTGGAATTTTATAACTTTCCTATTTTAACTCCGAATTGAACCATTCTAGTTGCGTTAGCTTTATATGAATATTTACTATGCAATAACAATATTTATTGTACCATGTCTCATTCTTTTAGATCTTTATTTAACTTATGTTGATTAGTCTTGTTAATCTGTTTATCATTATAATCTACTGAAATATGATCTAAGGTCAATTTATAATTTAGATTAAAGTTGAATTAATTACTACTTTAGGTTATCTTTTCTCTAGAATTATAAAATAAACATAGAACCTAATCTTAATCATTTAATCACCTCATAACTTGAGCATAACTCCGATCTTAGTAATTCTCGAACCCACGATTTCGTAGCGACGCGTAGATCATTATTATTCAGTTTGTTCTTATGTTTGGTGTGATGTTAATTTTGCCTATACCATGTTTGTTTGTATTGCTACGACTAGCAGTGAGGTCACGAGGATCTGAAGAATCATTCTGGTTACTGGAATCTCAAGTGCCAGGCAAGTTGTGCCCTTGGTCACTTTTTACCCAATAATGTTCTTTAATATCACTTATTCATGCATAGGTTTAATTTTGATGGGACCCAATAGGTCACCCTAGTCTGTTTATCCTCTTTACCTTGTTTACCCCTGAATCATTTGGGTAGTTTTTGCTATTGCTCTATATGGTTTTGGGTTAATGTTTCATTATATCCATGTTCCAATTATTCTGTTATGTTATTTATGTTCTTGTCAAGATCATTAATTTTAATTGGAACATGGAGCTTAACTTGAGAAACATGTGCCACCACAAGGGAGGAATGGGATCCCTTGGCTAACTAATTAGGAAAGCTAGTGGAAGACTACCTTACCCAAAAAGGGCAAGGGCAGTAGGGGAGTTGCATGCAGGGAGGTTCTCGGGTTGATTTTGCTGCGACGGCGGTCAGACGAGGGATTCTTGCAAGTGCTCTTCCCATAAACTGTGGCGGGTTTTCGGAAGCTAGTGGAACTTTGTAAAGGCCTCTTAGTGGATCCCTATCCATTCACCTCAGTAGTGTCTAAGGGCCTTGCAAACCCTGGCGACATGGGATACACGACTTGTGGGTACAGGGTACAACCTCTGCAGAGTGTAAAACTGGTATACTAGCCGAGCTCACGGTCAAGAATAGCTCAGGACTCTCGCATGATTAAACTATGGAACTAAATTCAATTTGTCATATGCATTGCATGGGATTATTATTAATTTGTTCTATTATTCTTATTGTGGTTTGGTATTTACTTACATTTAGTAATTGCTAATAAATTTTGACCAACTTATTAAAAGCAATGCTCAGCTTTAACCCCTATTGTTGATCAGCTTTACACATCACATGAACTCCCACCTTTGGTGAGTTCATGCCACATTATTTCCCCACAACTTGTTGAGCGATGAACATGTGTGAGCTCACCCTTACTGTCTCACACCCCCCACAGGAGAAGAACAGGTGGTTCAAGAGGAGCCACACAGCGAGGAGTTCGACTTAATCTAGGTGGCGTCTCCCAATTGACTTTATGGCGCCAAGGATGGACTTTAGTTCATTTTATATTTATCTTTTATTTTGTAAAACTTCTGCTATGTAATAAGTACTCTGATTATATTGTGACATTTATCTCTATACACTCTGTTATTATATGTGTTGTCTTCTTTGGCACATATATGAGATGCACCCGACTTTGTCCCTTAAATCCGAGTGTGACAAAACATTAGAAATGGAATGGTCAGGAGATATAACAATTTTACCCAAACCTTTAACCAAACCTTGATTTCCATCCCCGAATGTAATTGCTCTTTGGGGATCTTCATTTTTCTAATATGAGGAGAACATCTTTTTCTCCCCTGTCATGTGGTTTATGCACCCGCTATCGATTATCCAACTTGATCCACCGGATGCATAAACCTACAAAACAAATTTAGGCCTTGTTCTTAGGTACCCAAACAGTCTTGGGTCCTTTGACATTAGAAACAAGCACCTTGGGTACCCAAACACAAGTCTTTGGACTCTTGTGTTTGCCCCCAACATATTTGGCAACTATTTTGCCTGATTTGTTAGTAAGCACAAAAGATGCATCAAAGGTCTTAAATGAAATGCAATGTTCATTTGATGCACTAGGAAATTTTTTTTAGGCATTTTGATATGAGTTGAATGCCTAGAGCTAGAAGCCTCATTTTTATATATAAAAGCATGATGAGAAACATTGTGAGGTTTTCTAGCGTGAATCTTCCTAATCTTATGCTCAGGACAGTTTGCAGGATACAAAATATAGCCCTCTCTATCCTGAACCATGGGAGCTTTACCCTTAACAAAATTAGACAATTTGTTCTTGGGGGCATTAAGTTTGGTGTTGCTTTGGCTCCCTTGTTGGAAACCAATGATATCCTTAATGCTAGGGCGTCTCCCATTATACAGCGTGCTACGAGCAAATTTAAATTTTTCATTTTCTAATTCATGCTCGACAATTTTAGCATTTAACTTAGCTATGTGATCATTTTGTTCTTCAATCATGGTAATGTGACCATCAATAGCTTCAACATTAATATCTCTACATCAAGTACAAATAGTAACATGTTCAACAGTAGATGTAGAAGGTATGCAAATATTCAATTCTTCTATCTTATCATTTAAACTAGCATTTTCATCTCTAAGACAGGATATAGAATCATTGCAAATGCTAAGCTCTTTAGATAGATTTTCACATTTTTCTACTTTTAGAGCATAAGCATTTTTTAACTTAACAAATTTTTTATTTTCCTTAACGAGCAAGTCCTCTTGGCATTCTAAGAGATCATCCTTCTCATTAATGGATTCTATTAATTCATTAATCTTTTGCTTTTTATTTTTAGTTAGGTTGGCAAAAGGAGAGGTTAAATCATCTTCATTATCACTAGAGCTACCCTCATCATCGGATGTAGTATATTTAGGGGTATCTCTAGAATGTACCTTCTTCTTTTTGCCGTCCTTTGCCATTAAGCACTTGTGGCCGACGTTGGGGAAGAGGAGGCCTTTGTTGATGGTGATGTTGGCGGCATCCTCATCGAAGGAGGAGTCGGTGGAGCTCTCATCGGAGTCCCATTCCCGCCCCATGTGTGCCTCACCACCCTTCTTCTTGTAGTACTTCTTCTCCATCTTCTTCTTCCCCTTCTTGTCTTTGTCCCTGTCATTGTCACTAGAATATGGACATTTAGCTATAAAGTGACCGAACTTACCACACCAGTAGCATACCCTCTTGGAACAGGGTTTGTAGTCATTCCCCTTCATTTGCTTGAGGATTTGTCAAAAGCTCTTAATAATAAGAGCCATCTCCTCATTGTGGAGCTTGGAGGCGTCAATTGGTAGTCTACTTGGTGTAGACTCCTCCTTCTTTTCTTCCGTTGCTTTGAATGCAACGGGTTGCACCTCGGGTGTAGAGGTGGCGCCTTGCTCCAAGTTGACAATGTGTTTGGAGTCTTTGATCATAAGTTCAAAGCTCACAAACTTGTCAATCACCTCCTCGGGAGACATCTGTTTATATCTAGGATTCCCACGAATTAATTGTACATGAGTAGGATTACAAAAAACAAGGGATCTTAGAATAACCTTGACCATTTCATGGTCATCCAACTTGGTGCTCCCGAAGTTGTGCACTTGATTGACCATGGTCTTGAGCTGATTATACATCGCTTGCGGCTCTTCTCCATTGTTGAAAACAAATCGACCAAGTTCTCCCTCGATCGTCTCCCGCTTGGTGACCTTGGTCACCTCATCCCCTTTGTGCACCGTTTTGAGGACGTCCCAAATTTCTTTGGCATTTTTCAACCCTTGCACCTTATTATACTCCTCTTGACACAAGGAAGCAAGGAGTATAGAAGTTGCTTGGGAGTTAAAATGCCTAATTTGGGCGGCCTCGTCCGAGTCGTAGTCCTCGTCGCCCACTTGTGGTGCCTGTGCTCCAAACTCAACAATATCCCATATGCTTTCATGGAGTGAGGTTAGATGGTGCCTTATTTTATCACTCCACATACATGGTAATTTGTTTTACTGATGTTCGCTTCCAAAGAACCTAGTCCCCGTTGAGGAGGCCACAAAGGCCGGGTCTATTTCAACCCTTTCCCTCTCTCAAATGGTCACTTAGACCGGACGAGCCTTCTCCTTAATCAATTGGGTCACTAAGACCCCGCAAGGACCACCACACACTTAGGTGTCTCTTGCTAGCTTTACAAAGCACTTAGAGAATAAGAATGGGGAAGGAGAAAGCAATTCAAGCAACAAGAGCAACAGAAGAACACAAATAATCCTATCACAAGTCTCTAAGCACTAGAGTTGATTTTGGGAGCTTGGAGTGGATTGAATGCTTTGAATGTGTCTTTAAGTGGTTGGCTTTGCTCTTGCAATGAATATGAAGTTCAGAAAACTTGGATGCCATTGAAGGAGGTGGTTGGGGGGTATTTATAGCCTCCAACCACTTCTTAGCCGTTGGCTGTTTTTGCTGGCAATGGGCACACCGGACAGTCCGGTGGTGCAACGGACAGACACTGTTCACTGTCCGATGTGTGCCACATCAGCACGCCCGTTGAGGTTTGGAGCGACTTGACCATTGGAACCCTCGTCCTGTAGTTGCACCGGACAGTTCGGTGCCACTCCGGACATGTTCGGTGCATTCTGACTTGTCTGCTCTGAACCCTGCCGTGAACTGTTCATCACTGCTCACTTTTGGTAGATGGTCATTGGTGCTAGTTAGCCGTTGCTCCGTTGGCTCACCGGACATGTCCGGTGCACACCGGTCAGTCCGGTGAATTATAGTGGAGCTCGTCTCTACACTATAGGAAACGCCTAAATTTTCGTAGGCCGATATATTTTCATCGGCCGGCCCACGAAAATAAAAGGTTATTTTCGTCGGCCTTTGGGACCGACGAAAATGCGGCCTATACTCGTGGGCCCGGGCATATGTTCGTCGGCAGGCCCACGAAAATAAGGACGCTATTTTCGTCGGCCTAGTAACCAACGAAAATAGTTGTTATTTACGTGGGCCGGGGCTGTGCCGACGACAATACGCCATCTATTTTCGTCGGCCTCAATGCGGCCAACGAAAATAGACGCCCTAAATCGTCCCGGTCGCGCGACCGCACCTTCTCTCTCCCTCTCGCTCCTTTCTCTGTTTTGAGCGCCGCCGCACGCCGAACTCCGTCCGTCGCGCGCGCCGTCGCCTGCCCTCGCCGTCCGTCGCGCGCGCCCTCGCCTGACCTCGCCGTGCGTCGCGCGCTCGCCGCCGCACTCGCCTGCCCTCGCCGCCGCACTGCCCGAGGTCTCCTCCCCTCGCGCGCTCGCCGCCCGCGCGCGCTTGACGCCGCACGCTCCTGCACTCGCCTGCCCTCGCCGCTGCACTCTCCTTCCCTCGCCTCCCCTCGCCGTCGCGTGCGCCCGCCTGCCCTCGCCATCGCGCCCCGCCTGCCCTCGCCGTCCGTCGCGCGCGCCCGTCCGTCCACGCCGAGCTCGACTGTCCACGCCGTCCGTCACGTGCGCCCGCCGTCAGTCCACGCCGAGCTCCGTCGCGCGCGCCCGCCGTCCGTCCACGCCGAGCTCCGTCGCGCGCGCCCGCCGTCCGTCCACGACGCCCTCGTTCCCCGCGGTGAGCCTCCCCGTCTCCCTTCTTCCCACTCTGTCATGTACAGCGAATTCGTCTTCGGCGCTCGCTGCTTTGGTATTCGTCCGTCCGGCCTGTGCCAAGTGGCTGGGGGAGGGACGTGGCTGCGGCCTGCGACTTGGCGCTAGCTAGCTAGTGGGGCGCGACGGGGAGGAGAGGGCTGCCGCCAGCCAGTCGAGGACCGATGGTTCTTGGACTCCAATCCACACCCAACTACATCATTTCCTTGCTTGCCGAAGTGTGCTACCACATATGTTTGTCTCATGCCACTCGTTGGAGTTTGGTGAGAACAATAGTGTTGTCGTGATTGAGCTTGGCATGAGTGGCGAAGAGGTTGGCAGTGAGAGACTTGGCGCTAGCTAGCTAGCGGGACGCGACGGGGAGGAGAGGGATGCCGCCAGCTAGCCGAGGACCGGCGTCGCGGACCCGTCAGTGCACACGCGGGACTGACGACGAGTCCGGCCGGCCGGTCGGGGTCGAACCGCTTCGGCACACGCGTATTTGGACCGTAGCGAACCATTATTTTTTAATGTTTATTTTTTAATTCATATTTGTCTCTGAGTTAACCGTAGCGAACCGTATGCGTCACCCGTTCGGGAACGGCGAACGTCACATTGGCTTGTGAGGTTCGCCGTTCCGGAATTGTCCACGTATTTTGGACAGCCTAAGAGTGTAGGCCGATGCTTGTGATTTGTGACATGTGCCTTACGATTGACGCGGAATTTCGGTTGTGTAACCCAGTTGTTCTCCAACACACCATGTTCAGGCGTGTGCTTGGAGAGCAGCGGGGTTATGCTGCCGAAATTTCGCGGCAATCGTAGGCTACACGACACAAATCACAAGCATCGGCGTACACTCTTGGGTGGGTTTAGGGCCTTTACCTAATAGGGAGTTCACCTAAGCCATGGACGATCATTGATGTTCTTTGTCTTTTGTTTAGCCTTTGAAATGGACGGTGATCGGAGGATGATGTATGACGGGTGGAGAAAGGATGGGGCACATTCGAATGAATGGATGGGTGTAATAAAGGCTTTTCTTGAGCACGCTTTCAAAGATGCAACTGGTCGTCTAGTGAAGTGTCCTTGCAATCGCTGCGAGAACAAGTGGCCTCAGAAGAAGGAAGAAATGGAGAAACACCTTTGCAAAAGTGGGTTTATGCCGAACTACCTTGTATGGTACCGACATGGAGAGTCTATTAGACACGTTGACGCGGAGGTGGAACTTGATGACGATCATGATAGGATGGACGACATGTTGCATGATCTTGGTAGGGATGTTGAAATGAACGCTGAGGAGCCGGGGCAGCTTCCACGCGATGCTCAGGAATTCTTCCGGCTACTCGCCGTGGGAGAAGAGAGACTGCACGAGCACACTCAGATGTCAGTTCTTGGGACTCTCACAAGACTAATGGCGATAAAGTCGAGGCACAACATTTCAAACAGTGCTTACAACGACATCGTCCAACTGATGGGCGAGGTTCTCCCGGAGAATCATAAGTTGCCAAAAAATATGTACTTCGCAAAGAAGATGTTGGCTGGTCTTGGGATGACATATGAGAAGATCGACGTGTGTCCCAACAGTTGCATGCTATTCTTTGAGGAGGATGACAAGCTGGACCATTGTAAGCATTGCGAAGCTTCTAGATATGTCGAGGTGACAAATGATGAGGGTGAATTGGTAGTTACGAAGGTCGCAGCTAAGCAACTTCGTCGGTTGCCCATCATTCCTCGGCTTTCAAGGTTGTTCCTCAACAAGGAAATAGCTCTGCATATGACGTGGCCAAAGAATGGTGTACGTCTCGTCACTGATCCAGACATAATGGTCCATCCGTCGGACGGTGATGCGTGGAAGGCATTTGACGAGTTTGATCCCGAATTTGCAAACGACCCTAGGAGTGTACGGCTTGGTCTATCGACGGACGGATTCACACCTTTCAATACCAGTGCAAGCCCTTACTCGTGTTGGCCTGTCTTCATTGTGCCATATAATCTTCCTCCTGAGTTGGTCAATAAAGAAGAGTTCATGTTCCTTGCACTAGTCATCCCAGGCCCCGAGCATCCAGGGCCAAAGCTGAATATGTTTGTTCGCCCTTTAATTGAAGAGCTGAAACAATTGTGGAGAGGTGTGAAGGCTTATGACAGCCATACTGAAAAGGAGTTTACCATGCGCGCTGCTTATTTGTGGTCAGTGCATGATCTGCTGGCGTATGGAGATTGGTCTGGATGGTGTGTCCATGGTCGGTTGTGCTGTCCCATATGTATGAATGATACGTATGCATTCAGATTGAAGCATGGTGGGAAAGTGTCATTCTTTGATGCTCATCGACGTTGGACTCCATTCAAGCATGATTTTAGGAATTCGCTTACTGCATTCAGAGGTGGAGCCAAAATCGGAAATGGGTCACCAAAGAGGTAAACTGCACCGCAGATAATGGCATGGCATGCTTGTCTGAAGCAAGGAGAAAATGGTAGGTTCCAAGGCTACGGGGAGGACCATAACTGGACCCATATTTCATTAATATGGGAGCTTCCGTATGCAAAAGCCTTGATCATGCCGCACAACATAGACTTGATGCACCAAGAGTGTAACGTTGCTGAAAGCATCATAAGCACATGTTTCGATGTGACTGATAAAACGAAAGATAATATGAAGGCAAGAAAAGACATGGCTGAAATTTGTAAGAGGCCGATGCTCGAGTTGAAAGTAAGCGATAAAGGGCATGAAAGTAGGCCGCGAGCTGATTACTGCCTCAAGCCGGATGAAAGGAAAGAAATATTTAAGTGGTTGAAGAATCTGAAATTTCCAGATCGGTATGCGGCAAATCTGAAACGGGCAGTCAATCTGAAGACCGGTAAATTGATCGGTTTGAAAAGCCATGACTACCATATTATTATGGAGAGGCTGATGCCCGTGATGTTTCGAGGCTATTTTAAGGATGAGCTTTGGAGCATATTTGCAGAGTTGAGTTACTTCTATAGGGAAGTATGCGCAAAGACAGTATCGAAGAGGTTGATGCAGAAATTTGAGAAAGAAATTCCAATTCTTATTTGTAAATTTGAAAAGGTTTTCCCGCCAGGATTCTTCAATGTGATGCAACATCTAATTGTGCATTTGCCTTGGGAAGCTTTGGTAGGCGGACCAGTGCAATTCAGGTGGATGTATCCTATAGAAAGGGCGTTGAAAAAGCTCAGGGCGTCTGTTCGGAACAAGGCTAGAGTCGAAGGGTGTATTGCGGAGGCTTTTGCCCTTAAGGAGATATCTCAATTCTCAACCAGGTATTTCGCTCGATCCAACAATGTGTTTACGCCTTCAGTGCGACTTCATGTCGAAAATGAATCACCCCAAAGCACCCTTCAATTTTTTGCGAATCCGGGTAAAGCAGTTGGAAAAGGGAGTGTACGTCACATTGAAGCATCAGATTTGAACACGCTAATGCTATATATGTATAGCAATATTGACAGCACACAAGAGGCGTTCGAGTAAGTTTTCCTCATAGTTACGTCCATTTTCTCATCTCATAATTTCTATAGTGTGTAATCTCCATGTTTGTAATATGTCCAGCATGTTTGATGAAGAATGTTGGAAATCTACTAGTAAACCTACGACCATCCAATTAGAAAATCTTCGACGTGATGGGTTGAAATGTTGACCAAACTTCATGCAGTGGTTTCGTAATTATGTTAGTAATTGTCGTTCTCTCATTGTCCATACTTAATCTTTGAATTTTGGACTTGGAAGATATAATGCATATACTAATTACTTGTATAGGTTTCCAAAAACTCTGTGCACCCGGACTTGCAGCAAATGGCACATACCTCTGTGTCCGTCCGAAACTATACTCGCTATGATGTAAATGGATATCGCTTCCGAACCGCGAAATTGGAGAAGGGTCGACCATTGGCAGCCACCACCAATAGTGGTGTGTTGGCAAGTTCATATGTTGACGATGACAAAGTAGTGGACTATTACGGTGTTCTTCAAAACATTGTAGAGTTGATTTTTGATGGCCCCAAAGAACTTAAAGTCGTGTTTTTCGAGTGCGACTGGTTTGATGCTCATAGTGGGACTCGTGTCGACAAGTATGGTAATGTCGAGGTGAAGCATAGCTCTAGGATTCCGAGCAGTATGAGCGATGTTGTCCTTGCAAATCAGGCAAAACAGGTGTACTACCTGCCATATCCTCACCCAAGCCTTAGGGCTTGGTGGGTTGCAATCAAAGTCAACCCACAAGTCGTCGCTCTAGAGAGTGCTGACTACGTGAGTACGAGCAGGGACAACGATGATGCTGTTTTTCAACCAGAAGCGGCGTCGAATCAAGACATAGCTCACCAATTCCATGTGACCAATGGAGAAGGACTCGAAAATCTCTGTTGCAATTCAAGCGACTTAATTGAAGAACCTAGGTCAAAGCGCAAACGACTTGTCATCGTTAGAAGATCAGTAAGGATCCAACGAAATCAAGAGCGTATGAATAAACAACGAGCCGAAGAAGCATCATCGGATGCGGATGACTTTTGATTAGTATGTTTCTTTTAGTTAATCAATTAAGCTATGTATTCCAATTTCCACATTATTAATTTTCATATTATTTGTTTCATATACTGTGGTTTGACATTAATTTATCTACAGTTGAACATGTTCAAGCATAGGAGATCGAGGAGGAGTGGGGGCAGCGCGGCCAGCGAGGACAGCTCGGGCAGTGGGCTTTTTCAGGGCACCTCACAGAGCCGACAGAGGCAGCAGCAACTTCTCGACTGTCTAGACGAAGTGCAGGGTGAGGAGGGTGAGCAGGAGACTCCTCAGCAGGATGCTCATGTGCAGGGTGAGGAGGGTGAGCAGGATGAGGAGGGTGAGCAGGATGAGGAGGTTGACCCAATGGGGGCAGGCAGCGCGGGCGACGCGTCAGATGGTTCTACGTCCTTCAGGTATTATTATGCATATTAGTTTAATTGATATTAGTTTCTAATCATTTCATCATATTGAATTTACTTGTATACTTAGGTATAAGAAGAGCAATGCGCTTGGTCCGGGACCTGCCGAGAGGAGGCTCATCCGGCCGCATGGAGAATGGTGGGGCTTATTTCTGTTGTGTTAATTTTTTAATGTGAACGTGATTTCACTAGTTTACTTGTTTTATTAATTTTTGTAGGTCATGGGAAGACTTTTGATTAGTATGTTTCTTTTGTAGGTCCCAAGGTGAACGCGGTGTTGGGTAGCCTCTGTCGCTTCTACTACCCTGGCATGGTGGAGTTGAATGGCGAGAGGTTCGCGGCTATGCAGTGGGCTGACTGGGGTCTAAAGGACTATGTCGAGCCAGGGGAGTCAGGGGAAAGCAGTAGCGGAGGGGGAAGTTTGGAAAAAAACGAAGGACTTGTCAGGTGGCTGTGTGGGACGAGTTCTGGTTGAGTTTACTTTCGTATATAAGCAATTCATTGAATTATTGCTTCTCCTAATCTTACTTTAACTTAACTTCTACATTGATATGTAGGGGAGGTTCCAATTGCCGGATGACATCGAGGAGGATCAGGCTCAGTGGACACCTGTGAAGAGGCACTTTCGGAAGTGCGCTGATAAGATAATCAAGGATGCCATGTACAATGCTCGCATCGCGGCCGTCAACTACTACTACAAGAAGATAAAGGGGCAGAAAATGAGCAAAGCATTAGGGGCCAATGAGATCTACCTCACAGAGGAGCAGTACCTGGAGAGCGTTGTGGATTGGCTGGCGAAGGACATGGAAGCCTGGAGGTGGTTGGCTAAGAGATGGGCGTCGCCTAAGTGGATTGCAGAGTCCAACAAGCACCGTGCCAACCGTGGCACTGAAGGACCGGGGCACAGGTACGGCGCCGATGGACACCTTGGTACCGCACGCC
Source organism: Zea luxurians (assembly GCA_029449295.1). NCBI lineage: Eukaryota > Viridiplantae > Streptophyta > Magnoliopsida > Poales > Poaceae > Zea > Zea luxurians. The sequence goes on from JAOPSE010000132.1 coordinate 1,949,233, forward strand.
GCATGGTAAGTATATAAATCAAACTTGTATGTTACATCTATGAAAATTATATGGTTTCACTCTTCTTTTTCATGCAGGAAGCTGAAAGTGGAGTTGCTCCAAGTTTTATGGAGGTTTACGTCCGTGGTCACCGTGGCCCTGATCCGGCGAACCCTGATGTGCTATGCAGCGAGGCGGCAAGGGAGAAAATGGTAAACAAGTTTGTATTTACGAATTAAATTGCATGTTTTGTGTCTAACTCCAACTTTCTTTGCAGAATGCATATGGGGAGGAAATGACTCAACGCCATGGGCCTAACTTCGACTGGATGCATTCAGACTTAGATGCCTCGGCGTTGTACCATAGTGGTGGGGGTAGAAAGCATGGCAGGTGAGGTGTTTGTGTTTGATTCGACGATTTCATTAACATGAATGTGTCCACTTAATGGCTCAACTATGTGTATCATGCAGGTTTGCCTTTGGCACCGGCGTTGTGGAATATAACAGGACAATAGGTCAAGGGAAGGCATCGTCTTCGGGAGGGAGTTCTCGCTCCTCCAGGTCTGCTCGAGAGGCTCAGCTAGAGGAGGAGACTCGGGCAGCACAGGAGCAGGCTCGAGCAGCACAGGAGCAGGCTCGAGCAGCGCAGGAGCAGGTTGGACAGCTGACGCAATATATGGCTTCTTATTTTCAGGTAATCCGTCTATCTCATCACGTGTCGTCATTGAATTCAAAGTATAATGTTGTGATTCTAACGTTGCATCCATTTGCAGGAAATGACTACTCGACTCGGCCCTGATATGAACTTGCCCGCTTTTCGCCCTCCCCAGGTAACACTATCTGAACACTTCAATTCCATAGCAACTCTTTCTTTATTATCAAAAATGGCTCGCAGGCACAAGGATGGGGACAGTGGCCAGGACAAGCTCCAGCGTCGCAGCCACAGTGGACCGGTGTTGGGTGGACGCAGGCACCTCCAGGCACTTGGACGCCTCCACCCCAAGGATCGCAGCCAATCCCAGGATGGGTGCCACCGGTCTCCTAGCCACCGACGGGCTCTCAGCCATTTCAAGCGTGGATGGCACCGCCACCGACGGGGTGGGTGCCACCACCTCTGGGGTGGCCACCACAACAGTACCCGTGGATGCATGCACAACCTCCTCCTCACCATGGATCACAGGTGACGTTCCATGTTTAGTTTTATGCAAATATTGACCAAACACAGCAATGTATATGTATAGTGATAGCAAAATACAACCTTATTTGAATGAATGATGAATTGCAGGGTTCAGCGTCACATGCTTATGGATCGGAGGGTGGTGTCAACGTCCAAGACTTCCTCGTCCATGGTGCTGGAGGGAGTGGCCACCTTCCTGGTGGCGGAGGAGGGAGTGGCCAAAACTCCCACAGCCCACCGGAGTGATCAGTGAGGAGTGAGTAGTGAGTAGTGAGTAGCTTATGGACTTATGGACTCTAGACTTATGGACTAGAGTTTTGTGAATTGTGTATTTGAATGGACAATGGACTTATAGACTCTAGACTTATTTGAATGGACTATGGACTATTTATGTATATGTGAATGTGTTTTGTGAATTATGTATTAGGCTTGTGAATCTGTATATGTGAATTGTGATATATTGTGTATATTGCTGTGAATTATTAATAGGTGCAGAAAAATCTGTTTTGGGGGGGAACCATCAATTTTCGTCGGCCTCGATGGTGACCGACGAAAATATATTCCCAGGCTATTTTCGTCGGCCACCACCTAGGCCGACGAAAATAGCCTGCACGTATTTTCGTCGGCCACAACCGGCCGACGAAAATAAATGGTCGACTGCCTATTTTCGTCGGTTATTTTCGTCGGTGCCGACGAAAATAGCCGCCTATTTTCGTCGAACTTATTTTCGGCGGCTATTTTCGTCGGCCTGCCGACGAAAATTCTCTATTTTCGTCGGTTTAGGCTTATTTTCGTGGGTTTTTGGCCCACGAAAATTTAGGCGTTTCCTGTAGTGCTAGAAAACCCAAAGTTGGCCAGTTGGGTGGGTGCTCGGCCTGGGCACCAGACACTATCCGATGCACACCGAACACTGTCCGATGCGCCACTGGCAGCACACTCCTAAGTCCTTTGCTCCAAATAAATTTGAGTCCCCAACTAAATTTCATTCTTGGTTTGTGTTGAACCTTATGCACCTGAGATAATTGACATCTTGACAAACTAGTTAATCCACGTGATTTGTGATGGACGTCAACCACCAAAATCGATTATAGAAAATGATTAAGCTCATTTCCCTTTCAAAGAAGGTCAAGGCTAAGTCATTCCATATAGGAGATCTGGTATGGAAGACCATATTGCCACTAAGGAGTAGCGATCAGAAGTTTGGAAAGTGGTCGCCAAGCTGGGAAGGCCCTTATAAGATCACACAGGTAATATTTGGTAATGCCTACTTGTTGCAAACATTACATGGCGAAGACTTGCCCAAGGCACTAAACGGCCATTTTTTAAATCAATACCATCCTAGTATGTGGCAAGATGCTTAAGAGAACTGATGTGATCACATTGAGTTAGTTCCAGCCTATATCAGCGCTTTTGGTTCATTCGGCTTCTCCAAAAGGCAAAGGGGCATGTGTTGAGCACCATTTGTGGCACTAGGCACGACCGGACGGTTCGCAAATAGATCGAATCAGGCAGTTAAAAACTCCTATCTCCTCGCTTGTTTAGCCCTCTAATCCTGCGGGAGCTGTTGGAGAACGCCTAGGAACGGGTCTAGACCTCCCCGTTATATATTTGAAGGGGTACGTCCAATTGAACAACCAACGATCGAATCCACAATCAAATTATCTTCTGATCTTTACCTTTTCTCTAGGAGTAGACAGTAATATAGACTTTCCTCCCTAATCTTCACCTCTCTCCGGCTCTACGTCGTTTAGAGACACTTGGGTGGCCTACCGATCCTGAGACAAACCAGAGGATCTCTCCTCCCGGATAGGGTTCCTCCTAGGAGCATGATTCAGGCGCTGTCGGCGAACTCTGCCGCCCCTACGCACGCGCGGATCGTTCGGCTCATCAGGCAGGAACCCTAGCCTCTGCGCCAGGTCGCAGATCGTATGCGTCTCCGCTAAGAGCACCACCGTCGGTACTCATCGCAATGATTGGCACACAGATCGACGCCAACACCAGGATGGGAAGGGGCAGAGGGATCGAATACATCCCTGGATTCGTGCAACTGAACTATAACAAAATTAGTTGGGGTGGTTTGATTTCAGGTAGGCAAAGCTCTTGGCACTGGTCGAGCGGGCCCCAGCTAGTAGTGCTGAACGTAGGATAAGGGAAATGGGATTCACGGGCGTGGGAAGCTGGGCCGGAAGGTGAGGAATCTTGGCCAGACAGGGGTTCTTTCCCTTTCTTTTTTCTATTTTCATTTCTATTTCCTTCAAATTTTCAAGTTTCTATTTCAACATATTTCAAATCTTATTTCAAAATATATGCACAATCAAGAATACCACCATGCCATGGAAAAGTTAGTTTTATCGTTTATTTATTTATCATCCTATTGATTTTAGCAAATGCTCTTAAATATAAAAGTCATACTCACAAAAATATTTATTTTAAGAAAATTAATTTCTAAGGTACATTCTTTATGAATATATAATTTATATTAAACATTTTGGTGAATATTCCTAAACATATAAGTCTACATAGGATAATTTAATTCATATAAGAATTTAATCACTTGTTAGTAACCACATTTATTTAAATTTTGGTATAATTTTTCCTAAATCCTAAAATAGGTTTTTGGAGCATTACATGGGCTGAGCGTAGAATCCACTCGAGTGGCTTCCTCTTGGCTCGCCCGACCCCCACTTCCGGCTTCGCCTCGCCCGATCCCGGGCTTGGTGCCTCGGGACTATCCGGAGACGAGTCTTTCTGGGGCAGACTCTTCCTCCGTCCTCCTTCTGACTTATAGGCCTCAGGGGCCTAGGGATCTTTTTCCCGACATGATCTGATTCCTCGCAGGGAGTTCCTCTATTAGGGGATGAAGATGGGGTAATTTAGTCCCAATGGGGATCAAACACAGGGAATATCTAGGCCTCGTCAGGTTCACGGGAATGTGGAACCCTTCCCCATCCCTATTCCCTAAGTATCCGCCCCCATAAAGTTTTTTATCTAAATTAGTCCATTAACATGTTAATTATACTAAAAACTCAACATATAGTCTATTATAAAATAGCAAACTAAACTCTAAACTAGATGTCTCTTTTAATGTTAAATCTTGTTTATTTAATTGATGTTTCCTAATAGGGACGATTTCCCGTGGGGATAAATTCTCCGACAGAGACGGTGATAGTAGAAAAATCTCCCCTATTGAAAGTCACCTAGAGGGGGGTGAATAGGCGAAACCTAAAAATTATAAACTTTGAACACGCACTATACCCAGGATTAGTGTTAGAAATAATTCAGAGTGCGGAAGGTAGTTTCTTTTGTAATGAGTTGCTCAATCAATGCGGATAATTTTAGGAGCAACCCCAAATCAATATGAGCAAGATAACTTTTAGAGAGAGAGGGGAGGGGAGAAACAAATCGAATGGTGAAGATTAATACAAGTGGACACGGCGATTTGTTTCTCGAGGTTCGGTTCCAAGGAACCTACTCTCCATTGAGGAGGCCACAAAGGCTGGGTTTATTTCAACCCTCTCCCTCTCTCAATCGGTCACTTAGACCGGTCGAGTGCTTTTTCTCAATCTCACGGGTCACTAAGACCCCACAAGGATCATCACATAATTATGTGTTTCTTGCAAACTTTACAAAAAAGAACCTACTCCCCATTGAGGAGGCCACAAAGGCTGAGTCTATTTCAACCCTTTTCCTCTCTCAATCGGTCATTTAGACCGGTCGAGTGCTTTTTCTCAATCTCATGGTTCACTAAGACCCCACAAGGATCATCACATAATTATGTGTCTTGCAAACTTTACAAAACACTTACAGAGTTTAGAGAGAGATGAACAAAGCACGATTAAGAAAACCAAGCAACAAGAGCAACAAATGAAACACGAATCACACTCTCTCAAGTCACTAATCACTAATGATCACTTGACTCAATTGTGGAACTTGGAGAGATTGGAAGCTTTAAATGTCTTGGAATGGATTGCTAGCTCTTGTATTGAATGTGAATGACTGGAGTTCTTGGATCAAGTGAATGGAGGTGGTTGGGGTTGTATTTATAGCCTCCAACCACTTTCTAGCCATTGCTCTTTTTCTACCGACCGCGGACGGTCCGCGCCCCCTGTCCGGACAGTCCGCCACTGCACATCAACGGCTGAAATCGCAATGGTCAGCAGTAACGGCTATATCAACGGCTATAGTGCATTTAATGCGTCGTCAAATGTCAGATAAAGTAGTCGCGGACGGTTCGGCCGTACACCCCGGACGGTCCGCGAGGACGCTAAAAATGAATTTTACCGAACCCGTCACCTTCGGGTTTTTCTAGTTTTACAACGATCGGACAGTCCGCGCTTGGTATCGGACGGTGCTCGCTTCTCCTTCGGACGGTCCGTAGTGTTAATTTGTGTTTTTGCAGTGTTTCTGTACGAGGCTTACCCTGGTGTCGCGGATGGTCCGCCGCAAGGGCCCGGACGGTCCGTGCATAGGTGTTTTTCTAAAAAAAGCTTCTCCTGTCCGGAATAATCTACGATATTCCGGACAGTCGACTTAGAGTAGATGTAGATGAACTTATCCACCTGCCAAATGATCAACTGGGCAAACTAGTTAGTCCATAAGGTTTGTGATGGTCATCAAACACCAAAATCGATTATAGTAAATGTTGAGGACATTTCCTTTCACCTATGTTCGCGGGATGAGGACAGAGAATTTTTCTCTCCGTAGGAACGGGAATGCATGGGAAATCATTCTCTGAGGGCTAGTTTAGTAACCTAGGAAATGAAGGGGATGTATGGAGAGAAATCTCATTGTTATTCAAAATTTAAATTTTGAATAGTAAGGGAATTTCTCCTCATAGATCCACTCCATTTTTTCTGGTCATCAAATCACTGAATCAGTCTAGATGAGAAATTCTCCATTACCATCCCTATATTAGATATGGTTTTTTGTTAAAGTTTTTAGATAAAATTTACTCGGTTCTAGTTATGACTTCAGCACCAGGTTACTTCCGTTGGATCTCTTGACTAGTTGATGGAGATTTTTATCCTAAAATTACAAAACTATCCAAGAGAGTTTGTATTACACTAGTATTTTTGCAAGCACGGTAAATCAATAGATTAAGGTCCGTGCGTGCTATGCTGTGTTGACAGGGATTTGTATTTGGCTACATGCATGTGTATCGCGTGCGTGCTGTGTTGATAGAGATTTGTCCGTTAAATAAGTAGTGATACACATCTAGAATTTTATTATAAAGTATATCATCTACAATTTTCATATATATTTGATGAAACCATTCAACAATTTAGAAATAATTTTAACATCAAATTATACAAAAAAATTAAATTTAAAGATTAAGTTAAAACATAAATAATACGTCTTAAATTTGGAATGTAAGTTAAAATATTTATAAATTATAATCTAAGGACTAGTTTAGAAACTTAAATCCTATTTGAGAGAATCAGGGATTAAAGGAAAAATTAAGCTAATTTTCACCTCAATCTCCAGGAATCCCAGAGAATTTAAGTTTTCAAAGTAGCTCTAAATAGATGAAAATTCATATTGGCCGAGACTTTCTAAAAGACATAATCAATATCTTAATTAGGTTATTTCATCCACTTTAAAAACATAATACCAAACGATTAAATAAATTATACTTGCATATATTATTTGGTTTCATGCCTTACTTGCCACAATTTGTCACGTCTAAGGTTAGACAAGTTTGACCAATTTAGTCATGCATTTGGTTTATAGCAATAATTGCAGCAATATTTTTCTTCTGCTGTGTAGGTGTCACTCATCAATGACTTATAAAAGTGTGGTAGAATCCCTTAGGCATGCCATGGTTATGGTGCAGAATTTGATCGCCTAACCTTAACCAAGTGTGGAAAAAATGTGTGACGATTTTTTGCAACTTACGTATACAACCAAATCGACCCTAAATATTCAACTCTCACATATGACTATACTAACAGTTACATAATATATACCGAGTTGTTAAGCAACATCGATCCTTTTGTTGCCTCTCTACGGTCAAAAGCTTAAGACCCACTATAAAGTTGTTTGGGTGTTTCGTCATTTTCGTGAGTCTACATCTAGCAATTTAGTTTTGAGCGACACCCCGCGAGTCACGTATATTGAGGAATCCGAGCGATCGAGTGTTAGACTGTTGATTATATTATCATATTATCCGTCTAACATACCATATCAATACTTTGTTAGATAGATCTTGATGTCATAAGGTTAAACATAAAGGAAGCACAATCTACAAGATTATTAATGCAACGTTCTATTTTTATTAAATATATTTTTTATTTTTCTATATATCCACCACCATGTATAAGCTGGATTTATGAATATACCAAGGCATATCTGGCATACCCCTAGATTCGCCACTGCTGATACATCCACAACCAACTCATTACTTTGGAATTATTAATTGATGAAAATTACATGACAGAATGCTTGTATAACAAGCATCGTACTATAAAACATTAGTTGTAATTTAATCATACATTTCTCTAACTTGTTATAATGTGTACTTCTGATATCTGTGAATACATGCATGTGTATCGCGTGCGTGCTGTGTTGATAGAGATTTGTCCGGTAAATAAGTAGTGATACACAGTGACTGATCTAGAATTTTATTGTAAGGTACGGTATCTAAAATTTTCATATATATATTCGATGAAACCATTCAACAATTTAGAAATAATTTTTACATCAAATCATACAGTAAACTTTAAATTTAAAGATTAAGTTAAAAACATAAATAATATGTCTTAAATTTGGAATGTAAGTTAAAATATTTATAAATTATAATCTAAGGGCTAGTTTAGAAACTTAAATCCTATCCGGGAGTATCAGGGATTAAAGAGAAAATTAAGTTAATTTTCATCTCGATCTCCAGAAATCCCAGAGTGGATTTAATTTTTCAAAGTAGCTATAAATATATGAAAAGTCATATTGGCCGAGACTTTCTAAAAGACATCATCAATATCTTAATTATGTTATCTTCATCCACTTTAAAAACATAATACCAAATGATTAAATAAATTATACTTGCACATATTATTTGGTTCCCTGCCTTGCCACAATTTGTCACGTCTAAGGTTATACAAGTTTGACTAATTTAGGTATGCATTTGATTTATAGCCATAATTGTGGCAATATTTTTCTTCTCCTATGTAGGTGCCACTCGTCAATGGCTTATAAAAGTAGGGTAGAATCCCTTAGACATGCCATCGTTATGGTACACAATTTGAGTGCCTAACCTTAGGCAAGTGTGGAAAAAATGTGTGACAATTTTTGGCACCTTACATATACAACCAAACCGACCGTAAATATTCAACTCTCACATATGACTATACAAGCAGTTACATAATATATACCGAGTTGTTGAGCATCATCGATCCTTTTGTTGCCTCTCGACGGTCGAAAGCTTAAGACCCACCATAAAGTTGTTTGGGTGTTTTGTCATTTTTGTGAGTCTACATCTAGCAGTTTAGTTTTCAGAGACACCCCACGAGTTGCGTATGTTGAGGAATCTGAGCAATCGAGTGATAGACTGTTTATTTTATTATCGTATTATCCGTGTAACATACCATATCAGTACTCTGTTAGATAGATCTTGATACCATAAACTTAAACACAAAGGAAACACAATCTACAAAATTTTTAATGCAACCTACTCTTTTTATTAAAAAATTTCTATATATAGGGTAGGTATAATGGGAGCCCTGGGCTTTCGATATTAAAGGGAGTCCGGGTCGATAATGGAGTCATGGGAGCGTACAGGACCACAAGAACCAAGTGTGTGGGTGTTGGATCGGACCGTGACAGGGAACATGCAGGACAGACGGCACCATGACTCGCATTATGGGTAAAACGTTGGTCATAAAGGCAAGAGCGTAAACATATGGTAGTGGGCGGAATTATAGGGATTAGATTCCTCATGCAAACGTGGATTCTGTGAAACGTGGGCGTGGAATTTATGGATCTTGCATGGAACATAAACGTGGAAAGGATAGAAAATATGGAATAAGATGTTAAAAGATATGGCATAACACATATATGCTATAAATGTTGCGTATATAGTGTATACCGTTTGGTATAAAACGTTGACTCATTATGCGTAAATAGTGATTGAGGGATATTTGTATTCTATGTGACTTGCTCCATTATCGGTAACAGTTCGAAAAAATTGGTAATACCCTAGAAAGGGGGGATGCGGTTACACGTTTAGTGTAGCATCCATCATTGTCTTTCATTCGAGAAAATAGGAATTCAGACTGCATAACTCGTTGGAGGTGGAGATGGCCGACTCTGGACAATCGCTGGAGATGGCAGGAGATGGAGGTGTGATTCGTCCAGACACTGAGGAAGTTGGGGGCCTATAATCGACGAGATAAGCAATGGGGAGGAAGGAGAACATCGGATTCGACCTCCGATGTCCAATATTAGCTCCCGGGAGATGGATACACCTCAAGTACTACATTCACATGTAAGTTCAATTGTTATATTTGATAGTTGATTGAGTAGATTGTTATGAGCATAATCGTTGGTACACACTACATTGTCAATGAATTGCAGCAAACAACCATTGATCCAAATATATTTCCAACAGTAGGGATGACTTTCAAGGATATTGATGATGCATATAAATTTTATAAAAGGTATGCATATGAAGTTGGATTTCCCTTGAAGAAATACAGGGAGAAGACATCCAGTAAGTGGATAAATTGTTCACGTGAAGGAAAAAAGTGCACCAAAACCAAATGATACACCTAGGTTGAGGAATAGGAATTCTGGACGTACGCAATGTAAGGCTAGAATCAAATTAAAAAATATATGATGATTATAAAAAATGTGGTAGCTACAAAGATTGAATTGGTGAATTTGGAGCATAATCATGATTTCATCACTAACGAAGCAGAGAAACAACATCTACGTTGCAACAAATGTCGGGATGCGGAATTCATAAATTTTGTTGATGCAATGCATGATAGCCAAGTGCCCCAGCATTGCTTAGTTGATTTTATATCAGACATGCATGATGGGCCAGAGAACGTACCAGTAACTGCTCAAGATCTGAAAAACATGTAAGAAATGTTTGTTTTGACTTTATATATAGGGTTAATTGTATACATGCCACTCAATATGGAGTGGCATAGATATTAATATATGAAATATTATTATGACTAATTGATGGTAATTTTTGGTTAAAAATTGTAGGAGGGCGGCAAGGAGACGAAAGAACTGCGCTAATGATGTAGCTAAACTTCTGTCTTTCTTTACGGCATGCAAGAAATAGAATCCACAATTCTTTTGTGATTTTCAGTTAGACAAGGATGGAAAAATATTGAGTATTTTTTGGTCACACGCAAGTATGCAGGGGGAATATGCAGATTATGGTGATGTTGTGACCTTTGATACAACACACAAGACCAATATATATGATAAGCCATTGGGCGTGTTTATTGGAGCTAACAACCATCTGCAATGTAATGTGTTTGGCTTTGTGTTGTTGGGAGATGAGACCATTGAAACTTTTGAATGGGCTTTCAATGCATTCAAAACATGTATGGGATGCGAGGGACCAAGAGTTATGCTGGCAGGTATGTGGTATGTGAATTTGTTATGCTAAATCGTCAAATTATGTGTTGTGATCGTCAAATTATGTGTAGTGATCGTTTGCAGATCAAGATCCTGCAATGCCAATTGCTCTGCGAAATGTATTCCCGAATACAAATCACATATTGTGTTTATGGCATGTTAAAAACAGATTTATGCCATTCTTAAATGAATTATATGCAAGGATTGCTGAGAAAGATTTTAAGACAAAGTTCCAATCTATTATACATCATCCTTTAACTCCTCGTGAGTTTGAATGTGCCTGGGAAATGATGCTAGAAGAACACAATCTGCATGAAGATGGGACTCTATGCAAGTTATATGAAATAAGGAAAGAATGGATACTAGCATTTTTTAAAAATGACTTATGTGGGGTAATGGTGTCTACACAACGAGGTGAGAGCATGAACATATTAGTGAAGAAATCACATGTAGATGCGAACAACCCTCTGCATGAGTTTGCTAAACAAATGATGAAAATGTTGCATAGCAGGAAAATGGAAGAATCAAAGGAGGCATTGATGAGCAAGGTATCTCGTTTTGTATTTCAATAATCATTGGATTTTGTTTATGTAATTATGATGTTAACAACTTATAGGGACCGAGGACAACCGACACATTGTATAGGTTCAAAGTCAGGGTCTCAAGGGCATACACTAGAGCTGTTATGAATAGATTTGAGGAATCAATGAAATATGCCACTGCATACAGAATAATGAATGACCTAGACGGTTGTGATAAAGATTGGGTCGTACAACACACAAAAAGATCTAATAAAATTGTGTGGGGACAACATCAATTCAAAGTTACAGCGGACATAGAAGCTGGAGAGTATACATGCGAGTGCAAACAGTGGGAAATACAGGTTCAAAAATTAAATGATTATACTAATAAAATTACACATTTGATAGCTTTAGATTAAATTGTTATATGCAATAATGTATATCAGTAACAATATAATGATTATTCATCATTATTGCAGGTCTACTATGTGTTCATCTTTTAAGGGCCTTCATGCATGTGCAAGTAGAAAAGATACCTTCAAAGTATATATTGCAAAGGTACACTGTCTCATCCAGACAAGATGTACTGTTCGAAAGAATTGATAATAGCTTCAGGGGAAAGGATGGAGTTACTAAATCATATATACAGAAAATGTTGCTAACGAAAACAATGAAAGTTGTTCGCCATGCGAGTATGTTAAAAGCAGGGTACGACAAGGCAATGGATGTGTTGAATGAGCTTGATGGCGTTCTATGTCGATTGGAGCCAGACATTGGATGTAATGAGTCATGACGATGAGGAAAACTAGGTGATAAAATTCATTTTTTATAATATTAAATCTTTGATAAAATATGAGTATATATGGCCATAGAATTTTTTAAAACGGGAAGGAGGAATACAAAATAATAAGGCTAGGAGGGAATGGATGAAGCTGGCAATTCAATTACATGTCTCAGTATAGTATGTAAAGATAAATATATATTCTTGCAGATAGTAATGTATCCAATGAATATATGATACAACTGACTCTAGTGAATTTTATAATGCAGGATGATCATAATATTGTGACTGGATGTGGATCTGCGTTAGAATTAGTGATAGTTGGGAAACAGGTAAATATGCAAAATTTAAAGAATTTAGTATGGTTATGGATATGATACAATGACATGGTGATTGATTTGGGTTCTGCTATATAGGTCGACAACAGTAAAATGCACCAGTTGGTGTGTGATACAAGTTCTCCGTTACATGTATCACACGACCAAATCGAACAGTTGGGTACATCCACAGAAGCAAAGAAGGTTAGCCTTGATAATTGGTGTTTCTGAGTGTTACATATGAAATGTTTATTTATATATGTATAGTAATGAATATTGATTTTATATGATACAGAGGTTGGATTTTAATGTGGATGTTATAAACATGGGTATGCCGGATCGAGCAAAATCAAAAGGCCGAACAATAAAAAATACAGAAGAAAGGATCCTGAAACTAGGTGCCAAAGGAGAAAAAGAAGAATAGGAGATGCCAGCTATGTGGAATTGCAGATGGACACAACAGTAGGACGTGTCTGTCTCTAGAAGAGAACAGGGCAAGACTAGCCACACTGGCTAATCGGAAAAGAGGACGTCCGCCAGGTTCAAGACTCAATAGTAAAACAACTGCTCCACAGTGGAATGAAACCTCCACTGCAAAAAACATCGTATTGTTGAAGAAGAAGACAATGAATCAACTGGTGAATAGATGGGTATGGGTGAAGAATTAGATGTGGGAAAATAGTGTGGTGACGTAGTAATTGTTTGTAATAGCACAATGACATCAACTTCTATTGCATGAATGCGTTATATAATGTCATTGTTTGAGTTATGCAGATTGTAGTTATAAATAATGGTTGGATGTAACAGAAAAAGCATGTCAAATAAAAATAATATGACGTGATTAGATGTAAAACAAGGTTAAAATCAGTATTACATATAAGATGTGATCATCATAATAAGTAGACTACATGTGCATAACAGTACCATATAGGTAACAGTCATACTTCTAATGTCATACATTGAAGATATAGCAAACTAAACATGATTGTCTGGAATGTCTGGAACTAGAACTAAGCCAACACTTGACCTAGAACGATTAACAGTTTCACAAACTTGACATAAATGACATAGACACTTGGCACCCTTGACATAACTTACATCAGAAATAGCATAGCGGTTTTACACACTTAACATAAGTATGATATGAAGTAGCATAAACACTTGACACACTTGACTAAAGTGTCATGAGCAGTAGCATATAAGTTTGAAACACTTGACATAAGGGCCATGGGAAGTAGCATAGACATATTGTGAATTCCATACGGAATGATGTTCAGCTATGATATCTAGACCTTGGCTTTTAAACAACGTCGTTTCCTTGGAACATACTTGAAAGGGATTAGTTCTGTAGGGAAGGGGTAAACTGTTGTTGCGATGAAAGGTAAGGTAATATAGAACAAATGCACATTGGTCCATTGGTTTGTCCTGCATTTGTCATAATAGTTATATTAATGGTTAGAAATTGTATTAATACTGATTTATGCAGTAACAAAGAAGGATTTTAGTAACGTACTGGTACAACAAATTCTAAGACGTCACCATCATCAAAGTCATAGCATCGTATGAAGCTAGTGACAAAAAAGCCACAATCATTGGAGCTTGGTTGCATGGTTGGACAGTTGGAAAGAAGCGCAATCTTGAAGTTGCCAAACTTTGGTATACAAGAATCTGGTCGAGCTTCTTGTAACACCATGCTAAGTCTTTTCATGATTAATCTGGACCATGGTAGTTTCATTCCATTTATCATCACTTGATCATTGTGGATATCTTTCCAGGTAGTACCGCCAAGAGCTGGACCATATGGATTTGAATCTAAAATGTCTATGCGATGAAGCTAGAAATTGATTGCATATACAGTCCAGTGACTACGGCGTAGCATAGGTGTAACACCCCTAGTGTTACTGTTACTAAAACTTGAGCATAACATCATCAGCATTGGCATTTCATGTGTTTGACACACCTAGAATGCAATCATTAGGCAAAAATTTCAAACAAGTTGTATTGATATGGTGTTTTGCAAATAAAACCCTGGAGAATGATACTTAATCCTGAACAGGGATCTAAAGGGTAAAACAAGACCCAAATAGAGAAAACCCTAAAGCTTAAGTAAACTAATCATAAAATATTACTAAGGATGGATCTAAGTTGCATTGACACCCTTGAAATACCAGAAACCCTAATTGGAACCCTGGAAGACCCTAAGCCTAAACCCTAGGGGGTTAAGTGCAAAATTAGTCCACTTTTGGACTAAAGTGCAAAAACTAGTAAAGTAAGGGGTCCTAAGTCAAATGGTTCACAATCATGAAGATTTGTAAGTTAAACCCTGAATTTTGGACCTATTTGCAAAAAGAACCCCATTTGTATTCTAGTGCTAAGTCTGAAATTCAGTGTTTGAGCTCAACTTTGGAGCTTTGTAACTTTCAAATTCTAAGGTTTTTGCCCTAGGTCACCACATCAAATTTGTAGACCTGTCAAAGGAGAACAATTTTGCTTAAGAGTGTAAGCAAGGTTGTTATGAAGAATTTGGAGATAATTAAACCTAAAGTCAGGCTGTTAGGCTGTTAAAGTCTGAATTTCAGACTGACAGTGCAACTGCAGTGACTTTGGACATGAATTCAAGCAGGATCGAGCAAGAATTTGCTTAGGATTGCTATAACAATATTGTAGCTGGATCTTAGAGGTAAAACTTTGCTAAAGGGTGATGATCATGTTACTGCACAAAATCGGGAGTAAACAGCCCTGCAAATCGCTCTGTCAGGTGACTGAATGGGCTTTCCCATGGTACAGTATCTGAAGAAGATCAGATTCCCAGCTCAGCTTGCCGCCGGTGATCTCCGCCGCGATTCGTGTCGCCGGCGTCTTGATTCGTGCTCGAGGTAAGTGGATAACATCTCGGGGTAGAAAAAAATCATCGCCATCATTGATCTGGACACCAATCCGGCTAGCCGTCGTACCCCCTCCCTTGCGCATCGTCGATCAGATAAGATCTCACCGATGTCGAGCCATCACTGCCATTCGCCGCGTGTCCAAACGCTTTACCACATCGTGGCTAACCGTGCTACGCACGTCCGGTGATCGCCGGAGGAGCAGCCACGATAATAGCCACGTTGCGCGGCCACCTATGACTCACCCCGTCTTACAGATCACCATCCACCGCTCAAATTCGCTGCGCTCACGATCGATTGCTATAAATTGAAGCCTCCCAGAGCTCCGTAGGATCATCATGCACCCAGCCACCAAGAATTACCCTCAGTTGATCACCAGCGAGCGCGGATTTTACAATTACCCCAAATCGGCTCAACCACACCGCGAAGAACATCTCACCGTGGCCAGCACAATTCCGGTTAGTTCATACCGTCTGCTCCCTCATTTAAGAATGCTCATGAGTCTGTGATGCTCGCCGACCCACCCAATTGAACTAGGAACCCATTGATCACTGGGAACGCAAGCAAAGGTCCACGCCGTTCGCTGTCCTCGAGGGCAGAGCTAGATAGATCATCAATCATGAAATTAATTGAGGGGAAACCCTCGTTAGGTCTTGGATTTGATCTCTGCCGAAGTAGGGCACCAGTCCTTGCCCAGTTCAGCCGGTCTACGAGCTCATCGAAGCTCTGCCGCGCCGCTCGCCGTCGGGGACCTCGGCCTGTGAAGGAATAGAACTTGGAGGGTCTTTTTAGAAACCGTCAGTGACTCATCTAAATAGTGTGTCGGGCCCGCTTCCAATTATTCAGTAAGCCAAGGGCCTTTCTATAAAGACCGCAGCGCGAGCGCGGGCGCACGCAATTTCCCCTAGACTTGGGCCGCTTGGATTGAATTGGCCCAGCACTGTTTAAGCTTTTCCCTTTTCTTTTTCAATGAAATTTAGAAATCTGTAGAAAATTGTAGAAAAATCCTAAAAATATTAAACCAATTTTCTTAGATTCCTAATTTTCCATAGTATTTAATAAAAATAGTTTCATGATTTTTAGAACCAATAAGAAATTTTGGAGCATTTAAATTAGCCTAAAACATTGTTTCTGGATTTTTAGAAAAAAATATAATAATTGCAAAAATCCCCAAACTTTTTATATGAGCTCAAAACATTATTTAGAAGCCTTGGGTAGAATTTGGTATGATTTGGACCTTGTTTGATACTTAGAGCCCAAAACCCTACCCAGTGCCCTTTGCATTCCTTTACTAACTCCAGAAACCCTAGTTTCTCGGAGAACCGTGAAGGAAAATTGTATTCAAAACTTTAGATAATAAACTCTTATTATAGTTGCACTCTCATAAGCATTACATGGGCATTCATTATTATGTATGGTTATCTTTAGAAAATGAAGAAGAAGCTGAAGTAGGAGAGAAGACTTCACCTCCACCACCTCAGGAACATCAGGCAGACAGCTGTTTTTATTTTGACATCTATGGAACTGAGCCTGAATCACCTGTAAATCAAGGTAAGCCCCGGTGCATTTGCCACCTCCTTGATTCTTTTAAAAGCTTTCTCACTTGCTTGTTGCATTAGGTGATAGGAGTTGAATGCTAAAACAATTCCTGCATTACCTTTCTTGAATTTGATTACCTTCCTTTGAATCCATGTTTTATAAAAGGTTTTTACTATGCTTAGTCCTGCTCTAGCAAAACAAAGGGTTTGTTTTACAAAGGATGATGTAGCAAAGTGGGAGGGATGTTTTTGAAAATAAAACTTGATGGTGAATCCATCATGGCCGTGATGGGTTCAACATCGAAAAAGATGTACCTCTGCTAGGTACCAAGCTTTGGGTTTTAAATGATAAAGCTGAGATCGGGTGGGTGACTTGCACGAGAAGAGAGTCTCGATGTAGTGTCTCCGTCTGAGTCGATTAAGGACTGTGTCGATGTAGGCCTGCTGACCGAGGACCCTTTAACTGGTCACATGCCTCGTCATGGGTAAACTTTGCCTCGGGCAGACTAATACTAGAATAAGATACCACACAATGGGAGTGGAGAGATGGCGAGAGTAGCGTGTACCCTCCGTGGCAAGAGGTTGGACGGTGGTGTATCTGTGCTCTCGGTTGGCGTGAACCTGATCTGGTCTTAAGAACCCAGGTGGCGGGTTGACATATGCAAGGGTTAAGTGCTACATATGTCGTGTGATTGGAGATCCTCAGCTGAGTATAATCGATTCAGATCGTCGTACCTTCGTGGTTATGAAGACTTGGTCACTGACTTATACGTAGAACTCCAGTAAATATTAAGGGTGTTAAGAAATTGGCTAGTGCAGGTCAAGTGATTGAGTTAGGATAGAACAAACTCTAGTTATAGGTAATTTTACTTAACTTGACAAATAAAACTGGATTTTTAAGGATCCACTTTTAGTAAGCATTTCTGCAAACAGAGTCATTGATTATTGAAAGAACTTACCTTGACTCCCTTATAACCAGCATACCCTTGAGAGTCTTTTCCTTTAGTCGGGTAAGTCTTGCTGAGTAATTCCATACTTAGGGTTTTATTCCCTATTGTTTTTAGGTGAGGAAGCAACAAACTTTTGTTGTTTTTGTTCCAAGGTGGTCTCAAAAGAAGAAAACCAAGAGTAAAGCTGCGGGAGGAAGGGTTCCTCCATAAAAACTTTTTGTTTGATACTTATCGGGAGGGGTTTTTGCCTCCCTTGGCTTGTAATAATATTACTCTGCACTCGTATATTATATCCTGGTCTGTAATATTTAACTTTGTCTTACTTTTGAATAAAGGTAAGCTTATGTAATCGCTTCCGCATTTCCGTATCTCCGATAATTTGTAATGTCTGCGTGACAGGTAAAATGCTCTTGGGAAGGTAAGGAAAGCAGATACCGAACTTGTCAAGTGATTCAGGAACACTTGTAGGGTTGTCTCAGGTCTGTTGGACAAGGACAACTGTGGGTGGGCCTAATGACTTGGGAGGTTTCATCACAGCTGGTATCGGAGCGAAGCCCATCTCTGCAAATATTATGAGGCATCTTCAAAAAGAATTTTCTAAAGACTTATCTAGAAAATTTCTTCCTTTCTTACCTAAGCATCTCTGAAGAGTTTATTGCAAAGGCCAGATAGGAAGAGTGGAATGTATAGAAGGTTGAATCAACTAAGGTTGATTCTGTAATTACACATGCATCATGCTAAAAACTATGCTAATAAGATTTCCCCCTTAGCAAAATGCCGCCACGTACAAGAAAGACTGCACGCAAGTGAACCGGGCCGATTGGCGTACCTTGTCACCAACTTGCCCCGAGACATGATGACAGCAGTAGCGGTAGTAACGATCCAATCGGGGACTTAGAAGCTCAAGTTGATCAGCTTCGAACAGAACTCCGACGCAGGAACAAAATATGTGTCGCGGATGGCGAAAGAATCAATGAATTAAGAAGAGACATCCGCCAACTGCAAGACCAGCTAGCAGATCGGGATCTAGCACTCGACTGGGCTGTGAACTCTCGTTCACTAGCTTGGGAAAAGGAAGTGTAACACCCGATTTTAAGGGACAAAGCCGGGTGCATCTCATACATGCGCCAAAGAAGACAACATATATAATAACAGAGTGTATAGAGATAAATGTCACAATAATCAGAGTATTAATTACATAGCGGAAGTCTTACAAAATAAAAGTTAAATATAGCAGGATCTAATATCCATCCTTGGCGCCGGAAAGTTAACTGGGAGACGCCACCTAGATCGAATCGAACTCCTCGATATGCGGCTCCTCTTGAACCACCTGATCTTCTCCTGAGGGGGGGTGTGAGACAGCAAGGGTGAGCTCACACATGTTCATCGCTCAACAAGTTGTGGGGAATAATGTGACATGAACTCACAAAAGGTGGGAGCTCATGAGGTGTAAGGCTTACCAAAGAAAATGGTTAAAGCTGAGCATTGCTTTTAATGTTGGTCAAACTTTTATTAGCAATTACTAGATGTAAGTAAATACCAAACCATAATAAATAATAGAACAAAATTAATGAATAATCCCATGCAGATGCAAATGACAAATTGAGTTTAGGTTCCATAATTTATTCATGTGAGGGTCCGAGCCGCTCATGACCGTGAGCACGGCTAGTATACTAGTTTTACACTCTGTAGAGGTTGCGCATCTTTACCCACAAGCCGTGTTACCCATCTGCCAAGGGGTCATGAATCCCATACACCTCTACCAAGGAAGCGAGGCAGGGTAACACTACTAGGCCTTTACAAAGTTCCACTAGCTTCAGAAATCCCGCTACAGTTTATAGGAAGCTCCAATGCAGGGTTCTTGCCTGACCGCCATCGCAGCAAAGTCAACCCAAGGACCTCCCTACACTGACCACTCCCCTACTGCCCTTGCCCCTTTCGGGTAAGGAAGACCTCCACTAGCTTTCCTAGTTAATCAGCCAAGGGCGTCCCATTAAACCCTTGTGGTAGCACTGTTTTCCCAGGTGGTCGCTCCATGTTCCAATTAACATAATGATCTTATCATGAACATAAATAACATAACAGAAAAATTGGAACATGGATGTAATGAAATATTAATCCCAAAACCATATAGAGCAATAGCATAACTACCCAAGTGATTCAGAGATAACCAAGGTAAAAGGATAAACAGTCTAGGATGACCTATTGGGTCCCATCAAAATTAAACCTATGCATTGATAAATGATAATAAAGAACATTATTGGGTAACAAAAGTGAATCAAGGGCACAACTTGCCTGGCACTTGAGAATCCAGTTACCAGGGTGATTCTTCAGATCCTCGAAACCTCGCGCTAGTCGTAGCAATACAAACATACATGGTATAGATAAAATTAACATCACACCAAACATAAGAACACACTGCATAATAATGATCTACACGTTGCTACGAGATCGCGGGAACGAGAACCACTAAAATCGGAGTTACGGTTAAGGAGTTATGATTTTATGGAGAATTTATGTGACTAAAATGTTAAACTATATTATAAATTGGTTAATACAAATCATATAAGAAGTTATTCTATAAATACTTATCTTCAACTTTAATCTAAGTTATAAATTAACCATAGATTATATTTTGGTAGATAATGATGAGCACATTATCAAGACTAACCAACATAAGTTAAATAAATATCTAATTATAAAATAATAAGACATGGTATAATAAATGTTGTTATTGCATAGTAAATATTCGTACGAGACTAACGCAACTTGAACGAATCAATTCAGAGTTAAAATGAATTAGTTATGATTTTCCGAAGTCTGTAGGTGTTCGGTACAGAAATAACTAAGTGATAAATTTTAATCTAATTGTCATGCTAAAACAGAGTTACCAATTGATAAATATTATTAATATGAATTTTATGCAACTGGAATGGATCAATTTGGAGCTATAATAAATTTAATATGATTTATCCAAGTTTCTGGAATTATTTTTATACTAAAAAGCTCATTTTCTTTATTATTTCTGAATTTCCTAAGAGTTCTGGACCACAGACATAATTATCAGAGAGTTCGGGGCTTAAACTGTAAATTCCAGGGCACGGTTGCAATTATTTAACACTGTGTGCGGATGGCGGGTTCATTTGAAAAGAGTCCGAGGGCTCTTATGCAAAAAGACCCGGGACGAAGGGGTATGTCAATTCTGGGCCGTCAGATCTGATTCTAGCGGTTCGGATTAAATCATGGCTCAAACGAACCGGTACGCCCTAATAACCGCACGATCCTAGATCTACGATCATAGTTGCCTTTAGCCCCCGATCTCACCACGACCGTCCATCTAGATCTACGGTTCGGATTCTGCTGGGCGAAGGGGTATTCTATCTTTTAATCGCAGCCGCCCACACATGAATCGACGGTCGGGCGCCTTTTCCCCCAGCCACACGGCGGAGCACAGCGGCGACCCGAGCGGTGGCAGCCTCCCATCCCGGCGGTGCCATGGCCAGTGAAGCCGAGAACTTCGATTCCCGACCGAGCACCAGTGCGGACAGCGCTACATGCTACGGAGACGATGACGAAACTTAAGGAGAGGAGTCTCACCAGGTTTCTCCGGTGCGAAGCCTGGTTTCCTAGAGGATCGATCCGCGACGATGGTGCTTCGTCGCCGACGACCCTTACTCGCCGGGACGACCTCCCAGCTCGCCAACACGACACTCGTTTGCACAGGAAAGATTCGATGGACGGCTTCACGGGGCTCGGCAACGGTGAAATCCGCCAGGAGATGTCTGTCGCGAGCACACACTCCTCTCATTAATGGCGCGCGGCGGTGGTTTGGGTCGTGCGGTGATTTCTTTCCTAGGAACTACCGAGCGCAGGGAAGCGGGCCCAGACGCCTTTATCCAGCTGCGGAGGGCACGACAGGCGCGAGATTGTTGGCAATCGTGTGCAACGGAACCCGCAGCTCACGGCTCGACGCGGCATGCACGGGGACGAGTCGCGCGCGTAGAAGACGGGGATTCGGTTTCGCCCGTACGCGCGGATAGGAGGGAGCCGACCCTGACGTGGCGGTCCCACCAGCGCAGCCAGCGAGCGAGCAAGGGGAAGCAGTGTCTTGTGGGGCCGGGTGGCAGAGAGACCAGGCAGGGGATGGGCGCGGGTTTGGTACGCGGCGCGCACGGGCGACTGGCCAGTGGGCCCACCTGTCGGCGCGAATGTCCGCGCGGACGCCTGGACAGGAGGTTGCTGGGCCGAGGAGGTGGGAAACGGCCCAAGTACAGTTTTCTCCTTTCTTTTTTTTTCTATTTTCATTTTTCATATTTGCTTTCAAATTCAAGCCATTGTTAACTTCAAGTATACATCAACAACTCCAACATGTAAGCAATTATATAACTTTATTTATTTATTTATTATTATTTTTGAATGATTTTATAGAGCATAATATAAAAGAATAATTAGTTCTCCTATTTTTCAACTTTTCAAATTCAAAGTTAAAGTTTGATTTGAATATCTCATTTCAAATGCAGAAGACAAAATCCTATCTTGATGCAATATATACTCATTATTATTATTATTATTATTATTATTATTATTATTATTGTTATTATTATTATTATTATTATTATTATTATATTAATTATAGTATTGCTAATGTGTTGTACACACACAAAGAACTTTTAAATTTTCAAGAGATACATGGTTTGCCCAATTAAGATCTTATTCAAAATTTAACGTTTTATGCTTATTTCTTTTGTATGGTTGTTGTGGAGAGATAATTTGCTTTGAATCTTAGGGAGAATATATATATATATTTTTTTAGTATATGATTTAATGAAACGATTAACTTATATGAGTAATCCTTTATTTAAATCTCTTATTTTAAACCATAATTATTTAGACATTAAGATAAATTCTGCTAAATCCCAAAACTGAGAATTGAGGTGTTACAGGAAGCTAGAGCTCGAGCCCGAGTGGAAGAGCTTAGCTCAACCGTGGATAGCTTGCAGGTTTATTGCAACACACTACATGAAGAAGTTCATGTACTGTACTCGCAACTGCACCCGAACGTCCCTGTGGATCCTGTCAGGACGGAAGCCGGACCTTCTCGAGTAGCGGGGGAAGCACTTGGCGGTGAGCTGGACCTTTTTAGGCCCCCTCCCTCTATGATGCTGGTCGATGAATGGTCTCCGACGCCTGATAGCGAGGCTACCCAGAGTGACAAAAAGCAGGGATAGTATAGTATAGAAGTAGTACTATTGTAGGTGGTGTAATCCTATTGTAAAGTACGAGTCTGTAACATTACCTTTTTAAGTAATGTGAAATGGATGGTTTGTATGGCATATCATATTGCTCCAAATGTTCTTTGCCTCAGCTGCCTTCCAGGACTCGCGCTCAGGATGGGGCTGGTACCTCCCGTGGGAGGGAAGCGACCTCGAATCCACCTCTAGTACCTCCGACACTTGCCGAGGCCATCGCTGCCTTGGTAAATGCTACAGCAGACAATACCCGCTTTCTGCAGGAGATGGCAGGTCAACAACTCCAACAACAAGGCGGGCAGGCCTATCCGCAAGGCCCCCGTGAGACATCTTATCTGGACTTCTCTGATACGCGCCCTCCATTGTTCGTCAAAGCAAGAGATCCTTTAGAGGCGGATGAATGGATCCGCGTCATTGAACAAAATTTCGGGCTTCTTCGATGTTCAGAAACTCAAAAGCCCCTGTTTGCAGCCCAACAACTGCGAGGCCCTGCCAGTACGTGGTGGGGAAACTTTGTGGTCATTCAGCCGACCGGTCATCAGATCACATGGGATGAATTCAAGTTTGCCTTCAGAGAGCATTATATACCTGAGGGAGTTCTTCACATGAAGCAAGAGGAGTTCATGAAATTGAAGCAAGGCGGAGATACTGTCACCTAGTATCTCAATAAATTTAATCACTTATCCCAATACGCAATCGATCAAGTTAACACAGACATAAAGAAGAAGAATTGTTTCATGAGAGGCTTGAATGATCGGATGCAAAGAAAGATGGCCACTTGCATCGACCTTACTTATGAAGGGTTGTCAGCACAGCGCTAGCAGTCAAGGCTAAATATGCAAGTTCCGGAAAATCCAAGGGGAATGGAGGCAACAGGCCCAACTAGGGCCCCGAGAAAAGGCAACGGCTAGTTATCCGGACTTTTAATCAAAATCGCTCTTCCTCTCGTCCACCCTCCTTCCCTTCAAGCAACAGTGTTTATCCGTCCTACCCCTGCCCTCACTGCTACAAATCAGCCGGGTGCCCCTGGCACTCGTTTCCCTGCTCTTCCAAGCTCATCAACCGGCTACTTCAACTGTGGAAAGTCCGGGCATTTCATTAAGGACTGTCCATATCTGAGGCAGAATCAATCAAATAATCAGCAAAGCTCCGGAGGTTCTAAGGGAAATGTGGCAACCAATTCCGCGGGCAGGAATACAAGGAAAACTGGATGGGTTTATTACACTCAAGTGGCCACAACACCGGAAGGCGAACTGGTGATGATGGGTACGTTCCTCGTAGACAACCACCCTGCACTTATTCTCTTTGATTCTGTTGCCTCACATACTTTCATAAGCAAAAAGTTTGTGGAGAAACATTGCATTCCATATACTGAATCAAGGGAAGGGTTTAAAATACATTCGCCTGGGAGACAAATATTTACCAAAGAAGTGGCTTACCAAGTGCCCGTAACATTGGCTGGACGGGACTTTCCTACTAGTATGATTGTTCTGAAAGGCCAAGACATAAATGTGATTCTGGGCATGAATTGGTTGACCCAGCATAAAGCAATCCTCAACACTGATCTAAGAACTATCAGGTTGAGTTATGGCCAAGAAGAAATTCTTTTGTCTATTCCCATAGCTATTCCAGCTAAACCAATTGGCAGAATTAATGAAGCCATTGTATCGACGTCAAAGATATTCCGGTAGTATGTGAGTTCCTAGATGTCTTTCCAGAAGATTTGCCTGGATTGCCACCCGAAAGAGATGTAGAGTTTGTAATTGAGTTGAAGCCCGATACGACTCCCATTTCTAGAAGATCGTACCGAATGCCTCCAAATGAGCTGGCAGAACTCAAGACCCAATTGCAAGATCTACTTGAGAAGGGATTCATCCAGCCAAGCTCGTCACCATGGGGTTGTCCAGCCATCTTCGTCAAGAAGAAGGATCAAACATTGTGGATGTGCGTGGATTATCAACCCCTTAATGAGGTCACTATCAAGAATACGTATCCTCTTCCTCGGATTGATATCTTGTTTGATCAACTGACTGGAGCGAGGGTATTCTCCAAGATTGACCTCAGAACGGGCTATCACCAGATCCGTATTCGACCCGAGGATATACCAAAGACCGCATTCACTACGCGGTATGGATTATTTGAATACCTGGTAATGTTTTCGGACTGACAAATGCTCCTACCCATTTCACTTATCTGATGAACTCGGTATTCATGCCCGAGTTGGACAAATTTGTGGTGGTCTTCATAGATGATATTTTAATATATTCCAAGAATGAAGAGGAGCATGCTCAACACTTACGGATCGTATTGACGCGCTTAAGAGAACACCAATTATATGCCAAGTTCAGTAAATGCGCGTTCTGGCTAGAAGAATGTCACACCCAGATTTTGGGGCACCAAGACTCGGGCGCGAACATAATCACCAGGTGTGCTGGGACCAAGTCTCACACATATGATGAATCATGGCACAGGATCGAATGTCACATCTTTACTACATAATAGGAGTTCTGTACAAAATAAATAAATAATTACATTATAAGGAGACAACAGTCTAGCAACCCAAAGTTGACTAGGAGACGATGGCCTAGACCTCTCACGAACACATCACAGCATCCTCCATGTGCCTCATCCAGCGGTACCTGTCCTTGACCTGTGGGGGGGTGTGAGACAGCAAGAGTGAGCTCACATACGTTCATAGCTCAACAAGTTGTGGGGAATAATGTGCATGAACTCGCCAAAGGTGGGAGCTCACGTGAAGTGTAAGGCTTACCAAAGAGGATGGTTGAAGCTGAGCATTGCTTTTAAAGTTGGTCAAAATTTTATTAGCAATTACTAAGTATAAGTAAATACCAACCCAATTAAGTAGTAGAACAAAAGTAACAACATCACCTGCGATACAATGCATATGACAAATTGAATTTAGTTCCATAGATTAATCATGTGAGGGTCCGAGCTGCTCATGACCATGAGCACGGCTAGTATACCAGTTTTACACTCTGCAGAGGTTGCACATCTTTACCCACAAGTCATGTTACCCATCTGCCAAGAGACGGCCAATCCCATACACCTCTACCGAGGAGGCGAGGCAGGGTAACACTACGAGGCCTTTACAAAGTTCCACTAGCTTCAGAAAACCAGCTACAGTTTATAGGAAGCTCCAATGCAGGAATCCCTCGTCTGACCGCCATCGCAGCAAAATCAACCCGAGGACCTCCCTACACTGACCACTCCCCTACTGCCCTTGCCCCTTTCGGGTAAGGTAGTCCTCCACTAGCTTTCCTAGTTAGTCAGCCAAGGGTGTCCCATTAAACCCTTGTGGTAGCACTATTTTCCCGGGTGGTTCTCCATGTTCCAATTAACATAATGATCTTATCATGAACAGTAAATAACAACTGATAATAAAAGTATAATCGTGAATAGTAATGTGTATCTCTATACCCAAAACCACATAAAGCAATAGCAGGTACTACCCAGAAATTCAGTGGTAAACAAGGTATAAAGATAGTCAAACTAGGGTATCCTAATGGGTCCCATCAAAATTAACCTATGCAGATCATTATGATTAATTAGAACATGACTGGGTAAAAAGAAGTGATCATGGGCACAACTTGCCTGGGCCTTGAGATTCCAGGCACCAGGATGATCTTCAGGTGACACATGTTCTCACTGCTAAATGTAGCAATACAGACAAACATGGTATAGGCAAAATTAACATTACACCAATCATAAGAACAAACTGAATAATAATGATCTACGCGAAGCTACGAGATCGTGGGATCAACAACCACTAAATTCGGAGCTACGGTTATTAAGTTATGAATTTCCGAAACTATTTAGTGCTTAGAATAGATTAATCCAAATGAACAATTTTAATTCAAGTTTCATGGCTAAACAAAGGTACTAGGTGATAAACAATATTAATACAAAATTATTGCAACTGGAATGACTCAATTTGGAGTTAGAGTGAATTAACTATGAATTTCACAAGTTTCTAGAATTATTTTTGTACTAAAACTATTTTTCTTTATTAATTACTTGATTTAATCCATTCCTGGGTTGCGGGTGCAATTTACAAGAAGCTTGAGGTTTAATTCGCAAAAGCTACCAGACTCAGCCCTGACCCGAGGTGGACGGCGGGCTAATTTTGTATTACCCCGAGGGCTCTTATGTAAAGATGGCTCGGCGAAGGGGTATAGGCAAACCCTGACCATCCGATCTACCGGAACGGCCAGGATTAAAACCCGCTAGCTCTGAACCGGTACACGATTGGGACCAGTGATCCCGAAATCCACGGCTCAGATTTTAAAAAATAGGCGAGATCGAGTCACACCCCTCCGATCCAAATCGGACGGATCCCACTACCCCGACCAACCGGTAACAGGTGCATCCGATCGCAGCCGTTTATCTCACGATCTACGCCCATGCCCGCGTCTTCTTCCCTACGGTGCCCACCAGCTTGACAGCACGCCGTGCCGCGATAGAGCACCGCCGACGAGCGATTATTCCGTGCACCAGTGCTCTTTTGCCCATGCCGCTATGTTCTACGCGCAGCTGAACAGGAGTCGAACACGATAGTGGCTACCATACCTTGATTTGGGATGGCTGTATCCATCCACACGCCATAGCGGTCCCACGGCGGAGGATCCACCCAACGAGAAATTTGTGGCGCCTGGTTGTTCTCACGGTCCCGCGGCGCCACCCCCATGAAATTCATGCCCTGGCAAAGCTCCTAAGCCACCCGTAGAGGCCCGAACGACGGTGTATCCCGGACTTCAGTGCGACGGCGGCGGAGTTGTGTGGTCGACGACACCTATTGATTTCGCTGCCTCCCCATTGCCCGAGACGGATGCTTCCGATAGTGGAGGAAGGGGATCACGCCACGATTTTATAGCCGGGGATGGGGACGAGCTCGGTCAGGCCACGCGACGGGTGCGGGAGATCCCATGGCGTTGTTCTTTTGAGATATTTCGGCGAGCACATGAGCTACATCCCTACAACAGACTCTGAGCATGGAGGAGCCTAGGTACACGAGCTTGGTTGATTCCACGGCAAGCCTTTACAGCCGTGGTGAGGTAGCAGATGGCCTGCATGCGCGGCGGCCCGACAAAGTCCGGTGGGTAACCAGTCATCGACGGTGATGATATAGCACGCAGCAGTGCCATGGGTACACTCCCTATGAATCGGAGATGCCCCGAACGATCCCCCAACAGCATGAGAGCAAGGAACACACAGTATTGCTTCCGCGGTGACCCTTCCCCATTGTGCTGCTGACTCCATGCACAACACCGGAGATTTCCTCGGCAGCGCCAGTTCTTTTCACGTAGATATGGTCACGAGGGGCGCGAGAGCCCAAATTTTATATCCCCACGGCCATGAGTCCGAAGAGGGATGGGATTGGGAGGATTCACACGAGATTCGTTGAGTTTGTTTCGGTGGATTCGGTGGTCGGCGAGTATATCGCGGGCGCTTTCATTGAACTCAGCCGTGGAGTACGCGACGGAGGAGATCCCGACAGCGTTGACTGGAGAATTCAACACAGGCGCACATAGTGCGTGTTGGAAGCGGGATCCTAGCTGCAGGTGAGTTCTATGCCGAGAGAGAAGGAACAACAATCTCGCGTTTCTGTTCCAGTGCAGGTAAGAGATAGATATGACAGGGCGGACCCACGTGTCAGCGAGATAGAACCCTAGGCGCGCACATCATCCATTATCTGAGCGTCATGGAGTGAAGAGGTGGGCTGGCTGGGGGTTATTTCGGCCCAAAGCACAGGTAGTTTCTCTTTTTCTTTTTATTTCTATTTTTTTAATTCGAATTTGAATTCCCAATTCAAATCAGGTCTTTTGAATTTCAAGTTTTATTTTAAAATCAACAAACAAATAGATTTACCAACATGCAATGCAAGGTTCATTTTACTCTTTTAATTAATAGTTTAATTTTGAATGCATAGTTCATGTTTCCTAAAATTTAAATAACTTTTCTATTTTATTTAAAATTTGAGGTCAACTTTAAGTTATGATTTCTTTGTTTCAATAAAATGCATCACAACAAATTCTTCCGCATGATATGTATATTTCTTTATTTATTTATTGGTTATTTGACTAATATTAACTAATTTATGAAAAGAAAGGGAACTAATAAATCTCCAAAGGTTTAAAAAATTCCCAAAACACTAACATGAATGTATTTATTTATTTATATTATTATTTTTCTCTGATGCAAAATTTGGGCACTACAAAGAAATCCAATTTCTGGGACATGTGTTATCTGCTAAGGGGATTGCGGTGGATCCCAGCATGGTCAAGGATATTTTGGAGTGGAAACCCCCAACCACTGTTTATCAAGTCCGAAGTTTCCTTGGACTAGGTGGCTATTACCGCCGATTTATACCAGATTTTTCCAAACTTGTGAAACCAATCACGAGTTTATTGAAGAATGATATTAAATTTAATTGGTCTTCGGAATGTAATGAAGCCTTTGAAAAATTGAAGGTATTATTAACCACTGCTCCGGTATTGGCTCAACCGGATATTGAAAAGCCGTTTGATGTGTATTGTGACGCATCAGGCAGTGGTCTTGGCTGTGTATTAATTAATGCAAGAAGGCCAAGTTATAGCGTATGCTTCAAGGCAGTTGCGCCGGCATGAGGAGCATTATCCAACTCATGATCTGGAGCTAGCTGTAGTGGTTCAAGCCCTGAAGATATGGCGTCATTATCTGCTGGGGAATGTCTGTCACATTTATACAAACCATAAAAGTTTCAAGTATATCTTTACCCAGTCCGAGCTCAATATGAGACAAAGGAGATGGCTCAAGCTTATTAAAGATTATGAACTAGAGATCTATTATCACCCAGGCAAAGCAAATGTAGTGGAAGATGCACTCAGTCGCAAGGCCTCTTGCCATTGTCTAACAATGGGGACTTCTGACATTACATTATGCCAGGAGATGGAGAATCTGAACCTTGGAATGATTCAGCATGGGACTTCAAATCACTTGAAGCTGTAGTCAGTCATCTTACAAAGGATAATTGACGCACAGAAAAATGATGAGGGTATGAAACATATACGTGAGAAGATAAGGGATGGAAAAGCCAATTGCTTCCGAGAAGACGATCAAGGTGTTGTATGGTTCAACAACCGCATAGTTGTGCCGAACAATGAAGAGGTCCGCCAGCAAATTCTAGATGAAGCACATCTTAGACGCTATTCTATTCATCCCGGAAGCACTAAGATGTATCAAGATCTAAAACAACATTATTAGTGGACAAAAATGAAGATTGAAATTGCACGCTATGTGGCTAGATGTGACACTTGTAAACGTGTCAAGGCCATACACCTGAAAGTTGCTGGTCCATTACAATCTTTACCAATACCAACATGGAAATGGGAAGATATTAGTATGGACTTTATTGTGGGATTGCCTAAAACCGTGAAGGGGTATGACTCTATCTGGGTTATTATTGATCGGCTCACAAAAAATGCTCATTTTCTGCCCGTCAAGACGGTTCACCCAGTTGCTGTTTATGCCCAATTGTACATTGCCCGTATCCTTAGTTTGCATGGTGTTCCAAAGACTATAGTGTCGGATCGTGGACCTCAATTCGTATCCAAATTTTGGGAAGAACTTCATAAATCCCTGGGTACCAAATTGCTCCACAGTTCGGCCTATCATCCTCAGACAAGTGGACAGACTGAGAGGGTCAATCAAATACTTGAAGATATGCTACGGACATGTGTTCTGGAGTTCCCACAAAAATGGGATGAATGTTTACCTTTAGCGGAGTTCTCATATAATAATAGCTATCAAGAAAGCATCAAGATGGCACCCTTCGAAGCTTTATATAGACGACGATGTCGTACTCCGCTAAATTGGTCTGAACCTGGTGAAAGGTCTTTCTTCAGGCCTGATATGGTGAAAGAGACTGAAGAAAAGGTTTAGAGAATCATTCATAATTTGAAGAAAGCTCAAGCTTGTCAAAAGAGTTATGCAGACCAGCGACGACAACCCTTGTACTTTCTCGTAAAAGATTATGTCTACTTGAAAGTTTCACCAATGAAGGGTGTATCACGTTTCGGGGTTAAAGGGAAGCTTGCACCCCGGTACATTGGTCCATTCCCTATACTTGAACAGTGTGGACCAGTGGCTTATCGACTTCAACTACCCGAAACCTTGTCTGCTGTGCATAATGTGTTCCACGTGTCTCAGTTGAAGAAGTGTCTTTGGGTTCCAGACCGAACAATTGAAGTAACAGATGTTGTCTTAGAGCCAGACTTGACATATTCAGAGCACCCTATTCGAGTCTTGGATCAAAGGGACAGGGTTACCCAGAGAAAAACTCTCAAGTTTTACAAAATATAGTGGAACCAACATTCTGAAGATGAGGCTACATGGGAGACTCAAGACTTTTTAGAAAAGAATTTCCCAGGCTTTCTAGCATCATGTAAATTATAATATGTGTAATAAAGGAGTGAGCCCCCAAACCACCCCTGCGTTGTACCAAAAATCAGGAAATAAAAATGTGAAGCATTTCCTTTTCCACTACTTACCCTAGGATTTTTAATCTCGGGACGAGATTCTTTTATGGGGGGAAGGATGTAACACCCCTGGTGTTACTGTTACTAAAACTTGAGCATAACATCATCAACATTGGCATTTCATGTGTTTGACACACCTAGAATGCATTCATTAGGCAAAAATTTCAAACAAGTTGTATTGATATGGTGTTTTGCAAATAAAACCCTGGAGAATGATACTTAACCCTGAACAGGGATCTGAAGGGTAAAAC
The DNA here is from genome assembly GCA_029449295.1 of Zea luxurians. Lineage (NCBI taxonomy): Eukaryota > Viridiplantae > Streptophyta > Magnoliopsida > Poales > Poaceae > Zea > Zea luxurians. The sequence continues at coordinate 1,981,005 of JAOPSE010000132.1, forward strand.
AAGACCCAAATAGAGAAAACCCTAAAGCTTAAGTAAAATAATCATAAAATATTACTAAGGATGGATCTAAGTTGCATTCACACCCTTGAAATACTAGTAACCCTAATTGGAACCCTGGAAGACCCTAAGCCTAAACCCTAGGGGGTTAAGTGCAAAATTAGTCCACTTTTGGACTAAAGTGAATAAACTAGTAAAGTAAGGGGTCCTAAGTCAAATGGTTCACCATCATGAAGATTTGTAAGTTAAACCCTGAATTTTGGACCTATTTGCAAAAAGAACCCCATTTGTATTCTAGTGCTAAGTCTGAAATTCAGTGTTTGAGCTCAACTTTGGAGCTTTGTAACTTTCAAATTCTAAGGTTTTTGCCCTAGGTCACCACATCAAATTTGTAGACCTGTCAAAGGAGAACAATTTTGCTTAAGAGTGTAAGTAAGGTTGTTATGAAGAATTTGGAGATAATTAAACCTAAAGTCAGGCTGTCAGGATGTTAAAGTCTGAATTTCAGACTGACATTGCAACTGCAGTGACTTTGGGCATGAATTCAAGCAGGATCAAGCAAGAATTTGCTTAGGATTGCTATAATAATATTGTATCTGGATCTTAGAGCTAAAACTTTGCTAAAGGGTGATGATCATGTTACTGCACAAAATCGGGAGTAAACAGCCCTGCAAATCGCTCTGTCAGGTGACTGAATGGGCTTTCCCATGGTACAGTATCTGAAGAAGATCAGATTCCCAGCTCAGCTTGCCGCCGGTGATCTCCACCGTGATTCGTGTCGCCGGCGTCTTGATTCGTGCTCGGGGTAAGTGGATAATGTCTCGGGGTAGAAAAAAAATCATCGCCATCGTTGAGCTGGACACCAATCCGGCTAGCCGCCGTACCCCCTCCCCTGCTCATCGTCGATCAGATAAGATCTCACCGCCGTCGAGCCATCACTGCCGTTCGCCGCGTGTCCAAATGCTTTACCACGTCGAGGCTAACCATGCTACGCACGTCCGGTGATCGCCGGAGGAGCAGCCACGGTAATAGCCACGTTGTGCGGCCACCAGTGACTCACCCTATCTTACAGATCACCATCCACCGCTCAAATTCGCTGCGCTCACGACCGATTGCTATAAATCGAAGCCTCCCAGAGCTCCGTAGGATCATCACTCACCCAGCCACCAAGAATTACCCTCAGTTGATCACCAGCGAGCGCGAATTTTACAATTCCCCCAAATCGGCTCAACCACACCGCGAAGAACATCTCACCGTGGCCAGCACAATTCCGGTTAGTTCATACCGTCTGCTCCCTCGTTTAAGCATGCTCATGCGTCTGTGATGCTCGCTGACCCACCCAATTGAACTAGGAACCCATTGATCACTGGGAACGCAAGCAAAGGTCCACGCCATTCGCTGTCCTCGAGGGCAGAGCTAGATAGATCATCAATCGTGAAATGAATTGAGGGGTAACCCTCATTAGGTCTCGGATTTGATCTCTGCTGAAGTATGGCACTAGTCCTTGCCCCGTTCGACCGGTCTACGAGCTAGCCAGAGCTCTGCCGCGCCGCTCGCCGTCGGGGACCTTGGCCTGTGAAGGAATAGAACTTGCAGGGTCTTTTTAAAAACCGTCAGTGACTCATCTAAATAGTGCGTCGGGCCCGCTTCTAGTTATTCAGTAAGCCAAGGGCCTTTCTACAAAGACCACAGCGTGGGCGCGGGCAATTTCCCCTGGACTTGGGCCGCCTGGATTGAATTGGCCCAGCACTGTTTAAGCTTTTCTCTTTTCTTTTTCAATGAAACTTTGGAAATCTATAGAAAATTGTAGAAAAACCTTAAAAATGTTAAACCAGTTTTCTTAGATTCCTAATTTTCCATAGTATTTAATAAAAATAGTTTCATGATTTTTAGAACCAATAAGAAATTTTGGAGCAATTAAATTAGCCTAAAACATTGTTTCTGGATTTTTAGAAAATAGATAATAATTCCAAAAATCCCCAAACTTTTTATATGAGCTCAAAACATTATTTAGAAGCCTTGGGTAGAATTTGGTATGATTTGGACCTTGTTTGATACTTAGAGCCCAAAACCCTACCCCGTGCCCTTTGCATTCCTTTACTAACTCCAGAAACCCTAGTTTCTCGGAGAACCGTGAAGGAAAATTGTATTCAAAACTTTAGATAATAAACTCCTATTATAGTTGCACTCTCATAAGCATTACATGGGCATTCATTATTATGTATGGTTATCTTTAGAAAACAAAGAAGAAGTTGAAGTAGGAGAGAAGACTTCACCTCCACCACCTCAGGAACATCAGGCAGACAACTGTTTTTATTTTGACATCTGTGGAACTGAGCCTGAATCACCTGTAAATCAAGGCAAGCCCCGGTGCATTTGCCACCTCCTTGATTCTTTTAAAAGCTTTCTCACTTGCTTGTTGCATTAGGTGATAGGAGTTGAATGCTAAAACAATTCCTGCATTACCTTCCTTGAATTTGATTACCTTCCTTTGAATCCATGTTTTATAAAAGGTTTTTACTATGCTTAGTCCTGCTCTAGCAAAACAAAGGCTTTGTTTTACAAAAGATGATGTGGCAAAGTGGGAGGGATGTTTTTGAAAATAAAACTTGATGGTGAATCCATCATGGCCGTGATAGGTTCAACATCGGAAAAGATGTACCTCTGCCAGGTACCAAGCTTTGGGTTTTAAATGATAAAGCTGAGACCGGGCAGGTGACTTGCACGAGAAGAGAGTCTCGGTGTAGTGTCTCCGTCTGAGTCGATTAAGGACTGTGTCGATGTAGGCCTGCTGACTGAGGACCCTTTAACTGGTCACATGGCTCGTCATGGGTAAGCTTTGCCTCGGGCAGACTAATACTAGAATAAGATACCACGCAATGGGAGTGGAGAGATGGCGAGAGTAGCGTGTACCCTCCGTGGCAAGAGGCTGGACGGTGGTGTATCTGTGCTCTCGGTTGGCGTGAACCTGATCTGGTCTTAAGAACCTTGGTGGCGGGTTGACATATGCAAGGGTTAAGTGCTACATATGTCGTGTGATTGGAGATCCTCAGCTGAGTATAATCGATTCGGATCGCCGTACCTTCGCGGTTATGAAGACTTGGTCACTGACTTATACGTAGAACTCCAGTAAAGATTAAGGGTGTTAAGAAATTGGCTAGTGCAGGTCAAGTGATTGAACTAGGATAGAACGAACTCTAGTTACAGGTAATTTTACTTAACTTGACAAATAAAACTGGATTTTTAAGGATCCACTTTTAGTAAGCATTTCTGCAAACAGAGTCATTGATTATTGAAAGAACTTACCTTGACTCCCTTATAACCAGCATACCCTTGAGAGTCTTTTCCTTTAGTCGGGTAAGTCTTGCTGAGTAATTCCATACTTAGGGTTTTATTCCCTATTGTTTTTAGGTGAGGAAGCAACAAACTTTTGTTGTTTCTGTTCCAAGGTGGTCTCAAAAGAAGAAAACCAAGAGTAAAGCTGCGGGAGGAAGGGTTCCTCCATAAAAACTTTTTGTTTGATACTTATCGGGAGGGGTTTTTGCCTCCCTTGGCTTGTAATAATATTACTCTACACTCGTATATTATATCCTGGTCTGTAATATTTAACTTTGTCTTACTTTTGAATAAAGGTAAGTTTATGTAATCGCTTCCGCATTTCCGTATCTCCGATAATTTGTAATGTCTGCGTGACAGGTAAAACGCTCTTGGGAAGGTAAGGAAAGGAGATACCAAACTTGTCAAGTGATTCAGGAACACCTGAAGGGTTGTCTGAGGTCTGTTGGACAAGGACAACTGTGGGTGGGCCTAATGACTTGGGAGGTTCCGTCACAATAGGAACCATGATCTGTTAACATAAATTGATAGGATATGACTTAAGAATGATATGAATGTGAAAAAAGAAAGTAAATATAAAAAACAAAATATACTATGGGCAAGATAACAGTGTTTGGTATCAAAAAAGGAAACTTATAAAAATAAACGTCAATATAATCTTACAAAGAAGAATGGTTGGGACTCACCAGTTTAACTTTGTTTAGAACTTTAACTAGAGGAAGGATAGGAACAATTAAATCTATAAGAACAGAGGTTGAGAAAGGTTGTGGATTTGAACTGTGCTGTTCGAGCTCCTCCATATTTAGAACAGCCTGCATAAAAAATATATTGATAAATAAGATATGTTTATACACTAAGATACGAAACATGATAAATGTTTGAAGAGTACAATACAAAAACATTACCCCAACATTGACATTTAGTATGAGTGTGTTGGCTATGGTATCTAGATTGTATAATTGATCATCATCACTAATACAATCAATGAATCCCTACATGAAAAAGTCGTCAAGGCATTTATGAGACCCAAAAGATTGAACAACATCCAACACAGAACCACCATATCCTCCAAAATCAATAATGGACCTGCAAAAAATTATCAACTTGAAAGTCAAATAACCATGGATACTAAATAGAAGATAGGATAAGGGGTGCATACATGCTCAGGTCCATTTATTGGGAACAATGAACATAAGCAATTGGCGAGCACATTATTCACGGGATACATGGCGAGGTTCAGCATCAGCTGTTTGACTGGAAATATTTCTTCTAACCAGTTCATTAGTTGCCTAATATGTATATGTGTTACTATACAATGGTATAAATGTGTATGTAATATGGTGTATATATTTGAGTATGATAAGAAATGAAAGGGACATGACTTCTGTCAAAGGGGTTTTGTCGAACTTTGGGGCACCAGAAGTGGGAGGATCCTGTACAACAGGATTTTATCCTTCCTGAAACACAATAAAGTATGTGAATATAATACAACGATATAGGGTATGGCTAATATAACCAAAATATTATGAAGAATATATACTGACAGAATTTCGGGGTGGAGTTACTTCTGTGACAGCAATATTGTCGGTAATGGGAGCCTTATGAAAAAATAAACAAAACATTCAGATAGATGAGGGTTACTATAACATATTGTAATTATAAGTATAATCGTTGGGAATAAAATAAAACAAACATTTGATGTTGGAGTTTTGTTAAAGATTGGAGCATCCATGACCGATTCTTCGATACCAACGTTTACACCGGATACCTGTATGGGAAACATAAGAAGTTGGTGTACATGTGAACTAGTATGCTCTATTTGATATAGATATGTGTATATGCTTACACCTAAGTTTTTATATGACAAAAATACTGACCTGTTCAGATCCTTTAATATCAGCAGTTGGAACCTAGGTGGGGCGATCATGATGCTGATTATCAGAGGTTCCAGCAGGAGGCGTGGATACAGCAGATTCATTTATCGATGACGATGTGCGAATTGGTAGTTTATCTCCATCTGCACAATAACATGATAAAATTAGTTGTTGCTGATATGAACCAAAAATAAAAATGTATAGTTCTAAAATAATGGTAATGCATGAATATTACTACCAACTAGATCCGCATAATAACATGGTACGTAAAATGATAGGTTACATATAAAATCAAATGAAATTCATCAATTGAGGTATGGGACATACTTGAATCTAATCATACAGGAAAGGTATTGGTGATGATGTAATACAACTGAAGTCATAAGTATTATATAATATGTTGCATAAATTAATGTATTAAAAAATATAAAACTAAATGAACTTTACTTATGCATTATTGGTGAGCTGAATAATGTAAGAGAAAAAATAATTATAACTATTAATACCTTCATGTTGTGTATCACGCTGCGTGGCAGTCCTTAGAACTTCGTCTATCATTTCTCTAAATGCCTCGGATAATTCAATCTGCTTGGACACAAGCATGTGATGGCTTTGTTGAAGAGAAGCGCAATACCTGTCAACCTCCTTATCATGCGCATCAAACAGTGATTCAAACATTGGACGATGCTGGGTGGGAAGACAATTCAGCTTGTTGCCAATAAAATGTTTGATGCATGGGATATATATGTTGAATATCTCAGAAACCGGCCGTTCTGGAGCAATTACATAACAAGTCTCTGTGCGGTTACGAAGCTGTTTAAATCCCAGTGATAACTGTTATCATGTATTGGAACTATAACATCTGTATCAACATCAAAACAATATGTTAATGGCTAACCTCTGCATGACCAAATGGTTCTCCAGGTTGGCGGAGGCCACGTCTGTCAGCCCTAGCCAAATCTTTTATTGTCTTGTTGTCAAAAAACTTAATACGAGGAGTACCATACTTGTTCTGAGGTGATGCAGGGTGGTGTAAATGGTCAAGGTAATATATCTGAGAACCATATAGACGACAAGCATAAAGCTTTAATATGAATGTAATAAATGATTATGTATGCAAATATAAAAAATATTTGAATTGCATATATGTGGTTGTTAATCAGAAAGTAACTTACAAGAATGATGAGTGAACATCCATAAACTGTTGCAGTTATGTTTGTTGTGCTTCTCGTGTGCCAACGACTGACAGCATCACATAGATCAGTATAGACTAATTCACACCAATCAATATTGGCCATGTGGTCCATGTTTGTTGTCATTAGGACCTCATTGTTGGTAATACCCCATGAAGCAGATGGGAATAGTAGCCGATTGAATAAAATTAGAAAAAAGCATATGATGGATAGCTCATCATCATTCCCCACAGCTAGTCTGTCCTATAGCTTAATGACATCAAACTCTTCTTTAGAAATGTTTAGATCCCATCTCAGTTTTTAAGCAGCATCAATTTCACCATACCAATCAGTGAATTCCCTGCCACCTCCAGCACTAGGCAAACCCAATATCAGGCGAACCGTCTCTTTTGTGATTTTGAGTTCTTTACCAGCACCTGGGCATATTGTCATGTCATCTGGATCAAGCTTATCCATCAACCACATAATAAGAGATCTGCTCTCTAATGCATTCGTACGCAAATCAAAAATACTTTGGAATCCCAACCTATCAACAGCGTCACGCTGTCGATCACTCATTATCCAAGTTGACACAATGACATCATACGGGATGCATCGGATGTTCAACTTCTGCTAGAATAAATGGATAGCTATTATTACACAGTGGATAGATATTATTACAAATAATGAGAATATAGTTGTACCTATAATAATTATTGGATGGTTGTAAATAACTATAGTGTAACAACACTAACAAAACAAGCATACCAAAATCATAATATAGAATGTAACATTTGGGTAATACAACATTAATTGTGTACCCAAAATAACAGCTAAACAAAAATAAATATATGCATAGTACCTGAGATTTTCTGGGTGTCCTCTGCTTAGGTGAATTTGTTTTCATAATGTTTTTTGTTTTCAAATCAATAGCAGACTTTGATCTGCTTGACATAATGGGAACTTATGGGGGTGGGATGTCCATGTTCAATACACGATACTTTTTCTTTGGATGGTTATTTACTGAACTGGAGGGTGCAGCTGATTTGAAATTGCGCTTCAATGTTGGAGCAGGCATAAAATTGTCATCAGACGATGCGACTGGAGCTGTAGGCTAACTTTTTTCACCCGACAAGCTAGCGCCTTTCTACAGAAATGAGTAACTGGTAATGGCTGAGGATCTAGCTGATGCTTGGTCTAGGTATTATTAGCATGTTGGGAGAAGCTGCTAGATCTTGTGCGTCTAGAAATACCAACTGAAAACACCTCTTGGCTTGACTCAATAGTTAATCTTTTTGGATTCGATGGCGGACGATCAACAGACCTCATGATTCAGCAAGCAATGTAACTGTTGAAAAACGATTGGATTTAAGGAAAATGAAGTATGCATACATATATGCCAGGACCAATTTGCATAGTGTATATAACTGCATAAAATGCATACTACAGAATACGAAAGGAGTTATTTAATTAAACTACCTTTTCCAGTTACATGCCATAAGAGTTAGGAACCATGTATATATACAATCATAGATATTACCTAACTAGTTCATATAAGTGCAACTAGTGCATGGTCAAAATACACATTTTCATCAACTGAATATACAAATATTTAAATAACTAGTTCATATTAAAATACACAATTTGATGAGCTTCAAACATGGATAAAAATGTGTCGGTCTTAAAAATTAAAATGGCATATATAGTAGTATCGATGTGCATATATATCATAAACCGGGGATGTAAAATAAAATCTGCGAAATCGAAAAAAAATACCTCAAACGGTGACGGTGACCTCGAAGTATTTGAAGGTCGAGCTATACTACGGAGCTTCACGAACTACAGTGGCTCTTCAATCGGGGCTCCAAAATCCCAGAGTGATGCTATATGTGGTTTTTAAGATAACTAAGGGAAAGATGTGGAACGACTTCAAATCGATAAAAATACCTCAAACGGCGACAGAAACCTCGATGTGTTTGAAGTTCGAGCGATACACTGGAACTTCACGGATAGTAATGGTTCTTCAATCGGGGCTCCAAAACCACAGAATGATGCAGCAGAGATGAATGGCAGCGGCGGAAGTCGAATGGCCAGTCGCCTTGTTCGGACCGCCTCGGTCGCCGGGATTCGGTGGTTTCCTTCCTGTTTCGCGGATACAGTTGCTAGAAAATCCTACCTTCTTGTCACACCCAGGTTTTAGGGCGCCAAGACCCGGGCGTGAACATAATCACCAGGTGTGCTGGGACTAAGTCTCACACATATGATGAATCATGGTATAGAAATGAATGTCACATCTTTATTATATAATAGGAGTTCTATACAGAATAAATAAATAATTATAACATAAGGAGACAACGATCCAGCAACCCAAAGTTGACTGGGAGATGATGGCCTAGACCTCTCACAAACACACCGCAACATCCTCCATGCGCCTCATCCTGCTGTACCTGTTCTTGACCTGTGGGGGGTGTGAGACAACAAGGGTGAGCTCACATATGTTCATCACTCAACAAGTTGTGAGGAATAATATGCATGAACTCACCAAAGGTGGGAGCTCATGTGAAGTGTAAGGCTTACCAAAGAGGATGGTTGAAGATGAGCATTGCTATTAAAGTTGGTCAAAATTTTATTAGCAATTAATAAGTATAAATAGATACCAAACCAGAGTAATAATAATAGATCAAAATTGATAACAATACCCTCGATGCAATGCATATGACAAATTGAATTTAATTCCATAAATTAATCATGCGAGAGTCCTAAGCTGCTCATGACCGCGAACACGGCTAGTATACCAGTTTTACACTCTGCAGAGGTTGTACCATGTACCCACAAGTCGTGTATCCCATGTCACCAGGGTTTGCAAGGCCCTTAGACATTCCGAGGTGAATGGCTAGGGATCCACTACGAGGCCTTTACAAAGTTCCACTAGCTTCAGAAAACCCGCTACAGTTTCTGGGAAGAGCAATGCAGGAATCCCCCGTCTGACCGCCATCGCAGCAAAATCAACCTGAGAACCTCCCTACATGCCTACTCCCCTACTTCCCTTGCCCCTATCAGGTAAGGTAGTCCTCCACTAGCTTTCCTAGTTAGTCAGCCAAGGGCGTCCCATTCCACCCTTGTGGTGGCACGTGTTTCTCAAGTTAAGCTCGATGTTCCAATTAAAATAATGATTTTATCATGAACAATAAGTAAAACAATAGTATAATTGGAACATAATCATAATGTAATATTAATCCCAAAACCATATAGAGCAATAGCGAAAACTACCCAAATAGTTTAGTGGTAAACAAGGTATAAAGATAACCAGACTAGTGTGACCTATTAGGTCCCATCAAAATTAAATCTATGCATAATAAAATGATTATAAATAACATTATTAGGTAAATAAAGGTGATCAAGGGCACAATTTGCCTAGGACTTGAGATTCTAGGTACCAACTTGCTCTTTAGATGACTCGAAACCTCGCGCTAGTCGTAACAATACAAACAAACAGTGTATAGGCAAAATTAACATCACACCAAACATAAGAACAAACTGCGTAATAATATTCTACGCGTCGCTACGAGAGTGTGGGTTCGAGAATCGCTAAATTCGGAGTTACGGTTGAGGAGTTATGATCTATGGAAGATCTATGTGGTTTAAATATTAAATTATATTATAAATTGGTTAGTGTATACCATGTGAGAGAATATTCTATAAGTAATTAACTCAGCTTTAATATAGAATATAACTTGATTAAAGGTTATCTTTTAGTCAAATTATCACCATAGGATCAGAATACTATATTAATATTAGAATAAGCTAATCCAGAAAATATAGATTAATCAAATTAGTTACCTAATTATAAAAGTATAGGATATCGTATAATCAATGTTGCTACTGTGTAATAAATATTTCTATGAGAATAACACAATTTGAACAAGTCAAATCAGAGTTAAAATGAGCAAGATATGCATTAAACAAGTTTATAGTTTTATTTTTCTATTAAAATTTATTTTCCTAGGATTATTTATATGAATCATTAAAGCCCAGGGATGGCGCGCATGATATCCCGGGAACACGGGGTTCAACTTGTAAATTCTAGGACCTTTCTGCGATAATCTTAATACTGTTGTGGATGGCGGATTTATTGCAAGAAAGCACAGGGTCTCATTCATAAAATGGTGCGGCCAAGGGTTATCGATTACTCTCAGCCGTTCGATCTATTTCGGATGGCCCTGATCAGATCTCACCCTCGCGTGAACCGATATGTTATTACGGTCGTAGGATCAAAATTATGTGCTCACAATTAACTTGAAACCCATAAGAATCGATACGTGATTACGACAGTTTGATCCGAGATCTATGGTTGGCAACACGCCCCTCTAAATCTAATCCAAGCCGCACATAGCCGATCGAATGGCCAGGGGGCTTCTTCTCCGTGCAACAGCCGAGCATGGCGACGCATCCTGGCACACGGTGGAGCCTCACCGGATTTGTTTCCCCCCGACGCACAGGTGCACTACCACCAACATTGGCAGGCGCAAATCGAATGGAAGGATAACGCGAGACAATTGGCAGAGAACTTACCAGCAATTAGGTAGCACAGAACCCCGCCCACAGCTAAGTGCGGGTCTGCGGCGACCCGCGACTTCGTCGAGAAATTCCTAGTGCGACGCATGCTAATCGAGTCTGGCGAGGCCACGAGCACCATCCCGGTGACGAGTTGAAGCTCCTAGACCCGACACCGGGACCCCGCAGATGGTGTACGCACATGTCCACAGTGGCGGCTTCCCCTCTCAATCCTTCTCCTCTCCGGCCCCGATGAGTTACGCCCGGGATGGGACAGGCTCCTGCTTTTGTGAGCGAGGCGCGCCCGCGTTCCGCGAGGAAATCCCGGTCATCCCCACCGGACGCACATCAATTACAGAGGTGAACCATGATGGCAGCGACGCACTGTAAAGCCCAAAATTCATATAAGAAAAAATAATAAAATAATAAAATAGTAAATTCAGATATCTCAAATCATACTTAAGTTTTGAAAATTGAGGACTGAATTTTGAAACTAAGAATTATTTTGGAAAAGAAGTAATAGACAGGTTTTCTATTCAATTAAATGATTATTCATTTCATTAAATGATGCATTATAAGCATTTGTTTACATGAATATTAAATTTAGATGACTCAAGTCGGGACTAGATTTTCTTTTAAGTCTAACACATAAAATTGAAACTCGGGAAAATAAATAATAAAAGTTACTCCATTAATTTGTTCTCCTCATAAATTATACATACTCTTAAAACGAGCAGGAAGCCCTTGAATAAAAGTATACTATAACTTCTTTCAAAATAAATAGAAGTAACATTTAATTCTTATCCCACATTCAAAATACTATCTTTCAAAATAAATAGATATGGAACATTATGAGTGTGTTACATATTTCAAACATCTATCAAACAAATAAATTAATTAAAATAAATAGACATCTACTGCATCATGATTGATTTTGAGTGTGTATTAAATTTGAATTCTTAAACTTTATCTTAGATTGGCATTTGAATTTTGTAAATAAAAAAAGGGAATAATATGGGAATATCTCATTTGACTAAGTAAATAATGGATATATAAAATAAAATAAACCATGTATAACAAGTTGGAGCTTTTTGAGCACTTAAATAAACTTTAAATTTGAACTTTGTTTGCATTTAATTCAAAATTTGAATTCAAAATGGAAATTTAGAAAAGAAAATAAGAAAAGAAAAAGTAAAACAAGAACTTGGGCCAACTCTACCCCAATCTGGCCCAACACCCTTGCCTCCAGCGCCGGCCCACGGGCCTATTTCGCCTCCACCCCGCGCTGCACGCTGGCAAGTGGCTGACTGGCAGGACCCGCTCTTCAGCCGTGGCCACGCGCTACCATCATCGCCACGTGGGTCCGCTCAGCTGACTTTCCCCATCCACGCACCGAGTCACTCGCACGTGGGGGCCACTGGTCAGCTCCACCCCGCTCACCCAAATCCTCACGCACACTGACTTGTGGGTCCTCGATAATAGAATCATCCCTATCCTCTAACAAACTCCACACGCGCCGCCCTTTCTGTTGCTTAAACCCGACGCGAACCTCAGCCAACCGATCCCCACCTCGGAATTGGTCGCCGCGCTATAAAGGTCCAGGCACTCTTCCTTTTCCCCACCTGGCCATGCCTCAGTCGCCATTATCGAGAGGGAGCAAGGAGGTTATGCGGAGAGAGGGAGAGAAAACCAAGAGAAGTGCCGCCGCGGGGGCAAATTCCATGTGCTGGTGCTGACACCCCGGAATCGGCTTGGGAACTTCGTGGATGGGTGCGGAGGCTTCTGGTATGGCTCACCAGAATCCTAGAAGAACCACCGGCCGCTCCATGCCATAGCTAGGCTTCACCATGTCCCCCACTGGTGAGATTTCCCTCATGCGTTTTGCCTCGGTTCTTGGAATATGTTTCATCGTGTGGATTTCCGTTGGGCGCTTGGGGTGTCGGATCGGGTATCTCCAGTGGGGAGCGCCGTTGTAGCGCCCCAATCCTCTGGGACTCAAATGTGATACAATTACTAGTCCCAGGAGGCTAGTAAACACATTTATACAACAGAAGATTCTAGATCTGCTTAAATGAGACAAACCTATAAAGGTGGCGATCAACTTTAAGAGTTGGTCCACAACTCGGGACATATCATCAGAGTGGGGCTGAAGCAGCCCGATATACGCAGCGAAGCAATTCAGCGGTCCAACAGCCACAGGCAAGGTTGGGAACAGTCGTAACTCTTACCCGTCTCCTTTTCTGAAAAAACAACAAATAAGCAAGGGTGAGTACAAACGTACTCAACAGCCCACCTTCACCAGCGGAATAGGGAAATCAGATATAATGCATGGAATATCTGGAGCTCAGGATATTTGCAGAAACATCAATATTTTATGCAGGGTTGTTTTGAAAAACATTTTGTATTTTGCAAAGCGCATCCTCTTCAAAAGGAGCAGGAAGTTTTTCAGTATAGAACGAAATCCCCTGGACTAAACCATACAGGTATCTCAACAGTTTCCCACTGGTTTTCATTTTCAAAAATAGCTACTGGACATCCCGTCCACCATAGCTCACGGCTCAACCGCCGGACCTTTTAAAAAAACACTTTTCTCAAACGCACCTTTTTTGAAAACAAACACTAATTGCCATACCACACCATACTCGTCCATTCCTGTGGATACAGACTATTCAAATAGGTTTGAAACTCTGCGCAGAGGGGTACACTTTACCCACTAGTCCGGCTCTACGATCTCATGGCCAATGAGATCCGAATCCGAATCTCTTTCTTTCCTCGCACGTCCTAACCTTAACGGTTATACCAGAAGGAGTCAGGCCACCGCCATGCCCAAACCAGACAAAACATTCCCCCTCCTTATCCTCCCGGTGCTCCCCAGCCTTCATAACCCTAGGGTTGGACCGTACGAGTTCAGATTGAGTGACTGTCCACACAGTCTCGAGTGGTTGTACTTATCATGAGTACAGGTAGTGAAGGATGACAAACTGGTCCTTATATGAGGGGACAATCCTTCTGCTCACACCTAAACCAGCTGAGCCATCACCTTAGGCCCTCCCCTAAACCAGAGAGTCCCTTATCATCCCTACTCAAAGGTGATAAGGGTGAAAACCCTTCATCATACACATTTTGAATAGCATTTTCTTTTGAAAACTCACACCTTTCCTCAAATCATTTGTAACAAATATATCAGGGATTGATTGCGGCAAGCGGTTGGGTGGCCATAATAACTTGTCTCAAAATCATATCATGCATAAAATAACAGGCTGAGGGTTGTGGTTGAAAAATCATAGGTAACTTATGCATCAAAGGGATCCAGTGAGCTTGCCGTGCTTATTCGGCGAAAGGGAGGGAGAGCTCGCGGAACTGGCTTCTGGCTCCACCGCCTGGCGTAGACTTGCAGATCTGGCCTCCACGAGACGGCACGAATGCTCTGATAACTATGCAACATGAACAAGAAAACATACAAACTAGCAAGTATACCAACAAATATTTAGTATAGTGGTCAGAATAGCGATATATGGATGGGTAGAGTCTTGAGTAGAATCTGTGTCATGTGGTGTGGTGATATTACTGGTGGTGGAGCGGAGGTGCTTACTAGGAGGGTGGACTGGAGGCGAAGCGACACTATGCGTGTAGCCAGCGGAGCGGAGTATTTGAGTGGGTGGGGGTTTGCCTTGGCTGAGGGTGTTGAGTGTGTGGAGAGGGAGAGGGTAGCTGGGTGTATTTATAGCTGGGTGTATGTGGTGTAGCACAGTGAAGTTCACTGTTGGTGAGAATAGTGAATGAATCGACTGACTTAGTTTGAACAGGGAGATTATAGGCCGAATATGGGATAAGAGTATTTTATGAGTTTTCTGGGATATGAACCATGCTTAAGGGATGACATGGTTGGATAGGGAATAATTCGATAAGAATTTAGGAACAAGAATTATTGGAATCGGGGTTTGGAAGCCTGGTTCGAAGGAATCTCAAAGTTAAGCGTGCTCAACTTAGAGAAACCTGGGATGGGTGACCAGATGGGAAGTTCCCTACTGGAAGGAAAATCACAGTCACCGGAGTTCGTATGACTGAAATATTGGTCTGGCTGGTCTTAGGTGGACTGGACAGCATGACGGATGAGTAGTTGAAATTTGGGGGTGGTCGTATCAACGATGAATAGTAACGATGATGAATAGTGTCGGTGAATAGTAACGATGATGAATAGTAATGATGAATAGTAATGGTGAATAGTTCGTATGAACGAATGATGAACGATGAATAGTGGCTATGAATGAACGATGAATAGGAACTATGAACGAACGGACGAACGAACGATCGGAATTTTGGCAGCATAACGACAGGATAAAGATTATCTGGAAGAACGATGAAATAGGGACTATGAACGAACGATGAACGATGAATAGGAACTATGAACGAACGATGAACGATCGAATAGGAACTATGAACGAACGATGAACAATCGAATAGGAACTATGAACGAACGATGAACGATCGAATGATCGAATGAACGAATGATCGGAATTTGGCAGCATAACGGTAGGACAAAGATTATCTGGAAGAAGGATGAAAGGGGCTATGAGCGAACAATGAACGATGAATAGAAACTATGAACAAACGGACGAACGATTGAATGATCGAACGAATGAACGATCGGAATTTCGGCAGCATAACGGTAGGATAAAGATTATTTGGACGAACGAACGGACGAACGATCAGATGAATGGACGAATGAACCGTGAAAGATCGGACGAACGATCGAACGATCGGACAAACGAACGAACAAACTAAGAACAGGGGGACGAACGATCGAAGAACGACTGAACGATCCTTGTGCTAGTGTGTGCTTGTGTGGAGCATGGAGTGGGTGTGTGGGGGGAAGAGTTGCCATGAAATGGCTTGGGGTGGGATGAGAGGAGGCCCTTGCCCCTCTATTTATAGCCATGGTGGGGGATTAGGGGGAGGGATGACAGGATTAGTGGGAGGATGAGAGGATTAGTGGGAGATTAGCATGTATTTGTCTTGTATAAGTGAGATTAGCTTGTAGAGCTCATCGTATGACACCGGAGGCATACGTATACGTATGAGCATGAGGAAATTATGAAGAAAATATTTATAGGGACTTGAAAAATGATTTTGAAGGTATTCCTCAAGAGGAAAAATACTTGGAGATATATCGGTGGAATATTTGGACAGTATTTCTGGAAAGAACTTGAAGGGGATTAATCGAGAAATATCTGGGCAGTATTTCTGAAAAGAATTTTAGGGTGATCACTGGGGAAATATTTGTAGGATATTTTGAGGATGATTTTGGAGAAAATATAGACCACTATATTTTATTTGTTGATATCAACTCGCAAACAAACATTTTGAAATGAAATTTGAAATTCATTTTGAATTTAGAGCGAGTTTGAGAAAATTTCAAGATTTGAATTTTTTGGATGCTACAGATCTACCCCACTTAAAATGAATCTCGTCCTCGAGATTCGGCTTAGAAGGGTTATGGGTATAGCTTTACTTCAGCTACATATCTTCACTTTGCAGACTCTTCGAGGAGATGGAACTTCAACAAAAGTCGGCCTTTGAGGAACATCTGGTTGCCGATTGCAAACGCTGATTCTGGCTACTCAAAGATCATCTTTAGGCTTCTAGGTTTCGCTTGGCAGCTAGCTTATTGAGGAAGCAACGATGCCAACATGCAAACCTTCCTCTTGCGAACTTCCACATGGATTTCTTCTTTGATTGGTCTTCTAGTGCTTCATCGACAAAACTTGGGTGACCACTTCTCATCCAGGAACTTATATGCTTCGATGATCTGGTCCTCCACAAGCTTGCTACAGGCCTTCTTCTTCTTCTCCATAGCAGGAACCTTGCTGGAACACTACCCCACTTAAAAAGAATGAGGGTAGAACTCTTGAATCTTGGGGATTTGAACTCCTTGAAGTACCTCATAACAAGGGTGTTACGGGGCCTTCTTCTACTGTTGCTGCTTGAGTAGGCTGCGGAGAGATGACTGACACAGGGTTGATTCTGGGAGAACCTTCTTCTTATCTTCTCTTCACTATCTTCTTTTCTCTTCTCACTTCTCACTACTTCTTTCTTTCTCTTTGCTCTTCCCACTGGAGGATTCTATCAAAGAGTATTACCATCATATAGAGGAGGAAACCGAAGACTATGAACCATGTACAACAGTCTTCAACCAAAGAATCACTAAGCATTGTGATCTTAGGGGCGAGGGAGTGGGAAAATGGAGTTGCTTGCAATTTGGCAGAGGGGATTTTATCTGGTGTGTGCTTTGCTTTGAGCGAGATGGGGATTGAGGGAACTGGTGGGGGATTTATAGGCGAGTGGGGATGCTCGGGTGAGGAGTGGTGGTGATGGAGCAGGTGCTACGCGGCAACAAACACAACAAGGGGAGGGGGGTTGCTGTCGGCGATGATGGCGGCAGTGGGTGCGCTGCAAAGGGGGTGTGGGGCAGCGGTAGTGCGCAGCAAAGGGGGTGTGGGGCGGTGGTAGTGCGCATGGAGGCGGGCACGCGTGCAAAGGGCATGGGTGAGTGGTGGGGTCGATGACTATGATGTTTGTGGTCTCTGGTTCCAAGAATTCTTTGCCTCTCTGTATGGTAATAACTCCTTCTGTCCTCTTTTTCTGCTCACTTTGACTCAGGGGCAGTGTTTTGATTCTCACGGTCGGTCCTTTTGACTGAGCGACTAGACATGTTTCTTCTGTAGCTTATTCTAGGCTTCAAGGGTAAGCTTCCTTGTATCTTCTTCGGTAAGGTGCTTTTCTCTTGAGATGGGTTAAGATGAGAATGGAAGCATAAGGTGAGGATTATCTCTAATTTGTTATCTATGTTTTTAGAGAAAACCTTTCTTAAAAAGAAAGAAAACACATAAGCTCAGCAATGATAAGCACAAACAAATCAAATGTTTTGAATAAGGGAAGAATAGAGTTTTTCCAAAGCACGGACTACTCGGATTCAGGGGCTAAGCATAACCACTATTGCTTGGCTCCTGAATTGAGAACTATGCTAAATGCAACTTATGAGCACTAACGTTAAAGCATCACATATGCACTCAAAAGGGAAGAAAACATCAAGCGAAATTCATTTTGAAA
The DNA here is from genome assembly GCA_029449295.1 of Zea luxurians. Lineage (NCBI taxonomy): Eukaryota > Viridiplantae > Streptophyta > Magnoliopsida > Poales > Poaceae > Zea > Zea luxurians. The sequence continues at coordinate 1,999,048 of JAOPSE010000132.1, forward strand.
TGCCCTAGGGGGCCACACAATTAGAGTTTTGCAAAACACGAGTCTACACGATTACCTCTCATACATGCAGGGCTCTAGCTAAAGCGAAGAAAAACTTCACTACCCAAGCATGCAGAGGACTGGGCATAACTAACTCAGATCTAGCAGCTTCTCTTCTAGCAAGGCTGGCACACAACTTCAATCTGAGGCATCTCCTGGATGGGTCAAGAGGGAGCTGATGTTGATGACTTCTTTTGGCGGCAACTGAGATGGCAAGACGGGGTTGAACTCTTCTTCAAGCAGGTCTGGCTCTTGTAGCTCCTCAGAGGGCAGTGGTGCTGGCGGGGTGCTTGCAGCTTCTTCCTTGACTTCAAGGGATGTTGCTGGAATCTTCTTCATGGTGAGGGGCTCAAACAACTCTGGTGGGGGATCTTCGGAGGACTCGGGGTGCTCTTGCTTATCCATAGCCTGAGGGAAGACTGGAATTCCTTCCAAGACTATGGCTTCTTCTGGGAGTTCCGAAGTCTTCTTCTCTCCTCTGATAGAGACCGGGTGACCTTCAAGAATCTAGGGATCTTCAGCTCTCATGGGTTGAACTGGGTTGGATGGAGTGGGCTCTTGGATCCGCAGGGCTCTACATTGGTTGTGGGTTACCAAGTAGGCCTCCATCAACTTCTGGATGTGCTCATCCTTGGCTTGCTTCAGGGCTTCAACAGCAATGACTTCACGACTTTCCAAGGTAGCTACACGGGCTTGAGCTGTGGTGAGATCCACATGGAGCTTACGGTTGTGCTTCTCTGCATCTTCTGCACGAGCAATCATCTGACGGTGGTGCCGAGCCAAGAAATCATACTGGGCATCAAGGGTGAGCAGGTATGCAGTGAGGTACACGATTGTGGGGTCGTCCTCAAGCAGCTGCTGCTCTTCCAATGCACGCATCCTGGCCATCCAGACTGGACGATCTCTCTGAAAGGGTGGAAAGAATCTGAGCGGGGTGTCGGCCACTTCTTCTTCATAGATCTGACACAGGGCCCTCAATGCCTTGCGGGCGACGACTTGGCAGGTGTCTTTGAATCTGTGCCCAGCAGCAGTGACACTCCATTCCACATGGTGTGGACTAGATCCAATGTATACAGTCACGACACACTTCTCGGTGCCATGCTCGACGAATTCACGACCATCATACTCTGGCTGGCTCCTGATTCCGAGGCGAACTGTGCATGCTCTCAGCAACTTGGGGAAACCATCTTCATTCTGGCAAAAGCTGGTTTGGCAACGGACCTCCATCTGACTTCTGAGAGAAGGAAAGGGGAAAAGCATTTTTGAAATGAAGGAATGAGAGCAAGAATTTTTTTAAGAAAATAGTTTGGACTCAAAAACTTTTGGATCAGGCTAAGGGTTACGTCCTGCAACCAACCTAACAGCTTTGATACCACCTGTAGCGCTCCAATCCTCTGGGACTCAAATGTGATACAATTACTAGTAACAGGAGGCTAGTAAACACATTTATACAACAGATGATTCCAGATCTGCTTAAACGAGACAAACCTATAAAGGTGGCGATCAACTTTAAGAGTTGGTCCACAACTTGGGGCATATCATCAGAGTGGGGCTGAAGCAGCCCGATATACGCAGCGAAGCAATTCAGCGGTCCAACAGCCACAGGCAAGGTTGGGAACAGTCATAACTCTTACCCGATCTCCTTTTCTGAAAAACAACAAATAAGCAAGGGTGAGTACAAACGTACTCAGCAGCCCACCTTCACCCGCGGAATAGGGAAATCAGATATAATGCATGGAATATGTGGAGCTCAGGATATTTGCAGAAACAGCAATATTTTATGCAGGGCTGTTTTGAAAAATATTTTGTATTTTGCAAAGCGCATCCTCACCAAAAGGAGCAGGAAGTTTTTCAGTATAGAACGAAATCCCCTGGACTAAACCATCCAGGTATCTCAATAGTTTCCCACTGGTTTTCATTTTCAAAACAGCTACTGAACTTCCCGTCCACCATAGCTCACGGCTCAACCGCTGGACCTTTTAAAAAACACTTTTCTCAAACGCACCTTTTTTTAAAAACAAACACTAATTGTCATACCACACCAGACTCGTCCATTCCTGTGGACACAGACTATTTGAATAGGTTTGAAACTCTACGCAGAGGGGTACACTTTACCCACTAGTCCGGCTCTGAGATCTCATGGCCAATGAGATCCAAATCCGAATCTCTTTCTTTCCTTGCATGTCCTAACCTTAACGGTTATACCGGAAGGAGTCAGGCCACCGCCATGCCCAAACCGGACAAAACATTCCCCCTCCTTATCCTCCCGGTGCTCCCCAGCCTTCATAACCCTAGGGTTGGACCGTACGAGTTCAGATTGAGTGACTGCCCACACAGTCTCGAGTGGTTGTACTTATCATGAGTACAGGTAGTGAAGGATGACAAACCGGTCCTTATATGAGGGGACAATCCTTCTGCTCACACCTAAACCAGCTGAGCCATCACTTTAGGCCCTCCCCTAAACCAGGGCGTCCCTGATCATCCCTACTCAAAGGTGATAAGGGTGAAAACCCTTCATCATACACATTTTGAAAAGCATTTTCTTTTGAAAACTCACACCTTTCCTCAAATCATTTGTAACAAATATATAAGGGATTGATTGCGGCAAGCGGCTGGGTGGCCATAATAACTTGTCTCAAAATCATATCATGCATAAAATAACAGGCTGAGGGTTGTGGTTGAAAAATCATAGGTAATTTATGCATCAAAGGGATCCAGTGAGCTTGCCGTGCTTATTCGGCGAAAGGGAGGGAGAGCTCGCGGAACTGGCTTCTGGCTCCACCGCCTAGCGTAGACTTGCAGATCTGGACTCCACGAGACGGCACAAACGCTCCGATAACTATGCAACATGAACAAGCAAACATACTAACCAGCAAGTATACCAACAAATATTTAGTATAGTGGTCAGAATAGCGATATATGGATGGGTAGAGTCTTGAGTAGAATCTGTGTCATGTGGTGTGGTGATATTACTGGTGGTGGAGCGGAGGTGCTTACCAGGAGGGTGGACTGGAGGCGAAGCGACACTATGCGTGTAGCCAGCGGAGCGGAGTATCTGAGTGGGTGGGGGTTTGCCTTGGCTGAGGGTGTTGAGTGTGTGGAGAGGGAGAGGGTAGCTAGGTGTATTTATAGCTGGGTGTATGTGGTGTAGCACAGTGAAGTTCACTGTTGATGAGAATAGTGAATGAATCGACTGACTTAGTCTGAACAGGGAGATTATAGGCAGAATATGGGATAAGAGTATTTTAGGAGTTTTCTAGGATATGAACCATGCTTAAGGGATGACATGGTTGGATAGGGAATAATTCGATAAGAATTTAGAAACAAGAATTATTGGAATCGGGGTTTGGAAGCCTGGTTCGAAGGAATCTCAAAGTTAACCGTGCTCAACTTGGAGAAACCTGGGATGAGTGACCAGATGGGAAGTTCCCTACTGGAAGGAAAACCACAGTCGCCGGAGTTCGTATGACTGAAATATAGGTCTGTCTGGTCTAAGGTGGACTGGACAGCATGACGGATGAGTAGTTGAAATTTGGGGGTGGTCGGATCAACGATGAATAGTAACGATGATGAATAGTGTCAGTGAATAGTAACGATGAATAGTAACGATGATGAATAGTAACACTGAATAGTAATGGTGAATAGTGATGGTGAATAGTTCGTATGAACGAACGATGAATAGTAGCTATGAACGAACGATGAATGATGAATAGGAACTATGAACAAACGGACGAACGAACGATCAGAATTTCGGCAGCATAACGGCAGGATAAAGATTATCTGGAAGAACGATGAAATAGGGACTATGAACGAACGATGAACGATGAATAGGAACTATGAATGAACGATGAACGATTGAATAGGAACTATGAATGAACGATGAACGATCGAATAGGAACTATGAACGAACGATGAACGAACGAATGATCGAATGAACGAATGATCGGAATTTCGGCAGCATAACGGTAGGACAAAGATTATCTGGAAGAAGGATGAATAGGGGCTATGAATGATGAACGATGAATAGGAACTATGAACGAACGGATGAACGATCGAATGATCGAACGAATGAATGATCGGAATTTCGGTAGCATAACGGTAGGATAATGATTATTTGGACAAACGAACGAACGAACGATCGAACGATCGGACGAACGGACGAACGAACCATGAATGATCGAACGATCGGACGAACGAACGAACAAACTAAGAACAGGGGGACGAACGATCGAAGAACGACCGAACGATCCTTGTGCTAGTGTGTGCTTGTGTGGAGCATGGAGTGGGTGTGTGTGTGGGGGGGAAGAGTTGCCATGAAATGGCTTGGGGTGGGATGAGAGGAGGCCCTTGCCCCTCTATTTATAGCCATGGTGGGGGGATTAGGGGGAAGGATGAGAGGATTAGTCGGAGGATGAGAGGATTAGTGGGAGATTAGCATGTATTTGTCTTGTATAAGTGAGATTAGCTTGTAGAGCTCACCGTATGACACCGGAGGCATACGTATACGTATGAGCATGAGGAAAGTTATGAAGAAAATACTTATAGGGACTTGAAAAATGATTCTAAAGGTATTCCTCAAGAGGAAAAATACTTGGAGATATATCGGTGGAATATTTGGACAGTATTTCTGGAAAGAACTTGAAGGGGATTACTCGGGAAATATCTAGGCAGTATTTCTGAAAAGAATTTGAGGGTGATCACTGGGGAAATATTTGTAGGATATTTTGAGGAGGATTTTGGAGAAAATATAGACCACTATATTTTATTTGTTGATATCAACTCGCAAACAAACATTTTGAAATGAAATTTGAAATTCATTTTGAATTTAGAGCGAGTTTGAGAAAATTTCAAGATTTGAATTTTTGGGATGCTACAGCCGTCGTGTGAGGCTTGTGCGCCACTGTGGCATTGGCCGGAGGTAGGAGAGGACAACGTGATTGTTGGATCTTGGTTCAACTTCCCCGATTAGATCTGGAGATATCACTGTGCGTTGTCGGATCGGTGACGAACGGCTCGGATTAGAATGTGGATACTATTTCGGTTCATAAAATCATGGCCATAGGCTGGTGATCGGATGGCTGTGATTACGTACCGGTTCGCGGGGTATGGGAATCGGACCTAGTCCATTGGATTGTGATCTGGCGGCCACCAGCGAATACCGGTTCATTTATAAGATTGGACTAATCGTGGCCACATATGGTTGATCGGTCGGCCAGTGTGCGCTGATACCCCTTCGGTGGCCGATTTGCTAAAGAGTCCTCAGATTAATAGAAATCAACCCACAGTTCTTATCCAGTGAAGAAACATCACAGTTAGGACCTAAAATTTACAGATTAGACCCTGATCTTCTGCAAAATTGTGTCCCCAGTTCAGAACTAGTAGAATATTCATAATTTAAATCAGAAAATGATTTTCTTTTTATAAATAATTCCATAGACTTGATTAATCCATATTTAATATATTTTAGTTCCTTTTTAATCCATTTCAGTTGCATTAAATTCATAATAATATTGTTTATCATACACTTAGTTTCTTTTAACCCAACGCTTAAAACTTCGGAAATCCATAACTTCTTCGTTCTAATTCCGATTTGGTCCGTTCAAGTTGTGTTAGCTTCGTAATAGAATTATCTACACCTTGGTAACCTTATTTTTATCATGAAACATGTTTGTAAATAATTAATTTGTTTACCCTATGTTCATTGGATCAACTTCTTTAATTTAAAATTAAAGTAGTATTTTCACTTCCTAGTTGTAATTTGACTAAAATATGTTTTCTAATCAAGTTATAACCTAGATTAAAATTTAATTAATGGGTTCTTAGGAATGCCTTTCTCACATGATTTATAATAATCAACCTAGAACCTAGTTTTCCTATTTAATCACATAAACCTTCAGAAAATCGTAAGTCGATAACCGTAACTCTGAATTTAGTGATTCTCGTTCCCATGATCTCTTAGCAACGCATAGATTATTATTATACAGTTTGTTCTTATGTTTGGTGTGATGTTAATTTTGTCTATACCATGTTTGTTTGTATTGCTATGTTTAGCAGTGAGGACACGAGTCACTTGAAGAGCAAGTTGGTACCTGGAATCTCAAGTCCCAGGCAAGTTATGCCCTTGACCACTTTTATTACCCAATAATGTTCTTTATAATCATTTCTTCATGCATAGGTTTAAATTTTATGGGACCCAATAGGTTTCCCTAGTCTGCTTATCTTTTCACCTTATTCACCCCTAAATCATTTGGGTAGTTTTGCTATTGCTCTATGGTTTTGGGTTTAATATTACAGTATATCCATGTTCCAATTATATTGTTATTGTATTTATGTTCATGTCAAGATCATTGATTTTAATTGGAACATGGAGCTTAACGTGAGAAACACGTGCCACCACAAGGGTGGAATGGGACCCCTTGGCTAACTAACTAGGAAAGCTAGTGGAGGACTACCTTACCCGATAGGGGCAAGGGTAGTAGGGGAGTAGGCGAGTAGGGAGGTTCGGGTTGATTTTGCTGTGATGGCGGTCAGACGGGGGATTCCTGCATTGCTCTTCCTAGAAACTGTAGCAGGTTTTCTAAAGCTAGTGGAACTAGGTAAAGACCTTGTAGTGTTATCCTGCCTCGCTTCCTTGGTAGAGGTGTATGGGATTCATGACCCCTTAGCAGATGGGTAACATGACTTGTGGGTAAAGGGTACAACTTCTGTAGAGTGTAAAACTGGTATACTAGTCGTGCTTGCAGTCATGAGCAGCTTAGGACTCTCACATGATTAAATTATGGAACTAAATTCAATTTGTCATTTGCATTGCACGGGATTTATTAATTTTGTTCTATTATTATTATGGTTTGGTATTTACTTACATTTAGTAACTGCTAATAAAATTTTGACCAACTTTAAAAGCAATGCTCAGCTTTAACCATTCTTTTTGGTAAGCCTTACACTTCACATGAATTCCCACCTTTGGTGAGTTCATGCACATTATTCCCCACAACTTGTTGAGTGATGAACATATGTGAGCGCACCCTTGTTGTCTCACACCCTCATAGGTCAAGAACAGGTACCACAGGATGAGGCGCATGGTGGATGTTGCGATGTGTTCGTGAGAGGTCTAGGTCGTCGTCTCCCAGTCAACTTTGGGTTGCTGGATCGTTGTCTCCTTATGATGTAATTTTTTATTTATTTTGTACAAAACTCCTATTATATAATAAAGTTGTGACATTCGTTTCTGTACCATGATTCATCATATGTGTGACTTGGTCCTAGCACACCTGGTGATTATGTTCGCGCCCGGGTCCCTAAAACCCGGGTGTGACACGCACTGCCTACTCTCTCTTCTCTCTGTTCTCGGTGGGGGTGCTCGACAATGGCTTGCGTCTGTCTGCGTTGATGGCTGAAAGGGGCTAGGTCCATCATATAAGTCAGCCCCAGAGGAGAGCCCGCGTGGGGCACGATAGCGGATAGGCAAGGTTGTCGTCGAATCTGGTGGAGTGGAGTTCTAGGTGAAGCGGGGTTGGTTGAAGGGGATGGGGATGAGCATGACCGCGAGGGCCCACCTGGCGGAGGTAGTAATTTCATGGTCGCTGGTGGATCTGGCTAAGGTAGGGGGGCCGTGTAACACCCTGAATTTGGGGGTATAAAATTTCTTTCTAATGATCACCCAAATTCATGTGTTACTCTTCTCTCTCACACATTAGGTTCTATCTCTCTCTAGATTCTCTCTCCCTTTTCCCTTTTAAGTAGAATTAGCTTAAAGTTAGGGGGATTTAATTATTTATTTTTGCCAAAACATTATGAGTCATGGCATATTGCATCATGCTGAGCTTAAAATATTCTTTGAAGTGTTGTACATGTTTGAATTTATTTGAATTTGAAACCTAATTTGAATTTGGAATTGAAAACTCCAGAGAAAAGGAATAGAAAAGGAATTAGAAAATCCAGAGAAAAAGAAAAAGTAGCCCAGCCGGCCCAACTCGGCCCAGCCAGGTCGCGCGCCCACGCCGCCTGACAGGTGGGATCCACCTGTCAGCGGCAGCTCTCTCTCCCGCACGCTCCCTCTCTCTCTCTCGCTCTCTACCCACTAGGGCCGACCTGTCGGCGCCGGTTTCTTCCCTCGCGCGCTTCTCCTCTCTCTACCTCGTGGGCCCGGTTCGCCAGTTGCTGAGCCGTTGCCCCGAGCGCCTCTTTCCTCTCTCTCTCTCTGCGCCGTGGACCCTCCCTGTCAGATCCGCACTCCCCGCGCCCGCCATGGACCAGCGAGTGCGCACTCGCGCACGTCACCGGATTTCTCGGCCACAACGCCCGCCCACGCGCCCAGCTCCCTTCTTAGAGCCTCGCCAGCGCCCGCACTCGCTCCCCCGCCTTATTTCGCATAGCTTTGCCCTCTCTCGCGCTCTACCCTCGCCGCCAGACGCCGCCGAAGACCCGCGCCCGCGTTCCCGGCCATCTAGCTCGTTGGAGACCACGCCAAGCCTCCTCGAGCTTCGCCCCGAGGTGAGACACCTTTGCCCGTGCTTAATTTCCCTAGTTTTGCTCTATGCTCGGCCAACTTTGGCATCGCTGGTGCTCGGCCGCGGCGGTCCGCCGTGCTCGTGTGGTGGCCGACTGATTTAGCCCGGTCTAGTTCCCTGGAGTAGGTCCCTGTGTCACATCTGCCTCTACTAAAGCTAGCCCAGGCCTTAGCGTGCCTTAAGCCCCCTCCCCATGGCCGGAATGCCTCGCCGGAGCTCCTCCGGTCCGCCTGAGGCCTTCTCCCTGCCGTTCTCCCCTCTCTGCCCTCAGATTCGTGGCCTTTTCCCCACCACTGAGTTCATCATGGCATTCTCTCCCTCTCTGCCCAATCCCCGCAACCCCAGAACCCACCTAGCACGCGCCTGCCCCAACTCCGGTGACCTCACCACCGCGGAGAGGAGCAGCGCCGCCCGCAGCCGTTCATTCCCCCCGGTCTGATTTTCCCCGTCTGATCTTGATCGCACGGCCCAGATCGCGGATACCGCTTTGCGCACGCGCGCCCTGCACCCTTGGCTTGCCTGTCAGCGCCCATGTCCCCTGGCGCTAGGCCCACTCGATCAGTGTGCCCTCCCTCTCTGTCGCTGACATCCCCTAGCCCGTCTGTCATCACTCGCCCGCTCGTGCGCGCGCGCCCTCGACCGCAGATCTAATTTCAACTGTTGGTTTTAGATCTGACGGTTGAGGGAGCCCGATACCCCTTCGCGTGGTTGTTTTGCGTAAGAAACCCTCGGTTTGTTGGAAATAAACTCGTTGTCCCTGGTTTTCACGCGCAGGCCCCTGTAATCTTGCAGATTTAACCCTGGACTTTTAAATATTCATAGAGTTAGACCTAATTTCATATTTTGAATTCCCAAACTTGTTTATTTCATATCTTTTGCATATGAACTCCAAATTTAGTGATTCAAATTGCAAAATGTTCATAGGATTATTCTCTGTTTAAATAAATTAGCCTCAGATATTGTCTGCACATTCTAATTTTTATGATTAAGTATGAACTAATGTAGGTGTAGATTTATTTACTTAATAAAATAGATAAAAGGAAAACCCTAGGGATTAAAGCATGTTTAATCTTGTGAGATTAATAATGCGTATTACATGATATCATCTCTGGTCTGTTTTTTTTAAGTCACAATAAAATAAATTGAATTATGTTATGTAATTATGAGTAACACTTAGAGAAATAATAATCTATTTCCAAGGAAAGTTAGTTTAGGTTATAACTCATGTTAAACTTTGATGTCATTATTCCCTATTGTGTTTTTTGAGATGCATTCCTATGTTTGTACATGTTTGGTGTGTTGTTCATTTGTACTTTCCAAATGTATTGAATGCATGCTCGCTTTATTTAGACAATGAGCAGTCCGAAGTTCCTGAGTGTGTTGTTGGAGACCTCCCTGAGCAACAACCTGGTGAAGGCAAGTGTCCTCTGACCTATTATGTCCTACATACTTTATGATTCACTGTCCCGCATTATTTTATGAAACGTAAGGATTGACTAGTCTATATTTACCTTATCCTTGTTTACCTTTTGGGTTATCATGGTTAGCACTTTGCTATTGCCTTAACTTAATCAATGAACATGATGTGGCTATTTATGATACGATACTGTTATCCTGATTATGTGGAAGATCTAGTGATACTTTAGGGGGCTCATGCCTTTTTCCTGAGTACCTCTCCGTAAGGACCTGTTCATGGAGTGACCACCCAGGATAACAGTGCAACCATGAGGGTGGAATGGGACGCCCTTAGCTGATTAATTAGATGAACCTAGAGGTGTAGTTGGCTTTGCTGAAGGGCCGTCTGAAAGCTCTCTTGTGGGTTTTGGTGTTTGGATGACAACCCAATTAAAGGACTAACAAGTGTGCTAAGTGTTGAACAGGTGTTTTATGCAAAGCTAATATGGTTCAACACAAGTGAACAAGTGTAATGGTTCAAAGACTAAATTATTTATAGATAATGGACATCACAAGAAAGATGGACATTGCTTAAGTGAGACTCGATGTGCATAACTCAGAGACAACCAATCAAGCCAAGGATGGAAGCAAGAAGAGCTTCGAGGTACCGAGTGCATGGGAGAAAGTCAAGGAGACCAGGAACCCAAGGCCAGGGGTGAAGAAGAAGACTTGCGGAACCAAAGTTGATCGAGTTAAGAAGAGTTATTGTACATCAAGGAACACTACATAAGGACATGACTTACAACCAATGAGGTAACATCTACAATTATGTGGTGTAAGTCATAAGGCTCAAGACCAAGCTCAAAAAGTGAACAAGGTCACTGGAAGGAGAACCAATGTCAAAATCAGAACTGGAAGCAGCCCAAAAGAGCTAAGTGCACCTTGACCTTTAGTTTGGGTTCTTCCTATGTTTGGAGATATTCTATGTGACCTTTGCAGGATGTTGGAGCTCAGAAATGTCAATCTAGATCAAGTCAAGCTGACTTGATGATTTATGAGTCCAACATCAATCTCAATCATGCCAAATGCTAAAGAAGTGAAAATCAAAGAGAAGGTATGTTTCTAGACTTAGTACATTGTTTTTTATGTACTGATATATTTGTCTAAGTATTAGAAACAAAGAAAAGAAGAAAAGAAAAGAGATGCAAAAGGATTGGTTGTGTACAGCCAAGACTCAGCTCAGTTTGGCACACCGGACTGTCCGGTGGTGCACCGGACAGTGTCCAGTGCGCCAGACTGAACTCCAGTGAACAGGTCGCTCTTGGGAGAAGTTTGGCGGCGTACGACTATAATTCACCGGACTGTCCGGTGAACCAACGGTCGACTGTGCCAATGGTCGGCAGCGCGATCAGCAGGACTGTCCGATGTGCACCGGACAGTGTCCAGTGAGCCAAGATGACCGTTGCTCCAATAGTCAGCTGAGCCCAATTTGGAAGGAGACCGTGCACCGGACAAGCTATAGGACCTGTCCGGTGGTTCACCGGACTGTCTGGTGCGCCACCCGACAGAAAGCAAATATTTCCTTCCAAAATGAATTCCAACGGCTCCTAGGCCCCTTGGGTCTATAAAAGGGACTCCTAGGCGCCTCCAAAAGAAACACAAGTGCAGCCAACAATTGTAGACATCACTCGGATCGATTCTCTATCTCCCTCTCATGTATATCTCTCTAGTTTGTGTAGAGGCAAAGCTATAAGCCTTGAGAGAGTGGAGAAGTGCTGCTAATAGCTACAACAAGGTCTTGAGCATATCGTTACTCTGCCGGAGTGCTGTCAAGAAGATTGTAAGCAGCCGCGACTTTGTTGTAACCAAACTCAACATAGTGGAAGGCTCAATCTGTCATACTGACAGATCTGAGCAAACGGAGGAAGGAGTTGAAATAGACTCCAAGCCCAGGTGTGGCTAACTCCAACGAGGACTAGGCAAGCATTTCAGGCTTGGCCGAACCTCGAGATAAATCTCTATGTCTATGTGCTTAGCTCTGTATTGTGTGTTGTCTCTCTGTCTTATTTACTCTTTATATCTGCACTTCAATACTTATCTGTGGTACAAGTTATATTTGAAGTGCAGGGCATTTTGAGACAGGATTCTCTATTCCACTGCAACCTACTCGATGGGTTTTTCATTCCACTGCGATCTGGTCTTCGAGTAGAGTAAGAATTAAAGTTTTAAAGTGATAATTTTTATTTGCCTATTCACCCCCCTCTAGGCGACATCTAGATCCTGTTCCCGGGCAAAGGGAACTTTCAATTGGTATCGGAGCTAGGCCTCTCCAGTGTGGGCTTAGCCGTCCGAAGATGACGATGTCGTCACAAGAGGTAACTGTAGAACTTCTTTTAGGTGATGGTTCTAATTATAAATCCTGGTCTGTCTCTATTTATAATGCTTTCATGCATATTGATCCTGATTTGAGACAGATCTTTAGTAGAAGTATTTTTCCCTCCAATTTTAGTCAAAATCCTTCTAATGATGAACTAAGATGTCTATCTCTCAATCACCATGCTTGCAACATCTTAGTTGACTCACTTTCTAGAGGTGCCTATTTTGCCATCATGTGTAGTGATAGTGACTTATTTGTTGATGCTCATGATCTATGGACTAAAATTAAGTTGAAATTTTTTAAGTCCATATGCACTGCTTCTGCTCCCTCTATTGCTGGTAGTACTAACCTTTCAAAGGGAGAAGAAAAACGATGGCAACCAAACGATGAATCCACCTCACCGACAGGTTTGTCTTCCACTAGTTATACATGTCTTGTTGCTAACGATAAGAGTGGAGATGAAAGCGATGATGAGGAGGAATATGAGGATGAGGAGTCTACATCATCACAAGGTACATTTTCCTGTTTTGCTTCCACTGATAATAATGACAGGGAAAATGAGACCGACAATGTGGAAGAAGAGGAGATTCGCCATTTCTACACCCATCTCAACAAAGAAGACAAAGTGCTCTTGGCTAAGCTATTGAGAAGGAACAAGAAACAAGGTGAGACGCTTCTTAGGCTAGAGGAGACTCTCATCAAAACCAACGACAGCCTGGAGAAGATGACCAAAGAATATGAGGAGCTAAAGTGCTCTCATGATGATTTGGTCCAACGGTATGATTCAGTTTTAATTGAGAAAAGAAATAATGATGATGATTTATCTTGTGTTGCTCAACTTAAAATGAAAAACGCCATGCTTGAGAGGCAAGTAGAATTGCTAAATTTAGAAAAGCTTGCTCTAGGTGAAAAGTATGATATGTTGTCATATTCTCATAATAAATTAGTTGATGACCATATCATGCTCGATATTGCTCATAAGGTAGTAATTACTAGTTTAAACTCATGTGAACCTCATTCTTGCACATGTGCACATTTAGATAATATATCACCATGTGCTAACCCCTGTTGCTCAAAAGAAAGCCAATGTTTGAATGAGCATCAAGCTGTAGGATCAAAAGAAAAGTTGCTCATCAATAAAGAAAGGAACAAGAAAGAACTAAGGAGAAGACACCGTGCTCGACTTCCTCAAGATATTTACAAATACGTGATGAAGAAGCTTGAGGAAGGAGAAACCGCAGCAAGGCTCAAACTCCTTGAGAAAGATGTTCCTAAAGCAATAAGTGAAGCAATCAACATGAACAAAGAAAAAGGTAAAGATTCAATTAGTCATGTTGTTTGCACTAATCATCTCTCTATGTTATCCAAGAACAAAAAGAGAAGAGGAAAAAGGAGGTGCTTCAAGTGCAATGAGTCAAGCCACCTCATTGCTTCTTATCCATACAAAGACAAGGATGAGGGGATGAGGAGATGTTTTGGATGCAACGATAAGGACCATATGATCACTTCATGTCCTCTCATGAAGAATCAAAGACATACACCCTCCAAGATGACCCTCACTAAGGAAAAAAGACAAACAACAAGTGTCATGTCAGGTTGAGCGACGCTTCTGCTACATGTGTGGTGAGCATGGTCATCCATCCAAGGTATGTAAAAAGGGTAAGGTTCCTAAGCAAGTAAATTTATCTCAATCTTATTCGCTTAGGAGACCCAAACCATACACTTGTGCTAGATCAGTAATGAGATCACCTAGAACTAGCACAATTGCTATTTGGGTACCAAAGGCTCTTTTGGATGATCGTTATGGACCCATCCCAAGATGGGTACCAAACTGTGCCAACTAGACCATGCAGGTGCCTCGAGATGGACTAGAGACCATGGGAGAGCTTAAGATGGTTAATTCAAACTCTATGCTTAAGCTATTAATCTTTATTGTCTATTTATTAACCCAAGGTTGAATTATGGTGCAATACTAATCCCATGTTCATCTCAAATAAGTTGTAGAGGTCTTTAATCATTATTGGTGAATCAAGCAAAGGACCTTGATGAGAATCTGCAACTTGCTCTCCAAATGACGGTACCCATGTATCTTAAGTACATTATTGCTCTTAAGATTGGATTGTTGTGCTACCTATCCTTGGAGTAGTTATGCTTTTGAGATTGCATGTATTGAATACCTTTCAATCAATGGTTCATGATTTCAAAGATCATAATGATGCTTGCTTAATCATGATTGTGTGTTCTATATGTTATATTTTGAATTATTCAATGTGTAGTGTTTCATTAGATATATCTACCATGATTAACTCTCTTGGTGTACGTGGATAAACCTGTATATTTCTGTAAGTCATGCTATGTGGTTTTTGAATCATCAACCTATGTGCAAGCATGATAGCTTTGTTTAGTCCATGTTCACATGATTACCTTGTCTTGGTACTCTGTGTATACCAAAACAAGAAATCCATGTTGTGTCTCCAATGCACCCTCTTAAGCTATGAGGTGCATGAGCAAAAGGAGCCCTAAATTGGTGACAACAGGTGCTCTCACTCCACACTACCTAAAAGAACGGATCTCATGGCATTCAGGTAAAAGGCAAAGGTATGGAGAATGGAACTATGCAATTTCATTAAATATCTTGAAGTTCCATTGATTGTGATCACAGCTATGTTCTTGCCTCTGAATTGGTAGTATCTTGGCTTAGGTGCTCTTTACTTTAAAATGTTGTTTCTTTTGGTGTACCTAAGAAACCTTCTTAATCATGGTGTGCTTAGACATTGTGCTTTATATACATGATCTTGTCGTTTTCAATTGGTATATGTGGTGCATTGATCATCATGTGTGAAGCATGCCTAGGTTGCTTGTAAAATGTTATACTCCTTGAGGCATGCATTGTTGTATTATGACATCTATTCAATTGGTATTCTTGTGTGATACAATTGATATATTATGCCTAGACCAAGGTATGTTGTGATCCCCTCTAGTTCTGAGGATGCTAGAATGGACAAAGTGCAAGTCATTCAAATACTTGATGCACAACTTTAGGGGGAGCACACATAACTTGTGTCTTTTAAGACTAATTGCTTCTTGAGTGATCTTATATAGTCTCAAGGTGAAAAAGGGAAGATGAGCAAGAAATGGAGCAATCAGGACTTGGGTACCTCCACTACTACAGTAAACCTCTATACAGGCGGTCCAGTTAGCCTCTACACAGGCGGTTCCAGGAACCGCCTGTGGTGCACCGCATGTGATGTAAAACAACATCACAGGCGGTCAATCAAAAACCGCTTGTGATAGACACACATCACATGCGGTTCTATCTAAAGGAACCGCCTATGATAGACATACATCATAGGCGGATTCTAATCCTAGCCGCTTGTGTTAGCCACACATCACAGGCGGTTTCTAACCCTAGCCGCTTGTGTTAGACACATCACATGCGGTTCTAAATATAGGTCCGACTGTATTTCAATATATAGATTCCAGATTCATATGCAGATTTCAGATTCATATACAGAATTAATAACAGATTCATACACAGATATATACACAGATTCATACACAGATATGTTGCATAACAAGTTCCATACACAGATTCATACACATATCAAGTTCCATACACAGATTCATACACATATCAAGTTCCATATACAACTCAACATCTCAAGTTTCATAGACAACTGAACATCTCAAGTTCCAAACTAAAGATCTAAACACTGTGTGATATCGTGTACAAACTTAGTTCTGGGAAGTGTTGCAAATTTCCATTTGTATTGTAGAATAGCCCTTGTTGATGAAGAACTTCACGGCGCATAAAGTAAAGCAAGTCTTTTACAACCTTAGCCACGCTGACGGAAACCATATCTCTTTCTAACCATTCAGCATTGATCTTGGATTTAGGAACCTGCAATGAAAGCAAAAAGCAAGTAGTGCTAAGAGTAATGTGATGAGCAACAATATAACATAAAAATTGCAACATAGACAATGATAGCGAACTTACATCCTCACGATTGACCATGTAATGGAAGGTGACACGACACCATTCGCATACATAATAACCGCACAGGATAGTACCCGGAGGTTGTTTGTCACCATATGGTAATAATGATAATGACAAATTAGGCTTGTCCTCTGGATGTTTGCCGCCAAGATCTTTCCAATAAAAACGGTATGCTTTGCATATAAGAATAGCATTGTGAGATTAAGAATACGTTTGTTAAGTTGTAATAAGTACAAGTGTGCAATAATAATCATACTTCTCTAAAATCTTCAAGAAGTCATTATACGTAGCCTTTTCCATTCACAGTGAGTCGAAGACCACGACTTTACCATGCTTTGGAAAGATCATGATACAAATGTAGTGGTCACTATATAGACATAGACGAAAACACATGTTAAGATCACGATTGCCATAATTTGTAGTTCAAAACCATGTCGAGAACTTACTTAAAGTGGTGCGGAGCTATTATTAAGTCCTTGCCATGTTGTACATGATTATACATGGCTCGTCCAATGTATGCCGCCATTACCTTCATTTTCTTTCTCTGATTCTGTTTGACGGCTTTCTCAAATTCATCATCATCCAAGTCTTTGTATTCTTCTCCATGTCTCTGAGCAACTTCTTTGTAGCGAGCTTGGGATATCATCAACGGGTCAAGAAACCCTGTCTTAAGGTGTTTCTTCTTATCATCCATGTATTGCATCCTACGTGTAAAAAGTGTTAATCGTTAGACTCTCGTTTATGTGTGCGTGTACAAAACTAACAAATATGAAAGTTTAGAGGTACTTACAAGCAAAAGAGGGTTAAGTAGTTGGTTTCCATCCTTCGTCGGTGGTACAACAACCACAGATCGTCAAAGAATAAATGCCGCACGGGATCTATATTATCATTGCTCCAAAATGCATCTTCTGGCACAACAAATGTGAAGTCCTCGAGTTTGTATTTGTTGCTAGCCACCATGTACCACTCATGCATTCTAATCTCCGGAGTCGACA
The DNA here is from genome assembly GCA_029449295.1 of Zea luxurians. Lineage (NCBI taxonomy): Eukaryota > Viridiplantae > Streptophyta > Magnoliopsida > Poales > Poaceae > Zea > Zea luxurians. Next base: position 2,016,361 of record JAOPSE010000132.1, read on the forward strand.
ACTTAGAAAGTTGCACCGTCGTCAAGAACGGCCTCCCATTCACAAATTTAGGAGGAACATCCTCCTTCTTGTATATCGGGATATTGATTTTAAGACGTAATGATTCTCGAGTATGAATCATTCCATCTTCTTCCCATACTTCGAAATTGTCTATTTGGGACCGTGTGCGTACTCCACAAGATGCTGATTCCGCTTTTGATTGATCTGTCATAACTCTCTTAAATTTTTGCAGGTAGCGTGTCACTGATTCTGACGGTTTCTTGACATTGTCAGTGGCGATTCGCTGATGAATTTTCTTTGAAGTAGTTGGCCCTTCAACATTGGTGTCAACCTTTTCTTCCTTTTTGATGTTTGCGTCGACATTCTGAGGAACAATTTTGTCTACGTCCCCCTCGTCGAGTTCCTTCGCAAGAGGTGATATGATTGTTTCAACGATTTTTTTGGAGGTCGGTGCTATATTTTTCTGCACCATGGGGTATGGAATGATCGAACTATCTTTCTATTGCATTGGTGTTGAATTTGGCGTTGGTGACTTATGACGCGATAGACGGCTTAAGATCGGCTCATCACCCAACTTGATGTCGCGTCGATGCCAAAGGACCAACTCGTTCATTGCCTCCTGCAAAGTTATGATCCCCTCAACTGGAAAGTCTATCTCCCAATCTTCACAACCACTGTCTGTGATCTCTAGAACTTGGACCACAGCATAGTGTGGTGGGACAGGATTATCCTTGTAGTTAACAAGTCCTAGTTTTACCAAACCAGTAGCAGCTTGTTTTGTTTTTGTCCCAGATCGATTGATTGGAATATGAAGAAAGCAAGGCTTGTCCTCAACAATATCGTCTACAGGGTACTTGGTGCCCGATACGAATTCTTGCATAGATCATATGCTGCTAGGGACTATAGGTGGACTCATGTGGCCTGGCTTGAGTTCAAATGATATGCATTCTGTTTTCTTCATTTTGTTCATCACGTTATTAATAGCCTTTTGTACCCTTTCATCAATAGTCTCTTCAAGGGTCCTTTTCGACTTCTCGTGTTTCCTATATGACGCTGCATACTCTAGAAACGTGTCTCTCCAGGAAATCTTAGAAGAGATTCCCTGAGCCTGTCCAGTGTGTTTAGGATTGCCTAGTGCTGCAGTTAGTATGTCATTCTCCCTCTGAGGCTTAAATTCGCCCTTCTTTCTCTTTTCTGCATATTCTTGAATTTTTGTCGAAACTTCGCCTACCAATTCTGGATGAAAAAGTTTGTCGTCCTCACTCAAACCTGCCCAACCTAAAATCCAACGAATAGCTTGCTCATCAATATCTTTTAATATTGGGTCCAAAGTGCCTTTAGCTATAGCTTCCTCGATTATCCTGTTCCACTGCACAACTTTATGGCGATATCCGGTTGACCCCAGGCGATGGGGGTGTTTGTTCATCTTCGCTCTCTGAGAATTAGTTTCGCCCAGTTCTTTGGCCTTCAGTTCGGTCTTCTAACGAACAAATTCCTCCCACTGAGCTTGAGTGATTTTCCCCATTTTCTTGGGCGGAGGAACCTTATTCTTCTTAACAAAATCCCTATTCATCTCGGCCTTCCACCCACGAAACATCTTGGCCATAGCAGAGAGCATCGACTTCCTTACTGCATCCTCTGTGCCTTTTGGGACCTTGAATGACTCAGACAACTTAGCCCATAGCTTATTGCGGGTGTCTTCATCTAAATCCTTCCATTTCTGAAGTGTGATTGGCACTATAGAAAACAATGAAGAATTTGGCTTCTCAGCCATCGTGTTTTGTGACATCATGGCAAGCATATGACATCAATGGGTACACATTATACACTAAATCAAAAGACATGAAAAGTGTTGCACAAAATAGCGGTGTTTGTATCGATGCTTTTGACCTACATGGACAGAAGACCACATATTTTGGATTCATAGAGGAAATATGGGAACTTGATTATGGCCCAAGCATGAAAATACCCTTATTTAAGTGCCAATGGGTACAACATCCCGTGCCAATGGGTACAACATCTCGTGGGGGTGATAGTGGATAACTACGGACTCACACTGGTAGACTTAAAGAAAGTATGATATAAAGATGACCCGTGGGTTCTCGCCGAATGTGTTGCACAAGTGTTCTATGTACTTGATCTAGCAGATGAGAAGATGCATGTAGTTATTTCTGGAAAGCAAAAAATTGTTGGAGTTGAGAATGTGGGAGACGGAGATGAGGAATACAATAAGTATGAAGAGATGTTCGTCTTTAACGGTCCAGAGAGAATCAAGCGTGTGGAAAAGAAAATTGATAAGAACTTAAAGCCATACATGCGGAAAAATGGTAGTTCATGAAAAATTGTATGAATCAAATTGTATTTGTTAGCTTGTATGATTGACTATGCATTGTGGTTGCCAATTAATTTAAAATCTCTCTAGTTATCTATGTGTGCTATTAAAATTCATTTAAATTGTATTTGCATATTTCTGTTAAAAATTAAAATATTAATTCATTTAAATTGTATTTGCATATTTCTGTTAAAAATTAAAATATTAATTCATTTAAATTGTATTTGCATATTTCTGTTAAAAATTAAAATATTAATACGGTAATCAAATCACAATCACAGGCGATTTTTCCTTACGGTCCGTTTGTGAAAAGAATAGAGCACCACAAGCGTCCGAAACAAAAACCGCTTGTGATACTAATACATCACAGGCGGTCCGAATAGCCTGGGACATCCCAGGCGGTTTTCTAATCGAACCGCCTGTGATGTAAAAAGCCTACCGCTTGTATAGAGCCAAATTGTACTAGTGCTCCATAAGTCAAGTATTTGGTATTTTAAGTTGTGAGTAATTGCATCTTTATAGATTGCTCATGCTCTATAATATTTGGTGATACTAGATGCTTATCTTTAAATATCATGGAACTTTCAATTGGTATCTTTAAATATCATGGAACTTTCAATTGGTATCTTTAAATATCATGGAACTATAACAGTAATGATTTTTCAATTGGTAGTCGTGGTAGTGTGCTTCAATTGATATCTTTTGGTAATCACTAGAATAGAAGCTTCATATTGTGCCACAATACTATAACTTGCTCTAAGTCTGGTGTCTTAGCAACAAGAAAAGGTCAGGATATAGGATCAGGCACAAGTGTGAAGGAGCTTCCTAGAGATTAAACTCTCAAAATGGAAAGTACATCACAACAGGGTAAAGGTACAAAAGGAAGTGTTGACCTTTTGCGTATTTGTATCTTAATTTTCCTCCAATGCTTGTGTTGCATATGTCTACTGTGTAAGGGGGAGTAATGCTAGTGTGTTGTATTTTACCTGCTAAATACTCTGTTGTCCCTTGACATCATCCTATGTTCTTGCTTGAATATGGTTTTGGTGTTTGATGTCAAAGGGGAGAATTTTTGTGCATTAAAGCTTAGGTTTCCTTGTGTTCAAGGGGATTCCTTAGTTTCCCTTGGTCTTAAGAAAGAATATGTTAGGTTGTGTTAGTTTGTTTGATAATTCTATGCTTCTTGTTGTATTATATGGTGATAATGCAAAATTAGTGCTTCCGTTGATATGAATCAATTAGTATCCTGTAATAGATATTCATGTGGTTCTGGTGCTTTAAAATTGTTTTAAATTGGTATCTTAATTGTGAATAGTGGTAGGTTGATATTCCTGTGGTATATCCACTCAACTGATTGGTGTTCAACTCTGATTCTGTGCATATGTTTAATTATCGACAATACATCCCACAGGTGCTAAGGTGTAGTAATGCTTCGAATTAGCCTAAGTATGTGCAATTTGGCATATAAGGCCAAAATTAAGATTTTGATGTAAGCACATATTTAGGGAGAGCATTCTATAAACTTAGAATTCAAAATTTATGCTTTAAATCTTATTCTTGTGTAAGCTTTAATTGTGTTGCCATCAATCACCAAAAAGGTGGAGATTGAAAGCTCTCTTGTGGGTTTTGGTGTTTGGATGACAACTGGGGGTGGATAACGAGTCAGCTCGGCTCGACTCTTCCGAGTTCGAGCTGGCTCATTAAGCTAATGAGCCAGCTGGGCTCGGCTCGTTAAGGTAACGAGCCACAGAGTCAGCTCGGCTCGATTCGTTTACAAGCTTGAACTGGCTCGTTTAGCTCGCAAGCCAGAGCAGAAAAAAAATAAAATATACATAATAATTATTTTTAATTAATTTTAAACTAATTTAACAATAGAAAATAGTAATTATATTCATAGTTTCACAAACCACGTCAATATAACACCAAATTTGCATAATTCATCACTCATTAATTCACAATTCACATATGTGTTCATCAGTTTAACTCATAATTATATTTGCATAGACCAAATTAACACATAGACATAGTTCATTAACCATTAGTTTAATTCATAGGCCATAGACACCTCATATTTATATAACATGTTCATCAATTATTCTATAAATGATATGCATATAGTTTCGTTTTGCTGGAATATGGTAGCTCATTTAGCTCGCGAGCTGGCTCATTAACGAACCGAGCTGGCTCGTTAACGAACCGAGCTAGAATGTTAGCTCAGCTCGTGAAAAAATTCAAACGAGCCGATCGGAGACGAGCCGAGCTGACCATGAACCGAGCGAGCCAGCGAGCCACGAGCATTTCGTCCAGCCCTAATGACAACCCAATTAATAACAAGTGTGCTAAGTGTTGAACCGGTGTTTTATGCAAAGCTAATATGGTTCAACACAAGTGAACAAGTGTGATGGTTCAAAGACTGAATTATTTATAGATAATGGACATCACAAGAAAGATGGACATTGCTTAAGTGAGACTCGATGTGCATAACTCAGAGACAACCAATCAAGCCAAGGATGGAAGCAAGAAGAGCTTCGAGGTACCGAGTGCATGGGAGAAAGTCAAGGACACCAGGAACCCAAGGCCAGGGGTGAAGAAGAAGACTTGCGAATCAAGGTTGATCGAGTTAAGAAGAGTTATGGTACATCAAGGAACACTACATAAGGACATGACTTACAACCAATGAGGTAAGATCTACAATTATGTGGTGTAAGTCATAAGGCTCAAGACCAAGATCAAAAAGTGAACAAGGTCACTGGAAGGAAAACCAATGTCAAAATCAGAACTGGAAGCAGCCCAAAAGAGTTAAGTGCACCTTGACCTTTAGTTTGGGTTGTTCCTATGTTTAGAGATATTCTATGTGACCTTTGCAGGATGTTGGAGCTCAGAAATGTCAATCTAGATCAAGTCAAGCTGACTTGATGATTTATGAGTCCAACATCAATCTCAATCATGCCAAATGCTAAAGAAGTGAAAATCAAAGAGAAGGTATGTTTCTAGACTTAGTACATTGTTTTTTGTGTACTGATATATTTGTCTAAGTATTAGAAATAGAGAAAAGAAGAAAAGAAAAGAGATGCAAAAGGCTTGGCTGTGTACAGCCAAGACTCAGCTCAGTCTGGCACACCGGACTGTCCGGTGGTGCACCGGACAGTGTCCGATGCGCCAGACTGAACTCCGGTGAACAGGTCGCTCTCGGGAGAAGTTTGGCGGCATACGGCTATAATTCACCGGACTGTCCGGTGGTGCACCGGATTGTCCGGTGAACCAACGGTCGAATGTGCCAACGGTCGGCACCGCGATCAGCGGGCGACGCGTGGCCTGAGCCAACGGATAGTTGGCGCACCGGACTGTCCGGTGTGCACCAGACAGTGTCCGGTGAGCCAAGACGACTGTTGCTCCAACGGTCAGCTGAGCTCGATTTGGAAGGAGATCGCGCACTAGACAAGCTACAGGACCTGTCCGGTGCGCCACCCGACAGAAAGCAAATATTATCTTCCAAAATGAATTCCAACGGCTCCTATGGCCCCTTGGGTCTATAAAAGGGACTCCTAGGCGCCTCCAACAGAAACACAAGTGCAGCCAACAATTGTAGACATCACTCGGATTGATTCTCTCTCTCTCTCTCGTGTATATCTCTCTAGTTTGTGTAGAGGCAAAGCTATAAGCCTTGAGAGAGTGGAGAAGTGCTGCTAAGAGCTACAACAAGGTCTTGAGCGTATCGTTACTCTGCCGGAGTGCTGTCAAGAAGATTGTAAGCAGCCGCGACTTTGTTGTAACCAAACTCAACATAGTGGAAGGCTCTATCTATCATACTGACAGATCTAAGCAAACGGAGGAAGGAGTTGAAATAGACTCCAAGCCCACGTGTGGCTAACTCCAACAAGGACTAGACAAGCATTTCAGGCTTGGCCGAACCTCAGGATAAATCTATGTGTCTATATGTTTCGCTCTGTATTGTGTGTTGTCTCTTTGTCTTATTTACTCTTTATATCTGCACTTCAATACTTATCTGTGGTACAAGTTATATTTGAAGTGCAGGGCATTTTGAGATAGGATTCTCTATTCCACTGCAACCTACTCGAAGGTTTTTCATTCCACTGCGATCTGGTCTTCGAGTAGAGTAAGAATTAAAGTTTTAAAGTGATAATTTTTATTTGCCTATTCACCCCTCCCCTCTAGGCGACATCCAGATCCTGTTCCCGGGCAAAGGGAACTTTCACCGTCAATGGGGGCCGGGGCGTAGTGCTCGCTCTACCAGGGGGGTGCAGAGGTTCATTCGATTTGGTTTTGTTAGTCACCCACCTTGGGGAGGTGTACTGCGTTTGTACGACTGGCAAAACCTAACGAGCAGCTATGCACCAGGGAAGTCTTTGTAAAGGCTACGTAGTGTATCCCTGGCCATTCACCTCAGTAGTGAAGATCGGGTCTGTACAACCTAGGCCAGAAAGGGATCACGACTTGTGGGTAAAGTGTACAACCTCTGCAGAGTGTTAAAAACTGGTATATCAGCCAAGCTCACGGTTAAGAGCAGCCTTGGGATCCTCTTTGATTAGAAGAACTATGGTTACTTTTATGATTATGATTAACAATGGTGCTATAAAATCTGATCTGTGGTATTTCCTCGTTTGAGGAAGTACTTTTGGGTAATAACTGGGTTTATTACTAAAAGTTGGCTCTACTACTAATAATAAATACTTGACTAACCTAAAAGTAACTGCTTGACCTCAACCCCATATACAGCTAGTCCACTTTAGCCAAACGGGACATTTGCTGAGTACGTTGATGTGTACTCACCCTTGCTTTATAAACCACCCCACCCTAGATTGTCCCCACTATACTCAGTGCTCAGGAGGTGATGCTGGCAACATGAAAGATTTCAAGGAGTTTCAAGACTACAACGAGTTCTAGTTCTTTCTTAGTGGCAAACCCCCAGTCAGCTGCCTATGTAGGCTTAGCTTCTACGTTTCGTATTTCTGCACTTTGATATTTATGTTGAACAATGGTTACATATTAGACTCTGTGGATGTCTTGGACATCTTGATGTAATAAAGTACCTTTCCGCTATTTATTTCGAGCATTGTGTGATGATGTCCAATTATGTAATCCCTGTGTACGTGAGTTTCTGATCCTGGCACGTATATGGTTCGCATTTGGTTTGCCATCCAAAACCGGGTGTAACAGCCCGCTCGGATGCAGTCGCCCTCAGATTTCGGTGGTTCGGTTAATGGGTATGGAGCTGACCAAGATGGCCCACTAGGCAGTGACGCGGCGCTAGTATTCATTGGGGATTTGAGGCACGGATGTGACGGACCACGAGTGATGTTGACAGGTAAATTGTAATAAATGGCTCGTATTTATTATGACACGTACTATATGATATCATATTGGCTTACATAATGTTATGTAAAATTATATATTTCAGATCAAGACCCTACTATGCCAATCGCACTAGGCAGAGTATTCCCAAACACAAAACATCGATTGTGTTTGTGGCATGTGCAAAACAGGTATATGCCCCACTTGAATGAATTGTATGCAAGATTTGAGGAGATGGATTTCAAAACAAGGTTCCAATCTATAATACATCATCCATTGAATGAAATGGAGCTCGAGGCTGCCTGGCAAATGATGCTAAATGATTTCCAGCTACACGAGAACAACACCCTTGCCAGATTATATGAAATACGCAAAGATTGGGTACCTGCATTTTTCAAAGGAGACTATTGTGGACTTATGGTCTCTACACAACGAAGCGAGAGCATGAACAAACTGGTGAAGAGTGCCCACGTGGATGCAAACACACCGCTTCATCAATTTGCAAAGCAAATGATGAAGCTCCTGCATAGTAGGAAGATGAAAGAGGCCAAAGAGGCACTAGGATGCATGGTAAGTGAAAAAATGATAAACATATGTTTTATGCTATTAAAAACAAAACAGTATTAATACTATATTGTGTAATTTGCAGGGTCAAAAGGATACAACTACATTGTATATGTTTGAAATAAGAGTTGCAAGGGCATACACTAGAGCTGTGATGACAAGGTTCCAGGAGACCTTAAAATATGCAACTGCATACCGAATAGACCGTGATACAGAGGGTGACGTAAATGATTAGGTGGTGAAACATACTACAAGATCAAATAAAATTGTTTGGGGTCAACACCAATTCAAAATAAGCATACAGGTATGTTATAATAAACGATTATTTCTATATGGAATTCCAAATTATTACAAATACAAAGATGTTTGCGAGTAATATATGACATAATGTATGGTTAATGAATTATAGGCCTATTTTGTGTGCATCTTGTACGCGCTTTCATGCATCTACAAATTGAAAGGATCTCGAGTGAGTATATTTTGCAACGATACACATACTCCGCGCGACAAGATGTGGCTTTTTCAAGAGACGATAGGAATTTGAAAGGAAAAGATGGAGAAACAAGATCATATAGACAGAAGATGTTGCTTAAAAAAGCAATGAAAGTAGTACACCATGTGAGTCTATCTAAAGCTAGGAATGATAAAGCCCTAGAGATGATGGACGAATTATTTAGGTTATTGCCATGTGGAGCCTGATATAGGTACTGGTGAGAGTTGTGGCACAAGTGCTGGCGATGACATCCAGGTACGCACATCATGTTATTATGAATTTTGCATAATTACATGTTGATAATGATCCATGTATGTAATGATGATATAGGTCGAAGCGTATGAAACAGAAGACATAGTTATAGACAATTTACGCAAATTAGATGGTGGGAACGAGGTATGGAACAAAATTTTATAATGTATTATATAAGCTGCTCTATAAAATTTGTGTATTCAATGGAGTTTGCGTTATTTCACAGGAAATTTTAATGGGGTCTAATACAAATGAATGCAATGCTAACGATGATCAATGCAATATGCCGATATTAACATTGGAACATAACACTGATATTCAGCTGGTTGATAGTAGTGCTACGGATGTGGAAGCTAGAAAGGTAATAACATTACTGCAATATATGATGAAATACGTGAATATAAAAATTGACTTAATATCTTTGATTTGTAGAAACTGGAGTTTCATATGGAAGAAGTAAACTTAGCAAGACCAGATAAGGCCAAGCCTAAGGGAAGAACAATCAAAAGTAGTGAGCAACAAGTTCTTAAATTGGGTGCGAAAGGACCTAAGAAGATGAGCAGGAAGTGCCAGAAATGTGGCATAGCTGATGGTCACAACAGTCGTACGTGTTTAACTGTGGAGGATAATAGGGTTCGATTGGCTAACCTATCTGGACGTAAGCGAGGACGGCCTCCTGGTTCAAGGAACAAAATCATAGCTGCAGCACCACAGTGGAATGAGACATCAACATCGAAAAAACGAACGGTGGATGTCGGAGATGATGATTCATCTGGTAGATAGTAGAATACCATTAGATTTTTGATAAAATTATATTCTGGATGTAAATGTGATTCCTATGTTTAATTGACAATGCCCAGAAAGTGTCATAAATATGCTTGCAAACTGGCATAAACGTATGTGGAATTTATCATAAGCAATTAACAGTTATGCAGCAAACTGAATGTACATCTACTTAGCATACATGTATATGCAAATATGCATAACACGGCGTTGTGTAATGCATAAACTGGTGAGACTGTGAAGCATGACTGTACAAAAAAAGATGTTTCCAGTATATAACGGTGATAATTGTATCATACACTTGAGACAAAACAAGAATAATGTATGGGCATAGAACGGTGTATCATAAATGTATGGGCAAACATGCATAACACCGGCAATAAGTATATCATAAACTGGAGACAAAACAGGCATAATCCGAGGTTGTTGACAGCATAAAATTGTACAAGAAATTGGTAGAATCAAATGCAAGAAACACACATGACCATCAAACACATAGGGTACAATATTCCAGTTTAGACATTCGCTGATCCCCAAAGTTGTCATTGACATAACATAAGAAACGTAGTCTTTGCCCATATTATACACACATGAGTGATCTGAAGTTTAGGGAACCATTGTATACACAATATATTACATGTCTAAACTAAACTACATCCATTAGACCTTGAATCTTTGGATGTCTTCAAGCAGCGGTAATGCTTTGTTCTTCGATGGAATGTGATATAATGCAGCGCAAGAGACCGTATCTCACTAGTGTTGCCCTGCAAGACAATAAAATTGTGTTAGTTATACATGTGTACCATATGTTGCCTTGTGCCAACTATAGAATTAACTGATAAAATTGTACGTACTGCTTCTATGTCTGACCGCAGAGATCCTTCGACGCAGTCATAAAAGAGAATGTATCCCATAACATAAAACCCACAATCATTGGATCCTGCTGCCATGTTAGGACAATTTGGGCACAAGCCAATTGTGAAGTTGCCAAATTTGGGAAAGCATGTCCTAGGCCGTACATGTTGTATGGCTTTGTTTAATCTACTCATAATAACCTTAGCCCATGGTACATTTTTGCCCCCTAAGTCCAATCCGGCAAAATGATAGTCCTTCCATGTAGTACCACCAAGTGTTGCCCCATATGGATTGGAATCTAAAATGTGAATGCACTTCTTCACTGTATTTACAACATACAATGTCTAGTGCCCCTGCTTACCATGGGAACCATGATCTGACCGTGTAAAAAAACATAAAGATGAACAGTGTAAACGACTTCCACATAACAATGTGATATGTACCATTTAAAAATAAATTATGTTTGTAAAATGAAATACGATTGTTACCGCTTTGCATTTATCCATTTCATCTGTCTCGGGCAATGCATTGTCTAGAAGTGTGTGCAGTACAGATTCATCAAAAGGTTGAGGGTTCCGACTGTGTCGTTCCTGTTCCTCAAAGTTGAGTAGTGACTGCAATAAACAATATAAATGGAGTCAGTATACTTGGGTTCACAAATTGTGTATCTGAATATGGTGTAAGTATGTTATGATAATTTACCCCAACATTAACATCAAGAATTAATCTGTTCGAACTCATGGAGGGCTGCTGATTTTTGGCATCATCATCAACACACTAGATGAAGCACTGCATGAACACATTGTCGAGACACTTCCCATCGGCAAAAGATTCATATATATCAGAACATGTCGAAGAATATTCACCATAATCTATTATGGTCCTGGGGAATTTTTGATAACAATTAGTGAGGTCGCGTAAAACTACCAGAATATAAACAGATTTTGATTTTGTCTGTACTTCATACCTGCTGGTGTCAGATTGTGTACCACACAAATATTCGCGTAGAGCTAACGCAGTTTGCATCTCCGAATCAAGTGAAACCTGGTCAACCTGAGGAGTGTTTGTAGCTAGATCGGTTTTGACAGAAACCTAAAAGGATATATGAAAATATATATAAAAATCTGTGAACAGTTTTGACAACTATAATGAAAATGAAAATTACTGAGCTGACATAAACTGGCATAAACGTATGTGGAATCAAGTGTCATAAACTGGCATAAAATTACTGAGCTGACATTACTGATCCAAATCAAGTGTCATAAATATGCTTGCAAACTGGCATAAACTTATGTGGAATTTATCATAAGCAATTAACAGTTATGCAGCAAACTGAATGTACATCTACTTAGCATACATGTATGTGCAAATATGCATAACACTGTGTTGTGTAATGCATAAACTAGTCAGACTGTAAAGCATGACTGTACAAAATCAGTGAACAGTTTTGACAACTATAATGAAAATGAAAATTACTGAGCTGACATGTTCAGATGGAGTCTGATCAAAGCATGGACCACTGTCGGGGAGATCTATTTCTGCCGCTTGTTGGACGCCGCCAGTAGACTAACAATAATTGTATAAATGGATTAGAAGTTTAGTAAACTACTAATAATAATATAAAAAAACAACGAGGCGGTGTACTCATACCTTTATTTGCGACGTCGCATCAAATATTGGCGCGGAAGATTCTGTATGTGGTGTTGCTTTAGGAGTGACGTTTGTGTTGGTCAGCATGTTCTTGCCACCGTCACCATGTTTACCCTGAAAAAAATGTAATGGTTATATGCTATTTAAAGAAAACGATGAATACAACCCTTCAATAAAAAATACAAGTAATAAGAAAAACATTACCACTGGGGTTGTAGGTGTTTTGTTCTGTTTCGTTATATTTGTATGAACCAGTGGATGAATATCAGCTTCATTGGGGCAACTTTCTAATAGTACACGAATATGTTGTTGCCTTAACAGTAATTCATGTACCTGAGTGTCTGTCAACTGTGTATCCTGCTGGGATGCTGGAGTAGACATATCGGGTACAGTTTGGGGGCCCGGACACGTACATCCTTCTTTACGTATCATGTAAACAAAAAAACATTGTTTAAAATAATGGCATCAAAACGATATCGACAAATGATTACATAACTTTTTTATATTGACGTAAAGACCATAAAACTGACTAACCTACCGTATGGGGAAGAATATCATCTGATTTTGTAGTTGTTTTCTGCACATCATAACCATCTTCATTGTCCCCCGACTCAGCACGGAGGACCTCATCAATTAACTCGCCGAAAACATCAGATAGATTGTATTGTTTCTCAACAATCTGCTGAAGAGTCTGTTTAATAACTGAACACGCCTTACCAACCTCCGTATCATAATGTGACAACTTCTCTATGAAACCCAGGCGGTGGCGGGATGGAAGATGATTCAGCTTGCTTGATATCAAATCCCTGATGAGCGGGAGTTCGATGTGAATTTTGTGCTGTCCAGATGGGTCAGGACGAGGTACATCAAAGGTGTTTTTCCTGGTCTTATGCTGTTGTAAATTGAAAATTATTAAGTAAATATATAGCGTATCACTGAATATTATGTTGAAATTCTATGACAAAAAATATATAAATAGAATCTTGCCTTAAATTGTGCTTCACCAGGTGGTACAGCTGTGTAGCAGGTCTCTATGGAGCTTCGGAACTAAAAACAGGCGTGAAAGATGGAGTAAAACTTATACACACATATATAGTGGAGTTTGATTTGTAAATATAAACAACACTGCTTCTATCCATGTACCATATATAAGGCAAATTAAAATTGATAAATGTGATTCATATGTTTAATTGACAATACACAGAAAGCATCATAAATATGCTTACAAACTGGCATAAAGGTATGTGAAAGTTATCATATACAGATAAAAAAATATGATAGACACATAAAAAATACCGAACAATGTCCAAATTGTTCTTGTCCTTTGCGTATCTTGCCCTTGTCAGCTCTTGTCAGTGCTTGAATAATATTCCTATCAAAATATTTGATGCGTGGTGTTCCACGTTTATTCTGAGGTGCCGCTGAGTCATGAAGATGATCCAAATAATACAGCTGCAAAAATCATAACATGAATCATTGTGAGACATAACAAAGCATAATCAACGTGTATATGGATTTTGCATAAAAAATATGGCTACATATAATAGACAAAAAAGGATATGCTTACAAGAATGACGATGGAACATCCGTAAATGGTTGTAGAAACGTTTGTAACGCTCCTAGTATGCCACTTCTTGGCAGCTTGGCATAAATCATTGAAAATAAGCTGGCACCAGTTCATCTGGTGGAAACGATCCATCTCCTCAGTTAAAAGAACCTCATGGTTGGTTATTCCCTAGCTGGCAGTAGGGAACAACAACCTATTGAACAGTATCAGGAAGAAGGATCTGATGCTTAGGTCATCGTCAGACCCTTTCCTCAGATGATCTTGAAGAGCTGCAACCCCAAAATCTTCTTTCGATAAACCAAGTTCAGCCCTTAAATTGTTGGCAGCAACAGCTTCATCAATGCACAATGTCGTTCCTCCACCAGCATTTGGTAACCCCAAAATAAGGTGCACTGTATCCTTTGTAATTTTGAGCTCCTTCCCTGGGCCGGCTCGAATTGTCATGTCATTATGGTCAAGTTTTTCCATCAGCCAAGCTAAATGAGATCTACTATCGAGTGCATCAACTCTCATATCAAGAATACTAGAGAATCCCCTCCGTGCAATAGCTTGGCGCTGTCTGTCATTTAATATCTGGATGCTTACTAATACGTCTTGGGGATTGCATCTCACATTAAGCCTCTGCTGAAAAAATGTATACAATGAATAGCGTAAACATTTACATCTACATAATCGCAACTCAATGTTTAAATCAAACCTCAACACAACATAATTTCACGCAGAAAATGATATATTGCCATTGACCATAAATTCTAACCTGTCGCGGGGGGGGGGGGGGTCCACTACTTTCCTCCGCTTTGTAACTATCTTCTTCAAGACTTTTGGAGGACTGCCGTCCATGTTACGCTTCTTCGATAATGGCATAAAGTTATCATCCTCATCAGCAGTCTGCCTTGTTTTGTGTCTAACAGTTTCCGCCGGAACACGGGGTATGTCGACACTAAAGCACTCTTGAGTAGACTGAATTATAATCCGTTTTGGATTAGATGGAGGTCGGTCTACGTTCTTCATGTATGATGTTCCTGCCAAATCAAACAACACATATACATAAAAACGTAAAGGAGCAATAAAAAGATAAGCGCAAATCAATTCAGTTCAGTTCATGACCATGGATTACATTACTACACAAAAAGCATGCAGTAGCACTACTAACATCTATGCATGTTGTGCAAAATACTAACAAAGGGGGCCGGGGAGCACTGCTAGGGCCCACTAGGAAGGTTTTGGAGGTAGGGATAGGGAGACGTGCTGCTGCGTTCTCCATATATGATGTTCGAGCAAAATCAAACAACACATATACATAAAAAACGTAATGGATCAATAAAAATTCTGCTCATATGTGACGTCCAATTAATGTATAATCTGGCTATTTCGTGCGTGCTGGCCCTAATTGAACAGCGAGATGTTTATGGCATAACATATTGATGTATATATCATAATTTTGTCAACAAAGCAGCATAACACGGTATTGTAAAGTGCATAAACGTGTGAGACGTTGAATAGTATTGTCGGCGTTTCGAGACCGGGGGGTCCCTAAGCCGACGAGTGAATGTCGCCGCGTGCCCCAGCCCAGATGGGTCGACGCGAGGCCGAGCGCGAAGGGGGGAAGTGAGGTGGCCGGAGATGGGCGTGAGAGAGGTGGAAATCTCGCGGCCTTCGTGTTCGTCCCGCGCCCAGGTCGGGTGCGCTTGTAGTAGGGGGTTACAAGCGTCCACGCGGGAGAGGGAAGCGAGCGGCCCCAAGAGAGCGCCTGTCCCGTCCTCGTCCCCGCGCGGCCAACCTCCTCTAAGAGGGCCCTGGTCCTTCCTTTTATAGGCGTAAGGAGAGGATCCAGGTGTACAATGGGGGTGTAGCAGAGTGCTACGAGTCTAGCGGGGGAGAGCTAGCGCCCTAAGTACATGCCGATGTGGCAACCGGAGAGATTTTGGCACCCAGCTGGTGTGATGTCGTGGCCATCGGAGGAGCGACGGAGCTTGGCGGAGGGACAGCTGTCGGGGCGGTTGAGTCCTTGCTGACGTCCTCCTGCTTCCGTAAGAGAGCTGAGAGCCGTCGTCGTCACAGGGCATGCGGGGCGCCATCATTGCCTATCCGGCGGAGCTAGCCAGATGGGACACCGGTCTTGTTCTCTGTGGCCCGAGTCAGCTCGGGGTAGGGTGATGATGGCGCTTCCTGTTGACGTGGCTGGCCTGCGCCCTAGGTTGAGCGACGTGGAGGCTCCTCCGAAGCCGAGGTCGAGTCTGTCTTCCATGGTCGAGGCCGAGTCCGAGCCCCTGGGTCGGGCGAGGCGGAGGTCGTTCGGCAGAGGCCAGGGTGGAGTCCGAGCCCTGGGGTCGGGCGGGGCGGAGCGGAGTTCGTCGTCTTCTGGGGCTAAGCCCGAGTCCGAGCCCTAGGTCGGGCGAAGCGGAGTTCGTCGTCTTCCGGGACATAGCCCGAGTCCGAGCCCTGGGTCGGGCGGAGCGGAGTTCGCCGTCTTCCGGGACTTAGCCCGAGTCCGAGCCCTGGGTCGGGCGGAGCGGAGTTCGCCGTCTTCCGAGTCTTAGCCCGAGTCCGAGCCCTGGGTCGGGCGGAGCGGAGTTCGCCGTCTTCCGGGACTTAGCCCGAGTCCGAGCCCTGGGTCGGGCGGAGCGGAGTTCGTCGTCTTCCGGGGCTTAGCCCGAGTCCGAGCCCTGGGTCGGGCGGAGCGGAGTTCACCGTCTTCCGGGACTTAGCCCGAGTCCGAGCCCTGGGTCGGGCGGAGCTTCCTATGGTGCCTTTGGCAGGGCCTGACTGCCTGTAAGTCTCACTCTGCCAAGCGGCACTGCGGTCGGAGTGGCGCAGGCGGCGCTGTCCTTCTGTCAGGCCGGTCAGTGGAGCGATGAAGTGACGGCGGTCACTTCGGCTCTGCCGGGGGGCGCACGTCAGTACAAAGGTGTCAGGTCACCTTTGCATTAAATGCTCCTGCGACTTGGTCGGTCGGTGCGGCGATTTAGTCAGGGTTGCTTCTTGGCGAAGGCAGGACCTCGGGCGAGCCGGAAACATGTCCGCCGTTGGAGGGGGGCCTCGGGCGAGACGGAAATCCTTCGGGGTCGGCTGCCCTTGTCCGAGGCTAGGCTCGGGCGAGGCGTGATCGAGTCGCTCGAATGGACTGATCCCTGACTTAATCGCACCCATCAGGCCTTAGCAGCTTTATGCTGATGGGGGTTACCAGCTGAGAATTAGGAGTCTTGAGGGTACCCCTAATTATGGTCCCCGACAGTAGCCCCCAAGCCTCGAAGGGAGTGTTAGCACTCGCTTGGAGGCTTTCGTCGCACTTTTTTGCAAGGGGACCAGCCTTTCTCGGTTGCATTTTGATCCGGTGGGTGCGCGCGAGCGCACCCACCGGGTGTAGCCCCCGAGGCCTCGGAGGAGTGGTTTCACTCCTTCGAGGTCTTAATGCCTCGCGTAATGCTTCGGCCGGTCTGGTTGTTCCCTCATGCGAACTGGCCGTAGCCCGGGTGTACGGTCGGGGCCCAAGCTCTCGGGCTGGTATGTTGACGCTGTCAACGGTTCGGCCGGAGCCGGGTTTGCGAGAGTAGCCCCCGAGCCTCCGCACAGGGCGAGAGGGCGATCAGGGACAGACTCGGCTTTTTTACATACGCCCCTGTGTCGCCTTTCCGCAAGGAGGAGGGGGAAAGCGCCATGTTACCCTCGATGGGCGCCGAACATGGTGTCTCCGGTGAGCTGCAAGCGGGTAATCCGAGTGGACGTCCGTGCCCCGTTCGTTAGGGTCGGCTAGGGGCCCAGAGGCACGCCCAAAAGTACCTGCGGGTGATCTGCTGTACCCGGTCCCCTGGCGACGGGGTCCGAGGGCTCGATGCCTCCCTCTGATGGGATTCCATTACAAGATCGCTCCCGCTGGTCTCGGAAATGTCCTAGGGTACCTCGGGAGCGCAGCCCGAGCCTTGGTTATGTATCGAACGTACCCCTAGTCATCCCTCGCTCGGCGTCTGAGGCGACTATGAACCCTTCGGGGGCCAGCCTTCGAACCCCTGATCAGTAATGGGCGCGGAGCCCGAGTAGCCTGAGGCGGCCGTGGAACCCTTCGGGGGGCCAGCCTTCGAACCTCTGACCAGTAGTGGGTGTAGGGCCCACGCGATCTGAGGCGGCTGTTGAAACCCTTCGGGGGGCCAGCCTTCGAACCTCTGATCAGTAAGGAGGCTCGGAGCCTGGTTCCTTCACGGGGAAGGATCCTTTTCGGGGTATCCCCCTTTCCTGGTCCCTGTTGCAAGAGATAGAGAAAGAGGAAAAAAGGAAAAGGATACAAAATCGAACGACGTGGCGTACCTTTTTTGGCGTGGTTTTTACGGTGAAGGCGAAGCGTCGCCCGCTTCTCCTGCCAGAAGCGCCGTCTATCCCTCCGCGGAGTTAATGCGACGGGGCGAGTCGTTGGCAGGGCGGCTGTTGCGCGTGCGCGAGCCGTTCGAGGAACGGATCACGGGCGCGTTGTCTTCACGCCGTGAGAGGGGGTTCTCTAGCTGCCCTCGGATGGGATGTGAGCTTGGCTGACGACGCGACCGCTGCTCCCGCCCGCCTGCCACCGTCATCACTACCGGCCCACTTTTGGCCGCATTGACCGCCGCGTCAGGCTGGCGCTGCTGGGTCGTGCGCCTGGTCGCCTCGAGTCGCGGTATTGATTCCGCAATCGAGGAGGCGCGGTGGTGGCGCAAGTGGCGGTGCAGTTCCTTGCATGCGGCATCCGGCGCGCCGGTTGCGTGACGCGTGGGCCTGGGCCTCCATGCTGGCATGTCGGGAGTCGGAGGAGCGCGTCCACTTGGCGCGGTTGCATGCCGCCTGCATGGCTGCCCGCCTCTTTCGCCCGTTGGTCCGGGCAAAAGTGGAGGGTCACTTGTAACCGCTGGGCGGTTGTGTGCACCACGCGCGGCGGTTTGGCTTCTTCTGCTTTGAGCCGGTTTGCTTGACATGCGGGACCCAGCCCCGTGCCGCAGGGGAGGGCCTTGGAGCGTGTTGGAGAAGACTCAGCCCGTGACGGTTGGGGGCGCAAGTAGGGAGAGTTGCCTTTAAAAGGAGGGTGACCCCCTTCGGAAGGCGACCATGTCTTCTCGCTCCCTTATGCATCGCGTCTTTCTACCTTCCAAGCCCCCGGATGGGGGATACCCGCCGTCTTTTCGCCTCATCGTTGGAGGAATGCAACTCCATAGGAGTTGGTACCTTTCAGCCATCGTTCGGCTTCAAGGATTTTCATCATGCAGCCCGGCTGCACCCCTCCACCGGCGGTCACCCAAGATGGTGACCTCCAGCTTGATGGTGGGGGAAAGCGAGCCGGGCCGCGGCCTCTGCCCCTCCCTCAGCCTCAAGGATTTTCATCACCAGGGCTAGGGAGGGGAGTGTGCCGAGTTGGGGTCGGCCCCTGTTGTGGGTGACGGCCCGCTCCTTCACTCAGTGACCGGAGGGAAGGGCGGTCGTCGTCCGTGGCGCTGGCAGCTGCACCGTGCCTGGCTCTCGGACGCGAGTGGCTTCGGAGCCGCTCGTGGAGCCGGCGTCTGCCACGGCAGCTGGAAGAGGTTCTCCCGCCAGCGAGATAGCCAAGGCCGGCCACGGACCAACCTCCAACTCTACAGCCTTCTGCCCGTCCTTGCCTCACGAGTTTAGGCATGGGCGGGGGCCTCCTGGCAGCAGCATCCGCCCTGAGGTCAGTGCCGCCACTGTTCGGCCCCCCGGGGCAGAAGTCGTCGTCGTCGCCGCTGCTGGAGCGGGTGACGGCGCGCCGTTCGTCGGTCTTCTGTTGTTCCGCAGGCCCTCTCCCATGGAGTGGGGTTGTTCGTACCTGCAGAGGGGGAACCGGAGTTCCGTTTGTAATGGCACTTCGAATGCCAGTGTTTTTGTTTATTACGGCTGTCGAGGCCTGAACATGTATGTAATTTTGGCACGGAGCCATGTTTTTTCCTCATTTTCGAGCATTAAGACTCGCCTGTTGATTATCTGAACCGCTTCACCAAGCATGAGTTGCCCTGTGTCAAGGTGACGAGTGAGGTATCCGTATCCTGGAGGCGTAGGAGTCCCTCGGCTCGGTTGGCCTTGTTGTCTGAGGCTCCTCTAGCTTAGTTAAAGGGACCCCCTGGCCGCTCTTCGACGAGCCGAGGCCAGGGGTAGCGATATCAGCATGAACAGAGGCAAAGTTGGCTCGAAAATGAAACCTGGTCGGCTGGAGCCTAGCCGGGTTGTCCGTTAGCGGGACCGACGCCGGAGTTGATCAGCCGAGGCCTCGGGTCGGGCTGGCGCCCTTGGGAGATGGTTGGCCGAGGCCCCAGGGGTACCCGGCCGAGCCGCCTGCTCGGGCCGGATTCCCAGAGAAGTCCCTGGCAGCGATTGTCCGGGCGTGATGATGACGTCGTCCTCCAGAGTGGGGATCCCTGGACCGCGTCGCCGTCCGAGGCTAGGTCGGACCTCGCTGAAGGTGTCGTCGATGCCGAGGGTGCTACTGCCCCCTTCCAGCGTCAAGACCCGAGCCTGCAGGATCAGAGTGTCTTGTAGCGTGTGCCTTCTGCGGCCGCCGAGGCCAGAATTTACACACCCTCGCTGTGTTGTAAAGCTGCGTCTCCTTTCCTCTTGTTTCGAGTATCTGGACTTTTTTGTCGGTAACAGGGATGTTTGTGCGAGCGAAAGTTGCTTCTCGCGGAAGGTGATGAGTGAGGTATCCGTATCCCGGAGGCGTGGGAGTCCCTCGGCTCGGTCGGCCTTGCCGCTTACGCGCACTTTCACCCGTCCATGAGGCCCTGTCACCGACTCAGTCGAGAAGGCTCGAAGGATCGCTTCGGCAGAAGAGCTTCCGAGCATGAAGACTTGTTCGGTCCGCGGAATCACTTTATCCGAACGCGAGTTACTTATCGCAGAAGGTGATGAGTGAGGTATCCGTATCCCGGAGGCGTAGGAGTCCCTCGGCTCGGTCAGCCTTGGCTGCTTACGTGTACTCCGTCGTTTTCAGGGTCCACTTTTCGAAATAGTCAGAAAGCATGAAAGATATTCTGGCAGAAGAGATCTTTTTTCGAGGAAAATTTCAACGCAGAGGGGTCCCCCCCCTTTTAGCCCCTGAGGGAGGGTCGGGCTTTGCCGAGGCGAGGCTGACCCTTCCTTGATGACTAAACTTTGCATGGGTGCGAGGTATATGAACAACTTGAAAACATCTTAAGGATAGAAGCGACGTAGCTGTTGGATGTTCCAAGCGTTGCCGTAGACCTCGCCTTGGCTGTTGGCCAGCTTGTACGTTCCGGGCTTCAGAACTTTGGCGATGACGAATGGCCCCTCCCAGGGGGGCGTGAGCTTGTGCCTCCCTCGGGCGTCTTGCCGCAGCCGAAGCACCAGGTCGCCCACCTGGAGGTCTCGGGGTCGGACACCTCGGGCGTGGTAGCGTCGCAGGGACTGCTGGTACCGCGCCGAGTGTAGCAAGGCCTTGTCCCGAGCCTCTTCCAGCTGGTCCAGCGAGTCTTCTCGGCTAGCTTGGTTGCTTTGATCGCTGTAGGCCCTCGTCCTCAGGGAGCCGTACTCCAGGTCAGTGGGCAAGACGGCCTCGGCCCCGTAGACCAGAAAGAACGGCGTGAAACCCGTGGCCCGGCTCGGCGTTGTCCTCAGGCTCCAGACCACCGAGGGGAGTTCCTTCATCCATCGCTTGCCGAACTTGTTGAGGTCGTTGTAGATCCGAGGCTTGAGCCCTTGCAGAATCATGCCGTTGGCACGCTCTACTTGCCCATTCGACATGGGATGAGCCACGGCGGCCCAGTCCACCCGGATGTGGTGATCCTCGCAGAAGTCCAAGAATTTTTTGCCGGTGAACTGGGTACCGTTGTCGGTGATGATGGAGTTCGGGACCCTGAAGCGATGGATGATGTTGGTGAAGAACGTCACCGCCTGCTCGGACCTGATGCTGTTCAGAGGTCGGACCTCAACCCACTTGGAGAACTTGTCGATGGCGACCAGCAGGTGCGTGTAGCCCCCGGGCGCCTTCTGCAAGGGGCCGATGAGGTCCAGACCCCACACAGCAAAGGGCCAGGTGATAGGTATCGTCTGCAGAGCCTGAGCGGGCAGGTGGGTCTATTTCGCAAAGAATTGACACCCTTCGCAGGTGCGGACAATTCTAGTGGCATCAGCCACCGCCGTTGGCCAGTAGAAGCCTTGCCGGAAAGCATTCCCGACAAGGGCTCGAGGCGCTGCGTGATGGCCGCAAGCCCCCGAGTGTATCTCTTGCAGGAGTTCCTGACCTTCGGCGATGGAGATGCATCGCTGGAGGATGCCCGAGGGGCTGCGGTGGTAGAGCTCCTTCTCATCGCCCTGCAAGACGAACGAATTGGCGCGTCGCGCTACCCGCCGAGCCTCGGCTCGGTCGAGGGGTAGCTCTCCTTGGCGGAGATATTGCAGGTACGGGGTCTACCAATTTCGATCAGGCGTGGCCCCGCTCCGCTTCTCCTCGATGCGCAGTGCCTCACCCTCGGAGGCCGAGGGTACCTTGGGTTGAACCGAGGCCGCCTCGGGTCGAGCTGAGGGTGCCTCCGGCTGTGCCGAGGGCACCTCGGGCTGGACCGAGGGCGCCTCAGGCTCGGGTGCGTCATCGATCTTGACGGAGGGTTGATGCAGATCCCGGGAGAAGACGTCCGGGGGAACCGTTGTTTGCCCCGAGGCGATTTTTGCCAGCTCGTCCGCAGTCTCGTTGTAGCGCCGAGCGATGTGGTTAAGCTCGAGCCTGTAGAACTTGTCTTCCAGGCGCCGAACCTCATCGCAGTAGGCCTCCATCTTCGGGTCACGGCAGTGGGAGTTCTTTATGACTTGGTCGATGATGAGCTGCGAGTCACCGCGACCGTCGAGGCGTCTGACCCCTAGCTCGATGGCAATCTGCAACCCGTTGACCAAAGCCTCGTACTCAGCCACATTGTTGGACGCCGGGAAGTGGAGGCGTAGCACATAGCGTAGGTGTTTCCCGAGGGGTGAGATGAAGAGTAGGCCCGCGCCGGCTCCCGTCTTCATCAGCGACCCGTCGAAAAACATGGTCCAGAGTTCTGGTTGGATCGGAGCCGTCGGTAGCTGGGTGTCGACCCATTTGGCTACGATGTCCGCCAAGACCTGGGACTTGATGGCCTTCCGAGGGGCGAACGAGATTGTCTCGCCCATGATTTCCACTGCCCACTTTGCAATCCTGCCCGAGGCCTCTCGGCACTGGATGATCTCCCCCAGGGGGAAGGATGACACCACAGTTACCGGATGAGACTCGAAGTAGTGTCGCAACTTCCGCCGCGTCAGGATCACTGCATACAGCAGCTTCTGAACTTGTGGGTAGCGAATCTTGGTTTCGAACAGTACCTCGCTGACGAAGTAAACTGGCCTCTGAACGGGCAATGCATGCCCCTCTTCTTGCCTCTCGACCACAATCGCGGCGCTAACAACCTGGGTGGTGGCGGCGACGTAGACCAAGAGGGCTTCTCCGTCAGCTGGGGGCACCAAGATAGGCGCCTTTGTGAGGAGCGCCTTCAGGTTCCCGAGAGCTTCCTTGGCCTCAGGGGTCCAAGTGAAGCGCTCGGCCTTCCTTCAGAGGCGGTACAGAGGCAGGCCTCTTTCGCCGAGGCGTGAGATGAAGCGGCTCAGAGCCGCGAGACATCCCATGACTCTCTGTACGCCCTTTAAGTCCTTGATGGGACCCATGCTGGTGATGGCTGCGATCTTCTCCGGGTTGGCTTCGATGCCCCGCTCGGAGACGATGAACCCCAAGAGCATGCCCCGGGGCACCCCGAAGACACACTTCTCGGGATTGAGCTTGACGCCTTTCGCCTTGAGACATCGGAATGTCACTTCAAGGTCGGAGAGGAGGTCGGAAGCTTTCCTCGTCTTGACTACGATGTCATCGACGTAGGCTTCGACCGTGCGACCGATGTGTTCGCCGAACACATGGTTCATGCACCGCTGGTACGTCGCGCCCGCATTCCTCAAACCGAACGGCATGGTGACATAGCAGTACATGCCGAAGGGCATGATGAAAGAAGTCGCGAGCTGGTCAGACTCTTTCATCCTGATTTGGTGATACCCTGAGTAGGCGTCGAGGAAAGACAGGGCTTCGCACCCAGCAGTGGAATCCATGATTTGATCGATGCGAGGCAGAGGGTAGGGAACCTTCGGACATGCTTTGTTGAGACCAATGTAGTCTACACACATCCGCCATTTCCCCCCTTTCTTTCTCACAAGCACAGGGTTGGCAAGCCATTCGGAATGGAATACCTCTTTGATGAACCCGGCTGCCATTAGCTTGTGGATCTCCTCGCCTATCGCTCTGCGCTTCTCCTCGTCGAATCGGCGCAGAGGCTGCTTGACGGGTCGGGCTCCGGCCCGAATATCCAGTGAGTGCTCGGCGACATCCCTCGGTATGCCGGGCATGTCCGAGGGACTCCACGCGAAGACGTCGGCGTTCGCGCGGAGAAAGTCGACAAGCACTGTTTCCTATTTGGTGTCGAGCCCGGAACCGATCCGGATCTGCTTGGAGGCGTTGCCGCTGGGGTCGAGGGGGACGGCCTTAACCGTCTCCACTGGCTCGAAGTTGCCGGCATGACGCTTCACGTCTGGCACCTCTTTGGAGAGGCTTTCCAGGTCGGCGATGAGGGCCTCGGATTCGGCGAGGGCCTCGGCGTACTCCACGCACTCCACGTCGCATTCGAACGCGTGTCTGTACGTGGGGCCAACGGTGATGACCCCGTTGGGGCCCGGCATCTTGAGCTTCAGGTAGGTGTAGTTGGGGACGGCGATGAACTTCGCGTAGCATGGCCTCCCCAGTACCGCGTGGTAGGTTCCTCGGAACCCGACCACCTCGAACGTCAGGGTCTCCCTTCGGAAGTTGCAGGGCGTTCCGAAGCAGACGGGAAGGTCGAGTCGTCCGAGGGGCTGGACGCGCTTCCCGGGAATGATCCCGTGGAAGGGCGCAGCGCCTGCTCGGACGGAGGACAGATCGACGCGCAGGAGCCTGAGGGTCTCGGCGTAGATGATGTTGAGGCTGCTGCCCCCATCCATAAGGACCTTGGTGAGCCTGACGTCGCCGATGACGGGGTCGATGACGAGCGGGTATTTCCCCGGGCTCGGCACGTGGTCAAGGTGATCAGCTTGGTCGAAGGTGATGGGCTTGTCGGACCAGTCTAGGTAGACTGGCGCCGCCACCTTCACCGAGCAGACCTCCCGGCGCTCTTGCTTGCGATGCCGAGCCGAGGCATTCGCCGCATGCCCTCCGTAGATCATGATGCAGTCGCGGACCTCGAGGAACTCTCCTGCTTGGTAATCTTCCTTCTTGTCGTCGTCGCGGGCCCTGCCACCCTCCGCGGGTGGCCCGGCCCTGTGGAAGTGGCGCCGAAGCATGACGCACTCCTCAAGGGTGTGCTTGACGGGCCCCTGATGATAGGGGCACGGCTCCTTGAGCATCTTATCGAAGAGGTTGGCACCTCCGGGGGGCTTCCGAGGGTTCTTGTGTTCGGCGGCGGCGACAAGGTCCGCGTCGGTGGCATCGCGTTTTGCTTGCGACTTCTTCTTGCCTTTCTTCTTGGCGCCGCGTTGAGTAGACGCCTCGGGTGCATCTTCCGGTGGGCGGCCCTGGGGCTGCTTGTCCTTTCGGAAGATAGCCTCGACCGCCTCCTGGCTAGAGGCGAACTTGGTGGCGATGTCCATCAGCTCGCTCGCCTTGGTGGGGGTCTTGCAACCCAACTTGCTCACCAGGTCGCAGCAGGTGGTGCCGGCAAGGAACGCGCCGATGACATCCGAGTCGGTGATGTTGGGCAGCTCGGTGCGCTGCTTCGAGAATCGTCGGATGTAGTCCCGGAGAGACTCTCCCGGCTGCTATCGGCAGCTTCGGAGGTCCCAGGAATTCCCGGGGCGCACATATGTGCCCTGGAAATTGCCGGCGAAGGCCTGAACCAGGTCATCCCAGTTGGAGATCTGCCCCGGAGGCAGGTGCTCCAACCAGGCGCGAGCGGTGTCGGAGAGGAACAGGGGGAGGTTGCGGATGATGAGGTTGTCGTCGTCCGTTCCACCCAGCTGGCAGGCCAGGCGGTAGTCCGCGAGCCACAATTCCGGTCTCGTTTCCCCCGAGTACTTTGTGATAGTAGTCGGGGGTCGGAACCGGGTCGGGAACGGTGCCCGCCGGATGGCCCGGCTGAAGGCCTGCGGACCGGGTGGTTCGGGCGAGGGACTCCGATCCTCCCCGCTGTCGTAGCTTCCCCCACGCCTGGGGTGATAGCCTCGGCGCACCCTCTCGTCGAGGTGGGCCCGACGGTCGCGGTGATGGTGCTCGTTGCCGAGGTGGCCCGGGGCCGCAGGCGCGGTGTTGCGCGTGCGCCCGGTGTAGACCGAGGCTTCCCGCATGAATCGGGAAGTCGCGGCATGAGGTTCCGAGGGGTATCCTTGCCTTCGGGAGGCAGAGCTCTCGGCCCGTCGGACCGCAGCGCCTTCCAGGAGATTCTTGAGCTCTCCTTGGATTCGCCGACCCTCGGTGGTTGATGGCTCCGGCATTGCGCGGAGAAGCATCGCTGCTGCAGCCAGGTTCTGACCGACCCCGCTGGATGCGGGTGGTGGCCTGACCCTGACGTCGTTGGCGACGCGGAGCGGGAGACCCTGGGGCAGGTGACGTATTTCTCCGGCCGAGGGTTGGCCCGC
This sequence comes from Zea luxurians, assembly GCA_029449295.1. Taxonomy (NCBI): domain Eukaryota; kingdom Viridiplantae; phylum Streptophyta; class Magnoliopsida; order Poales; family Poaceae; genus Zea; species Zea luxurians. The sequence continues at coordinate 2,042,815 of JAOPSE010000132.1, forward strand.
CCATGCCTGCCCGACGTCCCGGCGGATCGACTCAAGCGCTCCTGCTCCCTCGTCGAGCCTGGCCTGTGCCCCGCGGACTTGCTCGAGCTGTGGGTCGTGACCCCCCGCCGGAACGGGGACCACAGCTAGCTCCCGCGGGATGTCAGCGCGGGGCACCGGCCTAGGGAGATCACCGTTCTCCGGCACGCCGAGATGATTGCCTTCGGAGGGACCCCCTAGATCGACGTGGAAACATTCGCGGCTTGGGCCGCAGTCCTCGTCGTCGAGGCTGTGGCTACCGTCGGAACAGTCGGAGAGGCAGTAGTCACATGCGGTCATGAAGTCCCGCATGGCACTAGGGTTGCCAAATCCAGAGAAATCCCAACAGATGTTGGGGTCGTCATCTTCCTCGGACCCAGAGGGCCCGTAGGTCGAGACGTCCGTCAGCCGGTCCCAAGGCGACCGCATGCGAAACCCCAGAGGGTTTGACCCCGCCTCTACGAGAGCGCCCGCCAAAGCAAGGTCGCTAGGCGGGTTGAGGCTGAATCTAAATGACGTAGGATGGGAACCGATCGGTACCTTTCGGTCGACGAGCAGCGACATAGTCACGTCGGGGGCTGATTGCACCATTGTCTCAGGTACGAGGGCGACGTCCTGCAGGCTCTCCGCGAGCGCACTGGCGTCATCCACTTGCTCGGGATTGGCGTGTCGCGGGGAGACGGCGCTCGCCTTCGTCTCAAACGCGAGGTCGACGCCCGACGCGCCCCCCGTTGGAGCACTGGGGACGTCGACTCGCTCGACAGCCGACGAGGCGCGGCCTCCCGCTTGGCCTTGGTTGCCCCGCCTCCTCCTCCGTTGTCGGGGAGAGGACGGGGCGAGCTCGAATGTTGTTCTCCCACCACGCGGGGAAGACGTCGTCGATTCCGCCGCCGGTGGGCGGGCTGTCGGCCGCCATCGTTGTTGTCGCGCGGCGGTGGAAGGAGTATCATGTCGTAGCTACCGTCGAAGGACATGAACTCAAGACTCCCGAAACGGAGCACCGTCCCGGGTTGGAGAGGTTGCTGGAGACTGCCCATCTGGAGCTTGACGGGAAGCTGTTCGTCAACACGCAGTAGGCCCCTACTTGGCGCGCCAACTGTCGGCGTTTCGAGACCGGGGGGTCCCTAAGCCGACGAGTGAATGTCACCGCGTGCCCCAGCCCAGATGGGTCGACGTGAGGCCGAGCGCGAAGGGGGGAAGTGAGGTGGCCGGAGATGGGCGTGAGAGAGGTGGAAATCCCGCGGCCTTCGTGTTCGTCCCGCGCCCAGGTCGGGTGCGCTTGTAGTAGGGGGTTACAAGCGTCCACGCGGGAGAGGGAAGCGAGCGGCCCCAAGAGAGCGCCTGTCCCGTCCTCGTCCCCGCGCGGCCAACCTCCTCTAAGAGGGACCTGGTCCTTCCTTTTATAGGCGTAAGGAGAGGATCCAGGTGTACAATGGGGGTGTAGCAGAGTGCTACGTGTCTAGCGGGGGAGAGCTAGCGCCCTAAGTACATGCCGATGTGGCAACCGGAGAGATTTTGGCACCCAGCTGGTGTGATGTCATGGCCGTCGGAGGAGCGACGGAGCTTGGCGGAGGGACAGCTGTCGGGGCGGTTGAGTCCTTGCTGACGTCCTCCTGCTTCCGTAAGAGAGCTGAGAGCCGTCGTCGTCACAGGGCATGCGGGGCGCCATCATTGCCTATCCGGCGGAGCTAGCCAGATGGGACACCGGTCTTGTTCTCTGCGGCCCGAGTCAGCTCGGGGTAGGGTGATGATGGCGCTTCCTGTTGACATGGCTGGCCTGCGCCCTAGGTTGGGCAACGTGGAGGCTCCTCCGAAGCCGAGGTCGAGTCTGTCTTCCATGGTCGAGGCCGAGTCCGAGCCCCAGGGTCGGGCGAGGCGGAGGTCGTTCGGCAGAGGCCAGGGCGGAGTCCGAGCCCTGGGGTCGGGCGGAGCGGAGTTCGTCGTCTTCTGGGGCTGAGCCCGAGTCCGAGCCCTGGGTCGGGCGAAGCGGAGTTCGTCGTCTTCCGGGACATAGCCCGAGTCCGAGCCCTGGGTCGGGCGGAGCGGAGTTCGCCGTCTTCCGGGACTTAGCCCGAGTCCGAGCCCTGGGTCGAGCGGAGCGGAGTTCGCCGTCTTCCGGGTCTTAGCCCGAGTCCGAGCCCTGGGTCGGGCGGAGCGGAGTTCGCCGTCTTCCGGGACTTAGCCCGAGTCCGAGCCCTGGGTCGGGCGGAGCGGAGTTCGCCGTCTTCCGGGGCTTAGCCCGAGTCCGAGCCCTGGGTCGGGCGGAGCGGAGTTCACCGTCTTCCGGGGCTTAGCCCAAGTCCGAGCCCTGGGTCGGGCGGAGCTTCCTATGGTGCCTTTGGCAGGGCCTGACTGCCTGTCAGTCTCACTCTGCCAAGCGGCACTGCGGTCGGAGTGGCGCAGGCGGCGCTGTCCTTCTGTCAGGCCGGTCAGTGGAGCGATGAAGTGACGGCGGTCACTTCGGCTCTGCCGGGGGGCGCGCGTCAGGACAAAGGTGTCAGGTCACCTTTGCATTAAATGCTTCTGCGACTTGGTCGGTCGGTGCGGCGATTTAGTCAGGGTTGCTTCTTGGCGAAGGCAGGACCTCGGGCGAGCCGGAAACATGTCCGCCGTTGGAGGGGGGCCTCGGGCGAGACGGATATCCTCCGGGGTCAGCTGCCCTTGTCCGAGGCTAGGCTCGGGCGAGGCGTGATCGAGTCGCTCGAATGGACTGATCCCTGACTTAATCGCACCCATCAGGCCTTAGCAGCTTTATGCTGATGGGGGTTACCAGCTGTAACACCCTAAATCTCATTTTGAGAATATAGTAAAAATTTTTCAAAGATCTTGCATTAGAAAATTTCTTTTTCTCTCTCTTTAGAACTCTCATAACATTTGAAGACTCATCTCCCTATTTAAAAGCATTTGCTTAAGTGAATACATAATAAATAGAACCATATTTGGCACTCATGATGGAGTTTTAATTATATGTGCATTTAAAATAATGATAAAATATAATAATGGAATTGAGAATTTGAAGTTAACCCAAAAGGGGTGCACTTTAGGAAAAGGGAAATAATATATAAGGCAAGAGAAAATACTATGTAAAGCAAAATAAATCTATAAATAAATAAAATTTATCCATGCTATGTTCACATTGAACATTTAAATGAAGACAAATTTACCACAAACTTTGGATTTAAACTGGAATTTAAATTTGAAATGAGTTGGATAAATGGAATGGAAATTAGGAAAGAAAATAAAAAGAAAAAGATTAAAAATCTTACCTGGGCCGGCTCCTTCGCATCTGGCCCAATTACGCTTTCACCGCGCGCGGCCCAACTCCACGCTCGCGGGCGCTCGTCGCGCGCCGACAGAAGGGCCCCACCGGGCAGTCTAACGCGCGCGCTCCTCACCGCTCTGTCGCTTACACGTGGGTCCCACTGGTCGGTCTCTCGTCCCGCGTTCGCTCCTCCCTCCCTCTCTCTGGTCCACGGGGCCCGCACGTCAGGCCTGTCTTCCCCAAAACGAACTCCGCGCGTCGCGCGCTCCGTTGCCCCGACCACCTCGCCGAAGAATCCGCGGCCGTGTGATACTCGCCTGCACGGACTCCAAAATCCCCACGGGTATAAAGCCGGAGCACCTCGCTTGCCCATCAGCCATCGAGCGTTGAGGAATAGAGAGAGAGAGAGAGAGCTACGCACTGTGTCGTGAGTGCCGCCGCCGTTGACCCGCGCCGCCGTTGCCCCTCCGTTTCGATTGCCTCGTCCTGGGCGTTCGCCAGGGACCTGTGAAGCTGTCCGCGCCTTCAATTTGAACCGCGTGGCCTCGAGGCGGTCTCAATTCCTCACCGAAGTTCAAGCACCGCCGCGGGTCCGCCCGCCGCCGTGGCCTGCCTCTGCCGGTGGTCTACCTGCTCGGTAACTCACCTCACTGTGCTCGCCAAGTCCCCCTCTACGCTTAGCTCGGTCCGATTTGGGTTTAGCGCTCCGGGACGGCCGATTGGCAGCCTCGCCGGCGTGTTCCGCCGCGCGCGCGGGGCGGCGCCGTCGTGCGGGTGCGTCCTGTTGGGGCGAAGGCTGTGGCCCGTTGGATGACCAAGTGACGGCTGAGATTAGAAGTAGCGTACCGCTTCGTGGGAACCAGATCTGGTGCGTTGATCTCTGATCGAACGGTTTGGAGTGGATCTCGGTATTTTAAATCTGAGCGGTCGATCCCAGATCCAGTGGATAGCGTTGCGTACCGCTTCGAGATCACGCCGATCTAATCCAGACCCTAGATTTGGGATCGGACGGCCCAGATATAACCATACCTCTTCGGCCATCCGATTTGCTAAAGAGCCCCTCGGGTTTCAGTGAATCAACCCGCCGTCCTGAGTCACTATTCCCTGTGTCTCGGGAATTTTGCGCAGAGACCCCTGCGCTTTGCAGTAATTGAGGCCCAGTCCAGAACTCGTTTAAATTGAATAAATAAAATAGAAAATAGATTTTTAATATGAAAATAATTGCTAGAACTTAGATAATTCATAGAAAATCCATTTTAACTCCAAATTGAACCATTCCAATTCCTAAAATTTTGTAATAATATTCTCTATCATTTAGAATCACTGTTTTGACATGAACTCTGTTAGGAAATTAATTTATCATCTAATCCTATTATAATCACCTTAAATCTTAGGAAAATTCATAATTTGAATTCTATAACTCAAAATTTAATAATTCTTTTTCATGTGATCTTATTTTAATATGTATATTATTAATGTGTATTTTGTCCTTATGTTTGGTGTAATGTTAATTTTGCCTATACCATGTTTGTTTGAATTGCTACGACTAGCAGTGAGGATACGTATCACCTGAAGATCATCCTGGTACCTGGATTCTCAAGGCCCAGGCAAGTTGTGCCCTTGATCACTTCTTTTTACCCAGCCATGTTCTGATTAATCATAATGATCTGCATAGGTTAATTTGATGGGACCTAATAGGTTACCCTAGTTTGTCTATCTTTATACCTTGTTTACCACTGAACTTTCTGGGTAGTACTTGCTAGTGCTATATGTGGTTTTGGGTATGAAGATTACACTATTCATGATTATACTTTTGTTATCAGTTGTTATTTATGGTTCATGTTAAGATCATTATGTTAATTGGAACATGGAGAACCACCCGGGAAAACAGTGCTACCACAAGGGTGGAATGGGACGCCCTTGGCTGATTAATTAGGAAAGCTAGTGGAAGACTACCTTACCCGAAAGGGGCAAGGGCAGTAGGGGAGTGGTCAGTGTAGGGAGGCCCTCGGGAGGATTTTGCTGCGATGGCGGTCCTGCAAGGGATTCCTGCATTGGAACTTCCTATAAACTGTAGCGGGTTTTCGGAAGCTAGTGGAACTTTGTAAAGGCCTCGTAGTGGATCCCTAGCCATTCACCTCGGAAGTGTCTAAGGGCCTTGCAAACCCTGGCGATATGGGATACACGACTTGTGGGTAAAGATGCGCAACCTCTGCAGAGTGTAAAACTGGTATACTAGCCGTGCTCACGGTCAAGAGCAGCTCGGACACTCACATGATTAAATTATGGAACTTAAACTCAATTTGTCATATGCATTGCATCGCAGGTGAAGTTGTTATTTTTGTTCTACTATTTAATTGGGCTGGTATTTACTTATACTTAGTAACTGCTAATAAAATTTTGACCAACTTTAAAAGCAATGCTCAGCTCTAACCATCTTCTTTGGTAAGCCTTACACTTCACGTGAGCTCCCACCTTTGGCGAGTTCATGCACATTATTCCCCACAACTTGTTGAGCGATGAACGTATGTGAGCTCACTCTTGCTGTCTCACACACACCACAGGTCAAGAACAGGTACCGCAGGATGAGGCGTTTGGAGGATGCCGTGATGAGTTCGTGAGAGGTCTAGGCCGTCGTCTCCCAGTCAACTTTGGGTTGCTGGACCGTTGTCTCCTTATTATGTAATTATTTTGTATAGAACTCCTGTTATATATAAAGATGTGACATTCGATCATGTGCCATGATTCATCATATGTGTGAGACTTGGTCCCAGCACACCTGGTGATTATGTTAGCGCCCGGGTTTTGGACCCCTAAAATCCGGGTGTTACAGAAGTGGTATCAGAGGAATGTTGACTGTAGGACGAAACCTAGATAGAACTGGACAACCAATACTTACTTACCTTACTCTGATTCCTTTCTAAACTTTTCTTAATCTTTTCTCATCTATTTCCGCTTCACTCTGATCATTCTTACCTTATCCTTCTAAAGACAAATGTGGATTTCATACTTTGAAATCCAGTGCCTAAAGTGACTTTAGGAATAGGAGACCTAATCCCAGGAACAAAAACAAAACTATTTTTATAAATATCTATGAACTTGAATGTTTGTTCTTATGATACTTGTTTGATTTGGATCTTTGATTGAGTGTGATGGGTTGTGGAGTAATGTCCACAATTACATCTGCATATACATCTAGGTATAAAGGATAGCATTTGTAAGATAACTAGACAAACTAGATTATCCCCTTAGAAAATATATGTAGTATTCCGTATCTATCTCATCTTAACATATTCTATCTTACCTTTGGACATTCACCTCGTACAACTAATTACCCTAGTCTTGACATAGAATATCTGGCCTAGCCCTGCCAAAGAAATTCCAGTACATAACCAACTATTGGCTTATTCATTCTGTCTACTAAATGATTCCCTTGCAAAGCTATCTTACCATATGCTTCTAACTTAGATGGTCAATACCAGGCGGGGTGGTGGAATTGATTTACCTGCTAATCGCCAACCTCAACCACAGTCAGCAGAGATGAATCCTCCTAATCCTCCACAAGGCGGAGTTGATCCACTAGTCGCAGCTCAAATGAGAATGATGCAGCAAATGGCGGACACTATGGCAGATATGCGCACCCAAATGCAGCAAGAACGCCAAGAAATGCACCAGGAAAGAGAGGATGCACGTCGGGAAATGCGCCAGGAACGGGAAGAGATACGTCAGGAGAGAAGGGTACAACAACAGCAGCTGCAGCAACAACTTCAACAACAGCAGCAACAACAACAAGTGCCATTGCCTCCACCTCCACCACCAGTTCCACCCCGGGACAAGCACCGGGAATTCATGAGCCACAAACCACCAACCTTCTCCAACTCCGCAGATCCACTGCAAGCAGATGACTGGTTAAAGTCCATAGAGAAGATGCTCAACATAGCCCAGTGCTCGGACCGAGAGAAAGTACTCTATGCATCGGGTCGTCTTGCTGGTCCCGCTGCGGATTGGTGGGATGCGTACTGTGCAGCTCATGCTGCTGCCGATACAATTACCTGGGAAGAATTCTCCACACAATTCAGGAATTACCATATTCCTGCTGGACTCATGAAGATTAAGAGGAAGGAGTTTCTATCCCTCAAGCAAGGAAGTATGTCCGTAAGTGAATATAGAGACAAATTCATCCAGTTATCTCGATATGCTCCCAGAGATGTTGAGGATGATGAGCAAAAGCAGGAGCTTTTTCTGGATGGTTTGATTGGACCCTTGCAATATCAACTGGTATCGCACACATTCCCATCTTTCCAAAGGCTACTTGATAAAGCTATTGCTGTAGAGAACAAGAGGAGTATATTTGGAGAGAAAAGAAAGGTTGTCAACCAAGGGCAGGCTGGAAGTAGTTCCCGTCCTCGCTATACTACCACTCCCAATACACCAGCTAGTGGCAGTTCTGGACAACAAACTCAACAGACACCAACTGCTCCTCCAAAAGCAAGCACTCCAGGAGGAACCGTTGCTCCTAACACAACCGCCATCAGGACATGCTTCAAGTGTGGACAACCGGGACACTACGCCAACTACTGTCCCAACAGAGCTGCCTACACTACACCGGCTCCGATGAAGCAAGGACAAGCCTCGGCAGGAAAGAGTCAGCCCCTATCTATCAACCGGGGATATGCCCATCATGCAGAAATAGAAACTGAACCAAGTGAACATGAAATTCAAGAAGAAGAGCTAGTTGAAGATGAAGTAGTCGGTGAAGAAGTCAACGAACAACAAGAGTAGAGATAAACATAGATATAGATACATATATATATATATTTTACTATTTGTAAGACCTAAATATTAGTTTAGCCAGTAGTAGTATTTTACTATTTTAGTAATAATAATAAGGTCCATTTGACCCTGTGTTTTGCTAATAAGATATGCATCATGCCGAGATTTTGTTTATGCATATGTGTTGAATCAATATGAACATGCACCTTTTTTTTTCTTTCCTTACAAATCTCGAGGACGAGATTATTTTTAAGGGGGGTAGGATTTGTAACACCCTAAATCTCATTTTGAGAATATAGTAAAAAATTTTCAAAGATCTTGCATTAGAAAATTTCTTTTTCTCTCTCTTTAGAACTCTCATAACATTTGAAGACTCATCTCCCTATTCAAAAGCATTTGCTTAAGTGAATACATAATAAATAGAACCATATTTGGCACTCATGATGGAGTTTTAATTATATGTGCATTTAAAATAATGATAAAATATAATAATGGAATTGAGAATTTGAAGTTAACCCAAAAGGGGTGCACTTTAGGAAAAGGGAAATAATATATAAGGCAAGAGAAAATACTATGTAAAGCAAAATAAATCTATAAATAAATAAAATTTATCCATGCTATGTTCACATTGAACATTTAAATGAAGACAAATTTACCACAAACTTTGGATTTAAACTGGAATTTAAATTTGAAATGAGTTGGATAAATGGAATGGAAATTAGGAAAGAAAATAAAAAGAAAAAGATTAAAAATCTTACCTGGGCCGGCTCCTTCGCATCTGGCCCAATTACGCTTTCACCGCGCGCGGCCCAACTCCACGCTCGCGGGCGCTCGTCGCGCGCCGACAGAAGGGCCCCACCGGGCAGTCTAACGCGCGCGCGCTCCTCACCGCTCTGTCGCTTACACGTGGGTCCCACTGGTCGGTCTCTCGTCCCGCGTTCGCTCCTCCCTCCCTCTCTCTGGTCCGCGGGGCCCGCACGTCAGGCCTGTCTTCCCCAAAACGAACTCCGCGCGTCGCGCGCTCCGTTGCCCCGACCACCTCGCCGAAGAATCCGCGGCCGTGTGATACTCGCCTGCACGGACTCCAAAATCCCCACGGGTATAAAGCCGGAGCACCTCGCTTGCCCATCAGCCATCGAGCGTTGAGGAATAGAGAGAGAGAGAGCTACGCACTGTGTCGTGAGTGCCGCCGCCGTTGACCCGCGCCGCCGTTGCCCCTCCGTTTCGATTGCCTCGTCCTGGGCGTTCGCCAGGGACCTGTGAAGCTGTCCGCGCCTTCAATTTGAACCGCGTGGCCTCGAGGCGGTCTCAATTCCTCACCGAAGTTCAAGCACCGCCGCGGGTCCGCCCGCCGCCGTGGCCTGCCTCTGCCGGTGGTCTACCTGCTCGGTAACTCACCTCACTGTGCTCGCCAAGTCCCCCTCTACGCTTAGCTCGGTCCGATTTGGGTTTAGCGCTCCGGGACGGCCGATTGGCAGCCTCGCCGGCGTGTTCCGCCGCGCGCGCGGGGCGGCGCCGTCGTGCGGGTGCGTCCTGTTGGGGCGAAGGCTGTGGCTCGTTGGATGACCAAGTGACGGCTGAGATTAGAAGTAGCGTACCGCTTCGTGGGAACCAGATCTGGTGCGTTGATCTCTGATCGAACGGTTTGGAGTGGATCTCGGTATTTTAAATCTGAGCGGTCGATCCCAGATCCAGTGGATAGCGTTGCGTACCGCTTCGAGATCACGCCGATCTAATCCAGACCCTAGATTTGGGATCGGACAGCCCAGATATAACCATACCTCTTCGGCCATCCGATTTGCTAAAGAGCCCCTCGGGTTTCAGTGAATCAACCCGCCGTCCTGAGTCACTATTCCCTGTGTCTCGGGAATTTTGCGCAGAGACCCCTGCGCTTTGCAGTAATTGAGGCCCAGTCCAGAACTCGTTTAAATTGAATAAATAAAATAGAAAATAGATTTTTAATATGAAAATAATTGCTAGAACTTAGATAATTCATAGAAAATCCATTTTAACTCCAAATTGAACCATTCCAATTCCTAAAATTTTGTAATAATATTCTCTATCATTTAGAATCACTGTTTTGACATGAACTCTGTTAGGAAATTAATTTATCATCTAATCCTATTATAATCACCTTAAATCTTAGGAAAATTCATAATTTGAATTCTATAACTCAAAAATTAATAATTCTTTTTCCTGTGATCTTATTTTAATATGTATATTATTAATGTGTATTTTGTCCTTATGTTTGGTGTAATGTTAATTTTGCTTATACCATGTTTGTTTGAATTGCTACGACTAGCAGTGAGGATACGTATCACCTGAAGATCATCCTGGTACCTGGATTCTCAAGGCCCAGGCAAGTTGTGCCCTTGATCACTTCTTTTTACCCAGCCATGTTCTGATTAATCATAATGATCTGCATAGGTTAATTTGATGGGACCTAATAGGTTACCCTAGTTTGTCTATCTTTATACCTTGTTTACCACTGAACTTTCTGGGTAGTACTTGCTAGTGCTATATGTGGTTTTGGGTATGAAGATTACACTATTCATGATTATACTTTTGTTATCAGTTGTTATTTATGGTTCATGTTAAGATCATTATGTTAATTGGAACATGGAGAACCACCCGGGAAAACAGTGCTACCACAAGGGTGGAATGGGACGCCCTTGGCTGATTAATTAGGAAAGCTATTGGAAGACTACCTTACCCGAATGGGGCAAGGGCAGTAGGGGAGTGGTCAGTGTAGGGAGGCCCTCGGGAGGATTTTGCTGCGATGGCGGTCCTGCAAGGGATTCCTGCATTGGAACTTCCTATAAACTGTAGCGGGTTTTCGGAAGCTAGTGGAACTTTGTAAAGGCCTCGTAGTGGATCCCTAGCCATTCACCTCGGAAGTGTCTAAGGGCCTTGCAAACCCTGGCGATATGGGATACACGACTTGTGGGTAAAGATGCGCAACCTCTGCAGAGTGTAAAACTGGTATACTAGCCGTGCTCACGGTCAAGAGCAGCTCGGACACTCACATGATTAAATTATGGAACTTAAACTCAATTTGTCATATGCATTGCATCGCAGGTGAAGTTGTTATTTTTGTTCTACTATTTAATTGGGCTGGTATTTACTTATACTTAGTAACTGCTAATAAAATTTTGACCAACTTTAAAAGCAATGCTCAGCTCTAACCATCTTCTTTGGTAAGCCTTACACTTCACGTGAGCTCCCACCTTTGGCGAGTTCATGCACATTATTCCCCACAACTTGTTGAGCGATGAACGTATGTGAGCTCACTCTTGCTGTCTCACACACACCACAGGTCAAGAACAGGTACCGCAGGATGAGGCGTTTGGAGGATGTCGTGATGAGTTCGTGAGAGGTCTAGGCCGTCGTCTCCCAGTCAACTTTGGGTTGCTGGACCGTTGTCTCCTTATTATGTAATTATTTTGTATAGAACTCCTGTTATATATAAAGATGTGACATTCGATCCTGTGCCATGATTCATCATATGTGTGAGACTTGGTCCCAGCACACCTGGTGATTATGTTAGCGCCCGGGTTTTGGACCCCTAAAATCCGGGTGTTACACCAGCTGAGAATTAGGAGTCTTGAGGGTACCCCTAATTATGGTCCCCGACAAGTATAAATTTGTATATCCATTTAACAATAAATTTATGTTGAATTGTTTTTTGATAAATCAAACAATTGAGTTAATAATAAGGTGAAACCGATTTACGATTCAGATTGTGTAAATATGCAAATGTAAGAGTAGGCTGTTGAGGACTTACCCGAGTGTGTATGTGCCTAGAGGCCAGCCGATTTCGGGACCCTCTACAGGGGAGAAGCCCAAGGCGACGCGCGGCTCGGCCAATGCGTAGGGGACGCTGAAGTTGACGGCCGGTTGGACTCGTCGTTGGAGACGGAGCTCGCGACGACGGGTGGATTGCCTAGGGTTCGGCCGCCGCGGTGGAGAAGAACGAGGGCTCGGTCTCTGCGGTGGAGAAGAACGAGGGGGCGGCGCCACCGCCTCCGCGATTCCGGGTCCCTTCCCCGGCGACGGCGTCTCTGCGATGGAGAAGGCGATTCCGGGTCTCTTTGGTGGAGAAGGTGAATGCGATGGCGGTGGAATGACGGGGGGAGAATCTCTATGGGCTCGGCGACCGCGGTAGAGAAGAAGCTCACGGCGGCGATTAATCTAGGGTTCGGCAGCTGCGGTGGAGAAGAAGCAGACGGCGGCGATTGAGCTAGGGTTCGGCCGTCGCGAGCGTTACAGGTGAGGTGAGCTGAAAAAATGCGTGCTCGGTTGCTGGATTCGTGGGTCCGATACACGTAAACTGCTGGCGAAATCAACGCGAAGGCCCATGGACCGACACGTGGATTACTGTATCGTAAACAGAAACATAAGACATCGTAATATCAATATTTATGTGGGGACTAGTACGGCTGCCCAGATTGCGGGAACAGAATCTTCTCGTGGGCCCGGATGCCCGAAACATGCGCATACCAAAAAAGTGTGTAAACCGTAACACGATTGAGTATAACACGTAGTTATAATTGACATAAGTAGGTGGTACAGTGAGCCAAAAAAGCCTACACACCTGGTCGGTACGGTGCGGTCCGCGCACCTGATCGGTTGCTGGTCGGGAGCTTCCATTAGTTAGAGAGAGCCCAGGGCTATATATATATATATATATATATATATATATATATATATATATATATATATATATATATATATATATATATATATATATATATATATATATATATATATATACGCGCAAGATTCATGAGTATACCAAGCCATATCTGGTATACCCTTAGATTCGCCAGTGCTGATACATCCAGAACCAACCCATTACTTTAGAATTATTAATTGATGAAAATTACATGACAGAATCCTTGTGTAACAAGCATGATACTATAAAACATTAGTTGTAATTTAATCATACATTTCTATAGCTTGTTATACTGTGAACTTATAATATCTATGAACTTTTTATATTATAAATTGAGAATTTATGATCTTTGTTAATTTTATTATATTATGAGCTTGTTATATTGAAATATTTTTATAATAATATGCTTATCGATTATATTTTATATTTCAATTGTTATCGATGTTTTTATATTGAACCTTTGTTTTCGATATTTTTAAAATATCGACATCATTTTTATTTACAAAATTACTGTTTTTGATATTGCTTGGATAACCGACGCTGTTTTCAATTCATTTCTAAAGATACCGTTTCTAATTTCGTTTTTGATAAAAAAAAGAAATAGTTTTAGCGGCCGTTTTCGCCGGTACTTATTACCGTCCCGGGCGAATGTTGTTCGGCCTCACAAGCTCCTGTTCCGACAAACCCGACGGTCACACGCAGCCACTGGCACGGCCGCAGCCGGCACCCGCGCAGCCACCAGTGGCGTAAAGAGCCATGAGAGCCGCCGCGGCCTCTGCAATCCGCAGGCTACTCCCCCGCTACAGCATCAGCCTAAGCATCAGCAGCGGCGGCGGGTTGCACCGGCACTCCCAATCGCAGAATCAGTCCGGCTACTGCTTTAATCCACATTGGGATTACACTAATCGCCTCGCGCGACCTCGTGCGCTGCTTGATTTCTCGCCATGCCACCCGCGCTGGTCGTCGCCTTCTTCCCCTCGTTCCGTGGCGTCTCCGCAATTCTTCTGCAGCCTCTCGGGAACAGAGGAGGAGGAAGCGGTGGTGCTGGACATGGACGCCGGCACGGTGCGGTGCGCGGCCAACCACGCGCCACTGTCCCCGATCAGCTTCATCGAGCGCGCCGCCGCCGTCTACGGGGCCCGCCCCGCGGTGGTGTACGGGGACCGGCGCCACACGTGGGCGGAGACGCGGGGACGCTGCCTCCGCGTGGCGGCCGCGCTCGCCACACGCTTCGGCATCGCGCGCGGTGATGTGGTGAGTGCTTCTCGCTTGCTAGCATCCATCCCCATCCACCTTGCCCTTCTGATCGCCGATAAGTTCTAGTATTCTTTTTTTTCACTCCATCCATTTTGTCGTTACTCTAGTTGTCTTAGCCTTCTCCGTCAGTGTAGTCTAGGGAACTAGAGAACCAAGGCTGTGTTGGATGGATTCCTATCAATCAATCAATAGAGCGCAAAATCAACTAAAATTTCGATACACATGGACTGAGGAATACGAGTGTAAAAAATCCATATGCTCTTGTAGGAATGACCCGGATACTTATTTAAATGTTTTTTTTATTTTCTTTCTTTGATTGTAAATAAATAAAATATATGATTTAATATATAAATTTATATTCTTATTTTGAGTATTGAGCTTATTAAGATTCGAGTAAATCTTAAATTCGTTCTATATCTTTTTTAAAAATGATATATATAATTTGGATTCAGATATTTTTCATCTTTTTCGTTGTAGAGAGAAAATAATATAAAAATTATTCTTGTCCCTAATAATATATTTAACAACAACTAAAGATTGACACTAAATTCTATACACATATACTTTAAAATATTAAATTTGTCATATAATTCGGATATTTAGAATCCATCCCTCCGGCCTTAATTGTGGTCGACTATGGACTATAATGTCAGAACAAAGTCATATTAGCTAAATTCTATCTTGATTTATTCAAACACACATTGATAGTTATTGTTGTGAATACTAATGTATCCTTGGAGCAACTCCAACAAAATCACAGAAACCAAATCCAAAAACGTTTTTAGGGTGAAAACTCATCTCCGGCGCCTCTAACAGCTACCCTTTCTCTCCCCCGGGTGCGCCTGGAAAGAATAAAAGGAAAAATACAAAAGGAAAAAAAGAATTGGTCGGTACACATATGCTAATATGTAAAAGGTTTAAATTATTGAGGAGTTGATTATTAGAGATCTGGTGTGTGGAGATGGGATAAGATTTTACGGAAAGTATTTTCAGTGAAGTCCCCAATACATAGTTCTTGGAAATAAATATTTAGGAGACTCTTGAAGTTACTCTCGAGGAGTCTGCAACTCTGTATAAACTATAATAGTAATAAGGTAGTTGTTTTTATAATAATTTTTCCTGATAGAGGTAAATCTCCGTTTTATATGAAGCACAATGTTATAATACTAGAATACCACAAAGGGGTCTTCAAACACTAGATACATTTAAGAAACCACTTTATAAATCCAGAGTATCTAAGTCTTGTATCTTATTCATAAAAACCCCTCAAAACATAACTTATTTATATATGTTATATGACTGGAACCATATCTAGAGATAGAAAACCGTATTAGAGACGGTCCTTCACCAAGATACGTTTATTATTGTGTTCTTTTTATACCTATCCCTTAATACCCTTTAAAATATGAGACATATAATGTCTTCGAAAATAGAAATGTCCAATCATGTAGCCTTGACATTTACTGGCCCACAATCGATTTTATTTATATATTTATTATAGCGTGGATAACATTGGGATGCTCGACGGTCCACGATCGATTTTGTTTATCCTTTGTTGTTGTGACAGCACGTCGTATGGCCAGAGATGGCAATAGATGCTCACGTTCCAATATGTGGGTATTTATTTTATTAAAGACTAGTTTGAGAACCCTATTTTTTTAAAAGATTTTCATTTTCTTAAGAAAAAATATTCATTTTCTTTAGAAAAATTAGTTTATTTTTCTTTGAAAAAATTGAAATGCTTTAGGAAAATAATGTTCCCAGACTAGCCCTAGGGTTAGTTTTGGAAACTACATTTTTTCACGGGATTTATTTTTCCAAGGGGAAGTAGTTCATTTTACCTTGAAAAAATAAGAATTCCTTGGAAAAACGTAGATCCCAAACTAGCCCTAAATATCTTATCTATGAGTTTTTTTATTGGGCCAAAACTTTTTTCACCCAATCGGAACACTCCATCCTCATCTATATATAAGCTTGGCTCAAATCCAACTATATAAATTTAGCCTAGCCCAAAACAACATAAAACCCTAGCTATATAAGATGTTTCTACTTCATAATCATAAGTACTAGATATATATTTAGATTGATGGGAGGATGGGATTAGTACTTGGTTCAAAATCTACCGTTTGTGTACTATGTTATTTTGATAGATGTTTAATTTTTATAGATATGGGTGATCCGACCGATCACTTTGAGCACATAGGTATAGAGATGGCAATGGGTACCCGAAATCCGAAACCCGATGGGTTTTTACCCTATTAGGGTACGGGTTTGGATCAATTTTCATACCCATGGGTTTGTTAATGGGCATAAATCTATACCCAGCGGGTTTATGGGACGGGTTTGTTCCTATAGTACCCAAACCCGTGAACCCGTGGGTTATTTAAACCCGACCAAACCTAGTGCATATTGTCATTTTATTTTATAAACGAACAACAAATTTGTTATTCCTTATTTACTTCATATTTTTTATCAATTGGTGAATGTATCGGTTGTCGGTGAGAGTGTTGCTTACTTGCTATTATAGTTTTTACTAGTGTTATATATGTGGTGGATGGATAACTTAGTGCAAGGTCACTTAATTATACAACTTATTATTTGTATTTCATTCTCTCTACTAATAATTTTTATACCAAATCATGAACTCGTTGTTTATTACATAGATTTTGGATCATGATATCATCAATCATTACGATACCTATTGATTATGAGAAGAACAAGTATATTGGAGATAAAACCCGCGGGTAACCCATGGGTACCCGCTAACCCGATGGGTACGGGTTTGGGCAAAATCTCAAACCCATCATAGGTACGAGTTTTTTAATAGGCATAGATATTTTTCACGGGTACGGATTTGGGACGGCAAAACCCGGTGGGTTTGTACCCGTTGCCATCTCTACATAGGTATGGGTCAATGGAGACGGGTGATCAGATGCATGGCAGGATGGGTATGGGTATAAGATCCAATGATGATTTACCTATTGGCAGCTGTACTTGTGGGCTCTGAAGGCTATAACTCCGATGGGCCTAAATTGTCGGGACGTTTGAGAAAATCTATAGCTATGTGCTCAACCCAGCCAAATGGCGCAGAGTTTTCTTTTATTTAAACAAAAAATGGCCAAAACTCACCATCGAATGACCATGATCGATCTGACCATATTCAGGTCGCTGTCCTCAGCCCCAACGTGCCGGCGATGTACGAGCTGCACTTCGCCGTGCCCATGGCTGGCGCGGTGCTCTGCACATTGAACACGAGGCATGACGCGGCCATGGTGTCCGTCCTGCTGAGGCACTCCGGCGCTAAGGTTTTCCTCGTCGAGTCGAACCTCCTCGACGTCGGGAGAGCCGCGATGAAGCGCCTCGCCGAGTCCAACTCCGGCGCCGCTCTTCCGGTCCTGCTCACCATCTCAGACGACACCGACTCGGACGACTACGAGGATCTTGTTAGGAACGGCCCCGCCCGGTTCGACATCCGGTGGCCGGCGGACGAGCTGGACCCGATCGCGCTAAACTACACGTCCGGCACGACGTCGCGGCCAAAGGGCGTGGTGTACAGCCACCGCGGCGCGTACCTCAACACCATCGCGACGGTGCTCGCGTACGACATCACCGCCATGCCGACGTACCTGTGGACTGTGCCCATGTTCCACTGCAACGGCTGGAACCTGCCGTGGGGCGTCGCCATGCAGGGCGGCACCAACGTGTGCCTCCGCCACTTCACCGGCGAGGTCATCTTCGACAGCATCACGCGGCACGGCGTGACGCACATGGGCGGCGCGCCCACGGTGCTGAACATGATGGCCAACGCGCGTACCGCGGCCGCGGAGCGGAAGCCGCTGCCATGGCCCGTGCGCGTCATGACGGGGGGCGCGCCGCCGCCGCCGCGCGTCCTGTTCGCGGTGGAGGAGCTCGGCTTCGTGGTGTACCAGATCTACGGCCTCACGGAGACGTACGGCCCGGCGACCGTGTGCACGTGGATGCCCGAGTGGGACGCGCTGCCGGCGGAGGAGCGCGCGCGGCTCAAGGCCCGCCAGGGGTTCCACCACGTCGCGATGCAGGACGTGGACGTCATGAACCCGAGCACCATGGAGAGCGTGCCGCACGACGGCCAGACGGTGGGCGAGGTGATGTTCCGGGGAAACACCGTGATGAGCGGCTACTACAAGGACCTCAAGGCGACCAAGGAATCCATGGCCGGCGGGTGGCTGCACACCGGGGACCTCGCCGTGCGGCATCCCGACGGGTACATCCAGATCAAGGACAGGGCCAAGGACATCATCATCTCGGGCGGCGAGAACATCAGCTCCATCGAGGTGGAGTCGGTGATCTTCAGCCACCCAGCCGTCCTCGAGGCGGCGGTCGTGGCGAGGCCAGACCACCACTGGGGCGAGACGCCGTGCGCGTTCGTCAAGCTCAAGGACGGCGCCAGCGCCACGGAAGCGGAGATCATAAACTTTTGCCGGGAGAAGCTGCCCCACTACATGGCGCCTAAGACGGTGGTGTTCGAGGATTTGCCCAAGACTTCGACGGGGAAGACGCAGAAGTTTGTTCTCCGTGATAAGGCTCGCGCCATGGGCAGCCTCACAAAGGTTGCCTCTAGCAGCAAAATTTAACATCGTTTGCCTGGTTGGAAGTGGAACATTACCATGATCGATTCAACTATACACTATTCTCTTTGGACATCTGGATCTCGTCCTATGATGTTTTGCTTTGCTGGTGGCTAAACAGGCAATTAAGCACTTCTTTCGACTCGAAGCATATGTGCACTGCAGAAACTTGTACAAATTTTGTCAAGCGTAGAAATGCTTAAATTAAAACTCCAAGGAAAATAAGTAATCTCTACTACTTATTAAGGCTCTAAGGGTAGCCTGCCACTTTTGATTCTGCCACCCGAACTCCCGCCCAGCGCCCTGCGAAATCTCCAAAATTCCCGCCCAACGCGCCCTGCAAAAATCTCCGAAATTCCCGCCCAACGCCCCTGCGAATTCCCGCCCAGCAAAAAAATAAGCAGGGCCGCGAGGATCAAACCCGGGCCATTTCAGCCACCACGCGCAACACAATGCAACAACCAACCTCTTGCTCATATGGCAAGGGCCAACGCTTATAAGCCGCACTATGCCTACTTTACTAGCCGGTATGGTACTAACCATATCTGTAAAGAAAACAACACAACAGTACCGGTGTCCTGGGCTGAATGTTTGGTGCGGCCCATACTCCAGCTATGTTTGGAGCAGCCCATACTCCAGCGATGGACGCCAGCTGTCTCCCTTCATTCTTGGGTAACCTCCGCCTCCGCGACGTCGCGTCCAACCGCTCGCACAGCTCCACTCCCGTGGCTTCCCTCTCCACGATCTCCACTTCTCCACCTTGAATGCGCTGGAGTTCCCCTCCCGCACTTTGCCGACGCCAGAGACATCCGCAACCGCAAGCGCCCCTTCCTCCTTCCTTCATCAGGAGCCGGAGGACCTCGCCGTCCACCACCTCCCCTACTCCCTTCCTCCATCAGCGTGGCGTCGGCGACCTGTCTCGGTCGAGCATCAGCCGAGAAGGAGCAGGTGAGCGGGCATCAGCCGAGCGGAGCGAGCAGGAGCCGGAGGACCTCGCCATCCACAACCTCCCCTCCTCCCTTCCTCCATCGGCGTCGGTGAGGGGTGCTTGTCGCTTGCGGACTGTGCACGCCACCGCAAGCCGGGACTGTGGGCGCCACCGCAAGCAGGTTGGTCGCACTGCGTTTGCGAGTCATCGGATACTGCTCTAACTGTTTTTCTTTCCATGTGCTTGCTTCTCTTGCTCACTGCTCCTCCCTACCCCAGTCTCTGCTGCGCGTGGAGGACAACCTTGCCGGCGAGCGAGGAGGAACGCGAGGACTCAGACGCACCGCCACGTCTGGTCTGCTCCTACCCCCCAATTCTCTGATCCAAAATTGTTTCCCTCACCTGCCTGTCCTCTATGGAAGACATGAGGTTCTGTTCATGTGCTTACTTTGATTATACTGTTTAGCTAGATCCTCACCGTTTAAATGGATTGTAAGTCTGTGATCAATAGCTGCAGGGGGGATTACTGTGATTTTAATAATAATCCTCAACCTTCAAGTGTCAGGTGTTGGGGATGCAGAGCGTTACCAGGGAGCTAGCGAGGTGCTGCAAAGTGAGCAGCAAGGGAGCTGATGCCGAGCTCGACTGCTACAGCTGCTCCGGCGTGCTGCGTGGGTGACAGGAATGGTGGGAGGAAAAGGAGACATGAGAGATAGAAGAGAGTAGAAATTGAGTACGTCTTCTTGCATGAGAAGGAGCGTACATGAGTAAGCTTCTAGACCGTGCATCAACTGGATAAGAACAGGAGCATTCCAAGGATTTGGTCGACCTAAGGATAAGAGAAAATGTGTGGCAGGGAGGGGATAAGGAGAAAAGGCTAGGGGATAAAGGCCATCGGCCAGCACATGGAGAAAGGTGATTTTTCCTTCAGATATTTGGAACCTCTGAACGGCTACACTTCACTGAAACACAGTTTCAATCTTCTGAATCCACTGAATCAGCCACACTACCCATTGCCCAGCTCTCTATTTGATCCCCTTTTATGTCACAAATTCTCTTAGCAACAGGCCCATCTCCCTTAACTAAATTTACTCCCTAAGCATAGTTCTTTCACTTTGGTATAACGCCCATAGGTTGGAAATACTCAAAGAAAAAGTTGTGATGCGCAGGCCCAAAATCTTGAACCTGCGCAGCAACCAAAATTCAGTACAACATCCAAAATTCCCCAACCCTAAACAACCACTACGCCACCTGCGAGGGCCCTGACGCTGCGGGGGCCTCCGCCGTTGGCTCCGCAGCCACTTCCGCCACTGTTCCCACCGCCTCCGCCGCCGGATCTTCGACGGCCGGCGCAGCTGCTGCGAGGGCATCGGGAGCGCCTTCGGCCACCTTCAGCGGCAGGTCTTCAACTGTCGCAGCAGATGTGGGGGCGCCTGGTGCGTCTTCCGTGGTCTCCGGGGTCGGCCCCGGGTCGGGCAGGGCGTCGTTCAGTGCTCCGAAGTCGTCCACCCGCTCGCCTCGCTCCGCCTAAAACAATACATACAAAAAGTCAGCAAACACACGCACAGACCACATCCAGCAAACGCCGAACAAACGACAACGTTACCTGAGCCCTCGCAGCCTCGGCCCGCTCCCTGACCACTTCACCACCATACAGACCCCACATCCGGTCATAGAGGGCGCCGGCGGACTCCTTCACCACGGGGTCTTCGACCTTATAGATGTCTCGCCCAAAATCTTCATCTGCCTGGTCGAAGGCCTCATAGTGCCGGCACCCTTCGCGAGAGAGTGCGTTCATCGCCCCCTCGCAGGTGACCAGGGAGGCGAACGACATTAATCCCCCCAGGACAGTGGGGAGCTCATGCAGCTCCTCTTGCACCCATTCCAAACAGCGAAGCCCGGCCTCTCGCTCCGGCACCACGAAGTCACCGGTCCGCGCACCCAGCTCGCGATATGTGGCCATAAGCTGTGTGCGCGTCCGTTCGGCCTCCGTTCGCACCGCGGCTTCGGCCCCCTTCGCGCGGCTCTCCAGAGCGGTGAGCCGCCCCCGCAGGTCTTCGGCAAGATCCTTGGCAAGATTGGCCTCCGCCCGTGCCAGCCTAGCCTCCGCCTGCGCGGCCTGCTCCTTGGCGATGGCCTCGTTGGTTTCTCTCCTCTCCCCCGCCAGCTGGCGCCGGAGGTCAGCCTTTTCCTCCTCCAGGGCGGCCACCTTGTCCGCCAGTTTACGACACTTGCTGTCGGAGGCAGACTTCTCACGGACAGCGTCAGCATGTTGCGTCCGAAGTCTCTCGACTTCGGCAGATAAGGCTGCCGTAAGTGCCCCCGACGCAGTACGGCTGGTGAAGTCAGCCACCTGCAGAGCACACGTAAGGCCATGGCCGTAAAAAAAAAAGAGCTCGGCGGACCTGACTCAGCGCCTCCGTCGCCTGACTCAGCGCCTCCGTCACTCCTTTCAGCCGGCGGGTCGCCGCGCCAGCCTCGTCTCTGACCAACGCGAGGGCCGACACCTCGCCTCTGGCGCCAAGGGTCCCGCCCCTCGCCTTCGACGACAGCGCAGCCGTCGCGATTGCCCCGGCAGGCACAGCTATAGCAAGCCGGCCCTCGTCCGACCCTGCAGTGCATCAACGATTTAAAAAAAAGGGCGGCCGGGTAACTTACCCCCAAGATAATCGTCCACACTAATGTCGGTGCCGAAGTCGGCAACGCGTTTGCCCGGCGGCGGCAACGTTTGGGCCGCCTTCGAACCCTCCGCCACCCCGCTGGCCGGCGGCACCACCTTCGTCAGCTTGGAGACTCCAGCGCCCGCCGTTGTCTCCGGCGCCTTGCTGGGTGCAGAGGCGCCCGCCTTCGCCGCCAGCGGCGGCTTGCCTCCGCTGGAGGCCGCAGCCTTCGCCGTTCCCCGCTGCCTTTTCGGCCGGGGATCGTGAATTGATTTAATTCGAAGACCCTGTTCAAACGTTCATTTGACCCGCGAATATCAAAGCTGCGCTGGCCTTCCGTCCTCGCCACGTACCGCCCCACGAGCCGCACCGCCAAGTCCTCCGCATCACGCACAAAGGCGGCCGGATCACGGTTTCGCAAATTCAGTGCAAAGGCAGGACTTCGCACCACCCTTCCTCCGTGAAAAGGCATCTGGCGAGGGCACACTTCGCCCAGCGCCCAGCCGTGCGCCAAGGGCCAGACCCCGTACGCCACGAATTCTTCAACTAAATCACGACCACTGCTCTGGCCGGCAGTGCATCGAAGGGCCCCTTCGTTTGCATCCTCTTCTGCCACTTCAAAAGGCGGATACGCAGAGTAATAGTGAGAGCACATCTCAGACACGGGAAGTCCTTCGTGGCCTTCGACAGTAGCCTCAGCAACGTAAAACCAAAATTCATTCCAATTGCCCCACTTGTTGCGGGCGCACGGAACCAACTCCACTACTGGCATTGTGGTCTTGCCGGTCTTCGGCGTGAATGTGCACGACCCAAACTGGGCAACTCCGCCCTCAACCACCCTCTTCTGCCAATGCAAGCAGTAATTCTTCGCAAAAACTTCAACCGACGGCTGTCCGCCGTACGAAGTCGTCGCCCAGACATACTTCGCCAGCGCCACCACGGCGTTCGGTGTCAGCTGATGAATTTGAACGTTGAATCTACGCAGGACTTCGCCAAGAAACCGGTGCGCAGGCAAGCGGAGACCGGCGACGAAGAACGCCTCGAAAACAACCAATTCACCCTCCGGCTCGGGGACTTCCTCCGTCCCTGGAGCACGAGCGACTCCGCCGCCCACAGAGCGCGACGCTTCGGAAAACCCGCAGTCCAACAGTACGATGTCCATCAACGGTCACATCAAATACCCCCGCGGAACCACTTCGAGCGAGGGCAGCGTCTCCGCCATCTAGCGACGTCTTCGGCACCAGGTGACTTTGTCGAACTGGTCCCTCGGAGGGCAAATGTTGGAGCGAAGGCAGAAACGCCACCCTTCGCCCGAAGTCTCCACCGCTTAGCCCCTGCCCTGACAGACAAAGCAGGCAGGGACACCCTCCGCTTGTCGGCACCAGAGACAACACGGAGACCCTTCGCTCGATTCGGCACCAGACGAAGGCCTGCGGCGACGCCTCCCACGGCGCGGCCTCGGTCAGTTCCGAGGCCCACATGAGATCTGGCCCATTGTAACAGGCCCTGCGTGGCCGCCTTTGTGTTACGGGCCTAATTTGTAAAGGCGTACTTGTAATTACAGCTTGTAACCCCGCTTTATGGGAATATTCTGGGGATAAACTAGGTACCTGAGGGCACATGCGTCCTTGACGCAAGGCGCCGTGCACTCGGTTACCTATAAATACCCCCGCACAGTGCCCGTGAGAGGCTAGATTAACAGAGCTTTTGCCATCACGCGTGAGTGCCCTGTTGCCATCACCATTCACTCGTGTTGGATCTCCTAGCTGTCGAGAGACAGTTCCAACACCATGAAGGTATAATGATGTGGCCATTTTAGCATATGATTTTGCAGGATGCACAAATTTTCTTCCCTATAACCGTTGATTTATTGCTAATGTTGTCGCTTTGTGAGATCAGCAGAAATGCTTGAGAACACAGAATTTTGGTCAAAGTCAAACTACTCCCATGTGGAGCATTTGGAGTGCCATATGGAAGTTAACATGGAGCTGAATGAAGGAGAACAAATGATTGATCACGCAGAAGCTAGCCGATATGAATTGTTTAGCAACGATGAGATATACAAAGGCGGTTGTAGATGAAACTGAATTGTTGTTAGCAAGTAGTAGGTGGTTGTAGCAGCCAGCCTGTTTTCTTTGCAAGATTATCTTGTTTATGTGGGTGCACAGACCCCAAAAAAAACTGAAAGGAGACTACTGAGGCTGCATCAATTCTGTTTTTATCTGTATGCTACTTTTAGCTAGAGAGAGTTGAACATGTTAGTATCATGGTAATTTCTCAAAATTTGAAGACTGATACAAAGATGCAGCTACCGACTTAGAAAATCCTATCAGCTTCTGTCAAGCACTGTAAGTTGATCACACATGTTTCTCACTCTTTGATATCATCTGAAACAAAAATAACTTGATTGCTCATTTCATTTATCTTTTTGCTGTTGAAATGTTAAGTCATCTAAAATAATAAAAAAAGAACTGACTTTGTTTACATCTATGATGTGCATCCCTATCTCCATGAGCCACGCCATCAGCATGACTTAAAAAGGGCCAGGGGAGCTGGAGGTCGGTTTCTCAATTCAAAGTCAGATGACAAGGAAGAGAACTCCGAAACAAGTCACAAAGAGAAACAGATCTGAGTTGCGCCCCACAAGAGTGGCCAACTGTCAACCCCACCGTCTCCCAACAGTGCATCGTCAGCTAATCAGGCAGACAGGGTGATTCAAAACTCACAGCTGAAGAGATTTTAGCCCCTGAGCTAGATGTGGCAACAGTTCTGTACAGAAAGCGCTAGCGGGCAGCAGAAACATGGTGTTGGTCGGTCGGTTGTTGTAGGACATGTTCCATAGAAAAGCATAGATGAGTCTACAGGTTTTGGAGTCTTGGTTTAGTCCTCTGTGTATTCACCTTTCTGTACGATTTTAGTAGCATTGTGTCCCTTCCCCTGGATCCGAATCAGCATGATTGGTAGCCTGTCTAAGCGGACGCATGCATTCCCGCATGCAGCAGTTTTTTACTTTACGGTTGTTTGGTTGTCCGCACATACATGTGCTGCATCTACGTATCCAAAGTACGTCTGTTTGGTTGGTGGGTAAGTGTGCTGGTTTGGCTCGAGAGATGCAGCAGAACGCTCCGAGCCAGACCCGCGGGAAACATGATTTGTTTCCGTCTCTGGGCGGCTAGGCTCAACGGAAGCTGGCCCGAGCGGCCAGGCTGCTTCGAGAAAGCAACCAATCACGCCGAATGTTAAGTGTGTAGCATATTGACTTATTGTTTGCTTTGCTTGGACTTGGAGATTTGGGAGTGGAGTTCATAACCCTACTGTCCTGCATCATCATCCTTGGGGCAAAGAATAAATACTCTTAGCTGGCTATGTGTATGTTGAAGACGATATAATCCCAAATGTAGTACATGTGACCACCTCAACTGAATCTATCTTTGTTTCCTCTACGATACCCTCACAATTGGCCACAGATTCAGAGATCATCTCACACTGTCCTGCAATGCACGTTTTGGTTTGTCTTTGGATTGGCCTTCTGGCATGCATGTACGATGTCTTTGTTTATCCGTTGTCCAGTGAATTGTGTGATGATTGTCGGAATCCATGAGCATTTTTTGAACGAGAGATGCAATGTGCATGGACTCAAGAACACTTGGGTTTGGTTTGGCAGCTGCATCATTCTGTCGTCGGCCTGGCCATCACATGAACGTTTTTACACGCTTTTCTCGAGGGCATTGAAATACTGCCAACGATTACCAACAAGAGTGTACTTTATGGAGTCTTGTGCTTTCAAACAATGTCCCTGCACCTAGACCTTGTCAGAAACTCGCCGGAGAGACAGACTCCACCAGGTCGCCGGCGATCACTCAGATGAACGGGCACGCACGCACGCACGCGAAGCTAGAGAGCAGGACACGAGTTGGTGCTGCTCCAATTGGTAGAAATGTTTTCTGAATAGATTAACTGACTGTAAAAATGCAGGCCCAAGGTTACATAAGCGTGTTTCTATTTCACATACACACAACACCACACATGCACACCAACCTTCTCATTAAACACGATCAGGTCTTGCTTACACTATCAGTCAACAGGTTTTGACCACGAAACTGACAACAGCGACACACAGGCTAAAATGAGCGGCCAAACGCCTACAACAGACTGAAACTGGACAAACACACTGACTGAAACTGGACAGACTGACTGACTGAAGACTGAACAAGTGTGCTCAAGGATTATTCTGACAGACCTGAACTTGGAACTTTCATCATTGATCAATGACTGAACGGCCTACATCTCTACAGTCTGCACAGACAGACAGCATTGAGGAAAAATGATTTCTTTTGAAGAACGATCTTTGCTCGGTTCTGCACGAGGTATAGCACCTTTCTAGCAAAAAATCGTATCTTTGGTACGTATTGTCTGTTGTTAGCAATCCTCTAATTGGTAAAACGCCTCCGAACAACCTAAAAATGGATTTTTTTTAAAAAAAAGGATTTTGAAAACTGAATCTCTAGCATAAGGTTCTTGAAGAACGTGTACCAAGCATGAATTCTTTTCGGCAATCCATGCTTCAAGAGGTGTGTGTAACTTCTCTGAAAACCAACCATTAGAGCTAACCGCGTCTCTAGGACATGGTTTCATAAAACCACACCTCTGATCAATTGAGCAAAGTTCAATTGCAAGAGGTGAAACTGTTGATAAATGGTTCTAAGGTCTCGGTGCCATAGATTCAGAATATCTATGGCACAACGTATCTTAGATACAGTGGTCACTAAATCACTCACAATACATATACTAGGTAGGTGCCCGTGCGATGCCACGGAACATAAATTGCGAACCTCCAATGGACTTCATTTGAGACAAGTGATGCCCAAAAAAATGGGGGTAAACTGACACAGCTATCACTTGCATTACTTGCCCTATGCACGGAAGAATCTGACACAACTATCACCCATGAAGATTTCCGGTTAACTTGTGGAACCGGACTTCATTTGAGACAAGACAACAATACCAGTGTTGAGCTTGCCACTCGGCCATGGCACACGCGAGAACACGGGATGATCAAGTAAGAACTGAACAGAATGCACTAATACAAAAGGCTGGCTTGCGTTCGCTTCCTTGCTCCACAGGAAGCATAGCTGATATACAAATCGAGAAGCAATTTATGTTCCGTGGCATCGCACGGGCACCTATCTAGTCCTTATATGAACCGGCATATCTCTGAAGATATCTCGACCTAAAAAAACACTGTCTAGTAATCAAACCATTTTTCTGTACTCCTAACAGAATAGTACAAAAATTACAGATGAGGCATGAGCTGCTAACAGAATAGTACAGATGAGCTGCTAATAGAATAGTATTAGCATCAGATCACCGATCACATCACAGCTCTAGCATCAGCGGATCAGCCTGCACAAGTGCACATATTCTACTCCCCATTTGGATTCTCGTGCACTCCTCCCATTGACCCATTCCGCGAGATCAGCCACGGGCAAGCGCGCCCTATTTCACCCATGTGGTAGCACTGTCGTGTAGTTCTCCATTCCCAATTAACAAATTAATATTATCAATGACAATAATTAAACCAACAATAATAATAAATCATAATCATAATTTAGATATAATATTAATTTCAAAACTAGTTAGAGCACTAGCAGTACTACGGAGTACCCTTTATTTGTATGCGAAGTATAGGGTGAATAAACTAGGGGCCCCTTTGGCAGGGCTCCTAACGGCTTCGGCTCTGGCTCCTCTGGCTTCTTGGCTTCTCTAGATGAACCAGAGCCGTTTTGTAATTCATTTGGCAAAATAGCTTCTCACGAGGAGACGGTGGCAAAGACTGTAATTTCGTGAAACATTATTGTGTGCCGGATAGAAGGAGCCGGTAGAAGCTTGTTTTCTCGTGCTTCGGCTCTCAATAGCAAAACAGCTCTGGCTCTTTGATGGCTCTCGGCGAGGAGCTGTTTTTTAAGACCGTTTGGTACAGCTTCACGAAGAGCCAAAAAAAGAGCCACCGAGGGAGCCCTGCCAAAGGGGGCCTAGGTAACCTATTAGGTCCCATCAATTTAACCTAACTATGCTAAGATGATTGACAGAAACACAAATATTATTAGGTCAATGAATGTGATCAAGGACACACTTGCCTTCAACTGCTCAGAATCTTCAACCTGCTGAGCTTCGGATTCCTTGGTCACTTGGTTGTCTACTCGCAGCAATACATAAAAACAATATATAATCAAAAATTAACATCACACCAAAGACGAGAACAGTTGCACAACAATATTATACACATTGAGACGAAACTGTAGGCTCGAAAACCACTAAAATCAGAGTTAAACGCGAGAAAAATGAATTTCTGAGGTTTCTTAATTATTTGGATTTATATTTTATACTGAAATTAAGAAATTAAATTCGAGAACCTTACAGCAAAAACTCATTTATTCGTATTTATTTTAATTCAGAAACATCCGGTAGCTCCTATGCCCAGGTCATGAGAGAGGCCCCCAACAGTAGCTCCTACGCCCAGGTCATGAAACGTCCGGTTCTGTGCCGTGGACTGTCCACGCCTTTGTAGAGAGCACCGCCATGTGGTTTGTTCCAGTGTTTGGTGCGCATATTGGCTCCAACATATTTTTTGGCGACTCCGCTGGGGACCAGGTGTCTAGATCTACTGAAAAGCAGGCCCTTAAATGACTGGTTCTAAAGATCACACCGATATCTCTCCAGACAATATCCTAAAGTCGATTGTCGAAAGTCTGACGAACGATGAGCAACAGCAATACGAAGACTACATGTGTCAAGCGAAGGAGAAATTCTTGTCACAATACACGATGGATCGCCACCAGAAGGTTGTTAAACATGAATAGACCAACGTCGTATCTCTTATATCTTCGCTTCAAATCCCCAACGTAAGTAAACCGGACAACATCCAATCTATTAAGTATGTAGATCAGCAGCAGAATCAAATGAAACAACAGATTGGAGGGTTAGAAGAATCGATTAGAAAATTAACACGTTCGTTGGAGAAATATGTTGCTCCTAGTTTTCTATCATATGAAACTAGTAAGAGGATATCTATGTCTAATACATCGGCAACAAATGAGAATTCGCAGCCCCAACCACTATATGGCATTGCTAATGAACTCATATACTGGGCAAATACCACCACTGTTGTCCCTGCTTGACAGATCAATGCCCCTGGACATGGCCGGACCGTTCAACTTTCCATGTCGGATAGTCCGAGGCCACACCAGGACCACCACATGGTGCCACAATAGTAGCGAACACAACTGGGTAGTTCGGAATTACCACCGGATAGTCTAGATACACATACACAGAACCTACTGTTGCACACTATGCACCAAATTATTACACACTACAGCAGCAGTACGTTCTACTCCCTATATATTTAAACCACAGTGCACTATATGATCACATGCCGATTAAGATTATCAATCGGTCACGGCAAGAAAGTCATCATAGCAACGCCCGACCAAATGAGCCCCACAGCCCAAGATCTAGTGGTCTGCCACCGGGCGCAATGGAGAAAACTAGGGAAGAGATGGCTGAACTATTTTAAAATAGACTTAGAGTTAATGTTGCCAAAGTAGGGCAGTCATATCAAAAGCCATATGATCACTGGTTTGACACTGTCCCATACCCACAAGGGGCAAGGATACCGAAGTTTTCTAGTGAAAGTGGTAGAAGCACACATGAACATGTAGGCCAGTTCCTAGCACACCTAGGTGAATTGGTCGAGGGGGAAGCCTTTCGTGTATGTTTATTTTCTTTATCCATTACTGATACCGCTTTTGCATGGTACGCCGCCCTGCCTCCTAATTCCATTAGTTCCTGGAATGGTTTAGAGAGTAAATTTCATGAGCATTTCTTTTCTGGGGAATATGAATTAGGTTTGGCTGATTTAACCTCAGCCCGACAGGGACACGAAGAATCAGTTAATGATTATATCCGGAGGTTCCGGGGCACTAGAAACTGATACTTTCGAATCCATGTCGCAAACAAAGTGAGAGCACCTAGAGGGGGGGTGAATAGGTGATCCTGTAAAACTTGAAACTTAGTGCCACAAAAACTTGATTAGGAGTTAGCACCAATAAGGCCAAGTGGCTAGAGAGGAGTCTTAACAAAACACAATGACCACAAAGAGATCAACACAGAGATGGCATAGTGGTTTATCCCGTGGTTCGGCCAAGTCCAACACTTGCCTACTCCACGTTGTGGCGTCCCAACGGACGAGGGTTGCAATCAACCCCTCTCAAGCGGTCCAAAGACCCACTTGAATACCATGGTGTTTTGCTTTGCTTTACTATATCCCGCTTGCGAGGAATCTCCACAACTTGGAGCCTCTCGCCCTTACAAAGATTATCACAAAGAATCACGAAAGTAAGGATGGGATGAGCAACGCACACAAGACACAAGAATCAGAGCAACACACGCACACAAGTCACAACACGAGCTCTCAACACAACTCAACGAGTTCTCTACTCAAACGGAGCTCTAGTTGCTATCACAAAGAATAGAATGCGCGGAATTGAAGTCTTGGTGCTTAGGAATGCTTAGAGAATGCTTGGTGTGCTCCTCCATGCGCCTAGGGGTCCCTTTTATAGCCCCAAGGCAGCTAGAAGCCGTTGAGAGCATTCCAGGAAGGCAATTCTTGCCTTCTGTCGCCTGGCGCACCGGACAGTCCGGTGCACCACCGGACACTGTCCGGTGCGGATCTCTTTCCTTATTTGTCAAAGCCAATCATTGCAGATTCAGAGCCGTTGGAGCACCGGACACTGTCCGGTGCACACCGGACAGTCCGGTGCCCCCTTCTGACCGTTGGCTCGGCCACACGTCGCGCGCGGATTACGCGGCCGACCGTTGGCCCGGCCGACTGTTGGCTCACCGGACAGTCCGGTGCACCACCGGACAGTCTGGTGATTTATAGCCGTACGCCGTTAATTGCTTCCCGAGAGCGACGACTTCGCCTGTGAATGGCTCACCGGACAGTCCGGTGCACCACCACCGGACTGTCCGGTGCACCACCGGACAGTCCGGTGATTTATAGTCGTATGCCATTAATTGCTTCTTGAGAGCGACGACTTCGCCTGTGAATGGCTCACCGGACAGTCCGATGCACCACCAGACAGTCCGGTGATTTATAGCCGTACACCGTCGTCGAAGTACCAAGAACAGCCAGTCCGCCTGAGCCAGCCTGGTGCACCAGACACTGTCCGGTGCACCACCGGACAGTCCGGTGCACCCAGACTGAGCTGACTTTGGCTGAAAGAAGCTATCTCCTTTCCAAAGAGATTTTTCCTGTTTCCAGCACTTAGACACAATACATTAGCTTTCAAAATAATGTACTAAGTTTAGAAACATACCTTTAATCTTGATTTGCACTTAGTCCATCACTTGTCATAGATTAACACCTAAGCACTTGTGTTGGACACTAAATCACCAAAATACTTAGAAATGGCCCAAAGACACATTTCCCTTTCAATCTCCCCCTTTTTGGTGATTTATGCCAACACAACACAAAGCAACTAGAACAAGTGCAATATCAATGCAAATAAGAACACAGATTGTTTTGATTCAACTTTGGCATATTTGGATCATACTTTGCCACCACTTGGTTTGTATTTGCAAATCAAACTCAATTTCCTATCTTTAAATCAAATTCACTTGTAGAGACATAAAGAGAGGTATTCCTAGAGAAATTGATCAAAGATTTCAAAAACTCCCCCTTTTTCCCATAATCAACTACTCTCCCCACAAGAAGCCAACTTTTGACAATAGAGACAACAAGAGAGTTTTGACAAACCAAAAGCTCTATTCTACTATTTTCAAAATTCTCAAGTGGTAGCTGATCCATTTATTGCTTTGGCCTTATTTTCTCCCCCTTTGGCATCAAGCACCAAAACGGGATCAATCTTGGCCCTTTAACCCCATTGCCTCACCAAAATCTTCAAATAAGAGTACAAAGGCAATAAAGATATTGAGATGGACTTGGAGTAAGTTACCCTCTCATCGGAGTGCAGTGGAAGTCTTGCATGGTCCAAGTCCACCTTTCCCTTTCAATCCACCTTTAAGACTAAATCAAGCAAACTCAAGCACACGGTTAGTCTCAAAGGGTCAAGTTGTAGCACATCTCCCCCTAAAAATGTGCATCACTTGCAAAAGGACTTGTGAGGTCTGGGGAGTATTTGTACAACTTGAGCACCATAAGTAAACAACAAAATGCATAAGGAACATGATCAAAGGCATAAATACATGTATGCTATAAATCAATCCAAGTTCCGCGAATCTAAGACATTTAGCTCACTACGCAGCCTGCAAAAGGTCTTCTCATCTAGAGGCTTGGTAAAGATATCGACTAGCTGGTTCTTGGTGCTAATATAAAACACTTCGATATCTCCCTTTTGTTGGTGGTCTCTCAAAAAGTGATGCCGGATGTCAATGTGCTTTGTGCGGTTGTGCTCGACAGGATTGTCCGCTATGCGGATAGCACTCTCATTGTCACATAGGAGTGGGACTTTGCTCAGATTGTAGCCAAAGTCCCGGAGGGTTTGCCTCATCCAAAGTAGTTGCGCGCAACACTGTCCTGCGGCAACGTACTCGGCCTCAGCGGTGGATAGGGCAACAGAAGTTTGTTTCTTAGAACTCCATGACACTAGGGACCTTCCTAAGAATTGGCACATCCCTGATGTACTCTTCCTATCGACCTTACATCCAGCATAATCGGAGTCTGAATATCCAATTAAGTCAAAGGTAGACCCCTTTGGATACCAGATCCCGAAGCAAGGCGTAGCGACTAAATATCTAAGAATTCGCTTCACGTCCACTAAGTGACACTCCCTTGGATCGGATTGAAATCTAGCACACATGCATACACTAAGCATAATATCCGGTCTACTAGCACATAAATAAAGCAAGGAACCTATCATGGACTAGTATGCTTTTTGATCAACGGATTTACCTCCTTTGTTGAGGTCGACGTGTCCGTCAGTTCCCATCGGAGTCTTTGCGGGCTTGGAGTCCTTCATCCCAAACCGCTTTAGCAAGTCTTGCGTGTACTTTGTTTGGGAGATGAAGGTGTCGTCCTTGAGTTGCTTCACTTGGAACCCAAGGAAGTAGTTCAACTCGCCCATCATCGACATCTCAAACTTTTGAGACATCACCCTGCTAAACTCTTCACAAGACTTTTGGTTAGTAGAACCAAATATTATGTCATCGACATAAATTTGGCACACAAATAAGTCACCATCACAAGTCTTAGTGAATAAAGTTGGATCGGCTTTCCCAACCTTGAAAGCATTAGCAATTAAAAAGTCTCTAAGGCATTCATACCATGCTCTTGGGGCTTGCTTAAGTCCATAGAGCGCCTTAGAGAGCTTACATACGTGGTCGGGGTACCGTTCATCCTCGAAGCCAGGGGGTTGCTCTACGTACACCTCCTCCTTGATTGGCCCGTTGAGGAAAGCGCTCTTCACATCCATTTGGAACAACCTGAAAGAATGGTGAGCGGCATATGCTAGCAAAATACGAATGGACTCTAGCCTAGCCACACGAGCAAAAGTCTCCTCAAAGTCCAAACCTGCGACTTGGGCATAACCTTTTGCCACAAGTCGAGCCTTGTTCCTTGTCACCACCCTGTGCTCGTCTTGTTTGTTGCAGAACACCCACTTGGTTCCCACAACATTTTGCTTGGGACGAGGCACCAGTGTCCAAACTTCATTTCTTTTGAAATTGTTGAGCTCTTCCTGCATGGCCAACACCCCGTCCGGATCTAGCAAGGCCTCTTCTACCCTAAAAGGCTCAATAGAAGAGACAAAGGAGTACAAAAATTAACTAATCTAGAACGAGTAGTTACTCCCTTGCTAATGTCACCCAAAATTTGGTCGACGGGATGATTCCTTTGAATCGTCGCTCGAACTTGGGTTGGAGGTGCCGGTTGTGCTTCTTCCTCCATCACATGATCATCTTGTGCTCCCCCTTGATCACACGCCTCCTCTTGATGAACCTATTCATCATCTTGAGTTGGGGGATGCACCATTGTTGAGGAAGAGGGTTGATCTTGCTCCTCGAGTTCCTGTGGTCGCACATCGCCAATCGCCATGGTGCGTATTGCGGCCGTTGGAACGTCTCCTTCATCTACATCATCAAGATCAACAACTTGCTCTCTTGGAGAGCCATTAGTCTCATCAAATACAACGTTGCTAGAGACTTCAACCAAACCCGATGATTTGTTGAAGACTCTATACGCCTTTGTATTTGAGTCATAACAAAAACCCTTCTACAGCTTTGGGAGCAAACTTAGAATTTCTACCTTTCTTCACTAGAATATAGCATTTGCTCCCAAATACACGTAAGTAAGACACATTAGGTTTGTTACCGGTTAGAAGCTCATACGAAGTCTTCTTGAGGAGGCGGTGAAGGTAGACCCGGTTGATGGCGTGGCAAGCCGTGTTCACGGCTTCCGACCAAAACCGCTCGGGGGTCTTGAACTCTCCAAGCATCGTCCTTGCCATGTCTATGAGTGTCATGTTCTTCCTCTCTACCACACCATTTTGTTGTGGTGTGTAGGGAGCGGAGAACTCGTGCTTGATCCCTTCCTCCTCAAGGTACTCCTCCACTTGAAGGTTCTTGAACTCGGACCCGTTGTCGCTCCTAATCTTTTTCACCTTGAGCTCAAACTCATTTTGAGCTCTCCTTAGGAAGCGCTTGAGGATCCCTTGGGTTTCAGATTTATCCTGCAAGAAGAATACCCAAGTGAAGCAGGAAAAATCATCAACTATAACAAGACCATACTTACTTCCTCCTATGCTTAGATAAGCGACGGGTCCGAAGAGGTCCATATGAAGCAACTCCAAAGGTCTTGATGTGGTCATCACATTTTTGGTATGATGAGAGCTTCCCACCTGTTTACCTGCTTGACAAGCTGCACAAGGTCTATCTTTTTCGAAAGTTACATTAGTTAGACCTATCATATGTTCTCTCTTTAGAAGCTTGTAAAGGTTCTTCATCCCCACATGAGCTAAACGGCGATGCCACAGCCAGCCCATGCTAGTCTTAGCAATTAAGCATGCATCTAGACCGGCCTCCTCTTTTGCAAAATCAACAAAATAGAGTTTGTCGTCTAATACACCCTTAAAAGCTAGTGAACCATCACTTCTTCTAAAGACAGACACATCTACATTTGTGAATAAACAATTATATCCCATATTGCATAATTGACTAACGGATAACAAATTATATCCAAGTGACTCAACTAAAAACACATTAGAAATAGAGTGCTCGGATGAAATAGCAATCTTCCCTAACCCTTTCACCTTGCCTTGGTTCCCATCACCAAATATGATTGAATCTTGGGAATCCTTGTTCTTGACATAGGAGGTGAACATCTTCTTCTCCCCCGTCATGTGGTTTGTGCATCCGCTGTCGATAATCCAGCTTGAACCCCCAGATGCATAAACCTGCAAGACAAATTTAGGCTTGGGTTTTAGGTACCCAACTCTTGTTGGGTCCTACAAGGTTAGTCACAATGGTCTTAGGGACCCAAATGCAAGTTTTATCTCCCTTGCATTTTGCCCCTAACTTCCTAGCAATCACCTTCTTATCCTTTCTACAAATAGCAAAGGAAGCATTGCAAGCATGATATATTGTAGAAGGTTCATTTATTTTCCTAGGAACACTAGCAACATTTCTCCTAGGCATATGATGAATGACATTTTTCCTAGTCAAATTTCTATCATGCATAATAGAAGAACTAGAAGCAGTCATGGCATGAGAATTAAAAGCATCATAACTTCTATAATTATTCCTAGAATGTCTCCTATCATGGTACATGAAAGCATGGTTCTTTTGAACACTACTAGCCATAGGGGTCTTCCCTTTCTCCTTAGCGGAGATGGAAACCTTATGGCTTGTTAAGTTCTTGACTTCCCTCTTGAAGCCAAGACCATCCTTAATTGAGGGGTGTCTACCAATCGTGTAGGCATCCCTTGCAAATTTTAGCTTATCAAATTCACTTTTGCTAGTCTTAAGTTGGGCATTAAGACTAGCCACTTCATCATTCAATTTAGAAATTGAAGCTAGGTGTTCGCTACAAGCATCAATATTAAAATCTTTACACCTATTGCAAATTGTAACATGTTCTACACAAGATGTTGATTTATTAGCTATTTCTAACTTAGCATACAAATCATCATTTATGCTCTTTAAGCTAGAAATAGAGTCATGGCATGTAGACAATTCACAAGAAAGCATTTCATTCCTTTTAATTTCTAAAGCAAGGGATTTTTGAGCCTCTACAAACTTATCATGTTCTTCATACAAAAGATCCTCTTGCTTTTCTAATAATCTATTCTTATCATTCAAAGCCTCAATCAATTCATTAATCTTATCAACCTTAGTTCTATCTAAGCCCTTGAATAAACATGAATAGTCTATTTCATCATTGCTAGATTCTTCATCACTTGAGGAAGCGTAAGTACTAGTATTACGAGTGCTTACCTTCTTTTCCTTTGCCATGAGGCAAGTGTGATGCTCGTTGGGAAAGAGGGATGACTTGTTGAAGGCGGTGGCGGCGAGTCCTTCGTTGTCGAAGTCGGACGACGAACAATCCGAGTCCCACTCCTTGCCAAGGTGTGCCTCGCCCTTAGCCTTCTTGTAAGACTTCTTCTTTTCCCTCTTGTTCCCTTGTTCCTGGTCACTATCATTATCGGGACAATTAGCGATAAAATGACCAATCTTACCACATTTGAAGCATGAGCGCTTCCCCTTCGTCTTGTTCTTGTTGGGATGCCCCTTGCGACCCTTTAGTGCCGTCTTGAGGCACTTGATGATGAGGGCCATCTCTTCATCATTAAGCCCGACCGCCTCAACTTGCGCCACCTTGCTAGGTAGCGCCTCCTTGCTCCTCGTTGCCTTGAGAGCAATAGTTTGAGGCTCTTGGATTGGGCCATTCAATGCATCATCGACGTATCTTGCCTCCTTGATCATCATCCACCCTCTTACAAACTTTCCAAGTATCTCCTCGGGCGTCATCTTCGTGTACCTAAGATTCTCACGAATATTGTTCACAAGATGTGGATCAAGGACGGTAAAAGACCTTAGCATTAGGCGGACGACGTCGTGGTCCGTCCATCGCGTGCTTCCATAGCTCCTTATTTTGTTGACGAGGGTCTTGAGCCGATTGTACGTTTGGGTTGGCTCCTCGCCCCTGATCATTGCGAATCTCCTAAGTTCGCCCTCCACCAACTCCATCTTGGTGAGCATGGTGACGTCGTTCCCCTCATGTGAGATCTTGAGGGTGTCCCAAATCTGCTTGGCGTTATCCAAGCCGCTCACCTTATGGTATTCGTCCCTGCACAATGAAGCTAGAAGAACAGTAGTAGCTTGTGCATTTTTGTGAATTTGCTCATTAATGAACATGGGACTATCAGTACTATCAAATTTCATTCCACTCTCTACTATCTCCCATATGCTTGGATGGAGAGAGAACAAGTGACTACGCATTTTGTGACTCCAAAATTCGTAGTCCTCTCCATCAAAGTGAGGAGGTTTGCCGAGAGGAATGGAAAGCAAATGAGCATTGGAACTTTGCGGAATACGAGAATAATCAAAGGAAAAGTTTGAATTAACCGTCTTCCTTTTCTCGTAGTCGTTGTCGTCGTCCTTTTGGGAAGAGGAAGATTCGTCGCTATCATAGTAGATTATCTCCTTGATGCGCCTTGTTTTCTTCTTCCTCTCGTCTTTTCTTTTGTGGCCCGACCCCGAGTCAGTAGGCTTGTCATCTTTTGGATCATTGACGAAGGACTCCTTCTCCTTATCATTGACCACCATCCCCTTGCCCTTAGGATCCATCTCTTCGGGCGATTAGTCCCTTCGTAAAGAGAACGGCTCTGATACCAATTGAGAACACCTAGAGGGGGGTGAATAGGTGATCCTGTAAAACTTGAAACTTAGTGCCACAAAAACTTGATTAGGAGTTAGCACCAATAAGGCCAAGTGGCTAGAGAGGAGTCTTAACAAAACACAATGACCACAAAGAGATCAACACAGAGATGGCACAGTGGTTTATCCCGTGGTTCGGCCAAGTCCAACACTTGCCTACTCCACGTTGTGGCGTCCCAACGGACGAGGGTTGCAATCAACCCCTCTCAAGCGGTCCAAAGACCCACTTGAATACCACGGTGTTTTGCTTTGCTTTACTATATCCCGCTTGCGAGGAATCTCCACAACTTGGAGCCTCTCGCCCTTACAAAGATGTTCACAAAGAATCACGGAAGTAAGGATGGGATGAACAACGCACACAAGACACAAAAATCAGAGCAACACACGCACACAAGTCACAACACGAGCTCTCAACACAACTCAACGAGTTCTCTACTCAAACGGAGCTCTAGTTGCTATCACAAAGAATAGAATGCGCGGAATTGAAGTCTTGGTGCTTAGGAATGCTTAGAGAATGCTTGGTGTGCTCCTCCATGCGCCTAGGGGTCCCTTTTATAGCCCCAAGGCAGCTAGAAGCCGTTGAGAGCATTCACAGTCCGGTGCACCACCGGACACTGTCCGGTGCGGATCTCTTTCCTTATTTGGCGAAGCCGACTGTTGCAGATTTAGAGCCGTTGGCGCACCGGACACTGTCCGGTGCACACCGGACAGTCCGGTGCCCCCTTCTGACTGTTGGCTCGGCCACGCGTCGAGCGCGGATTACGTGGCCGACCGTTGGCCCGGCCGACAGTTGGCTCACCGGACAGTCCGGTGCACCACCGGACAGTCCGATGATTTATAGCCGTACGCCATTAATTGCTTCTCGAGAGCGACAACTTCGCCTGTGAATGGCTCACTGGACAGTCCGGTGCACCACCGGACAGTCCGGTGATTTATAGTCGTACACCGTTAATTGCTTCCCGAGAGCGACGACTTCGCCTGTGAATGGCTCACCGGACAGTCCGATGCACCACCGGACAGTCCGGTGATTTATAGCCGTACACCGCCGTCGAAGTCCCGAGAACAGCCAGTCCGCCCGAGCCAGCCTAGCGCACCGGACACTGTCCGGTGCACCACCGGATAGTCCGGTGCACCCAGACTGAGCTGACTTTGGCTGAAAGAAGCTATCTCCTTTCCAAAGAGATTTTTCCTGTTTCCAGCACTTAGACACAATACATTAGCTTTCAAAACAATGTACTAAGTTTAGAAACATACCTTTAATCTTGATTTGCACTTAGTCCATCACTTGTCATAGATTAACACCTAAGCACTTGTGTTGGACACTAAATCACCAAAATACTTAGAAATGGCCCAAAGGCACATTTCCCTTTCACAAAGGCTAGCAGGGCTGGCTTTTAATGGGTTGCTATCCTACTTAAGATACAAATTAGATGGCACTCAGTTCTTTTCAATAGCTCAGCTACATCATCGGGCTTTGGTATGTGAAAGCTGATGTAAAGAGACATCAAAATCGACTGCATGTACTATACATCTAGTAGACCGTGATAGTTCAGATGATGAATTCATGGATGTATAAACCGCTAAGCTTGTTTGGCCAACAAAGGTTAAATCTTCTGCATGTTCTTCGCTGCATCCAATTCAAAATAATCAATAAGAAGAAGTTAAAATTACTTTTAATGTTGCCGAATGAGATAAAATATTTGACAAGCTACTAAGAATGGCAACAATAAGTTAACGCATAATATTCCTGCTCTAGATGAATTTAAAAAATGTGCTTACTGCAAGTGGCATAATTCTTTTTCCCAAGCCACCAATGATTGTAACGTTTTTCGTCGACAGATACAATCGACCGAAAATGAGGGCCGATTGGTTTTTAGGAAATGCAAGTGGACACATAACCATTTCCTATCAATACAATAGAACCCACGAGCAAAAAAGTCTTGGTTCGGCCGAAAGTGGCCGATAAAGGCAAAGGCAAAAGCATCGTCATTGGTGATCCTCGTACGTCGAACATATCGCAAGGAGGGATTGCTCCGGAGGCGCAGGGCGCAGGCTCAATTGAATAGTCGAGCACGACTCCCTGACTCAAGCATCGCAAATGGTCCAGCACCTACGCATTGACGGTCCAGTGCTCAAATAGACGGTCCAGCTGACTCAGCCGAACAGTCCACCCATACCCAGGAGCGTCAGCCTCCACACAAAGAAAAAAGGAAACATAGGGGCAAAGAAAACATAACACACATGGTCGACTGGTCAAAGTCGGTCCTACTTTTGACAATTGCTCTCCAAATATGCTAGCAAGAAGGTCGTTCTACGCGATCGGCCAACAAAGAAATATTGATCACCCGCTAAAACAAAATAGACGAATAAAATTGTCGGCGTTTCGACCCTGGGGGGTCCCTGGACCGACGAGTAAATTGTCGCTGCGTGCCTCAGCCCAGATGGGTCGGCGCGAGACGGGACACAAAGGGGGAGAACAACGAGGGGAAACCGCGGCCTTCGTGTTGTCCTGCACCCAGGGCGGCTGGATGCGCTTGCAGTAGGGGGTTACAAGCGTTCGCGCGGGAGAGAGAGAGAGAGAGAGCGAGCGAGAGCCTTACGCGCCGGCCCGTTCTCCCGCGCGGCCAACCTCTCCGTACGAGAGCCCTGGTCCTTCCTTTTATAGACGTAAGGAGAGGGCCCAGGTGTACAATGGGGGGTGTAGCAGTGCGCTAACGTGTCTAGCAGAGAGGAGCTAGAGCCCTAAGTACATCTCGTCGTGGCAGTCGGGGAGGTTTTGGCACCCTGTTCATGTGATGTCGTGGTCGTCGGAGGAGCGCTGGAGCCCTGCGGAAGTACAGCTGTCGAGGCTGTCGGGTCCACGCTGACGTCTCCTTGCTGACATAAGAGGCTGGGAGCTGCCGCCGTCATGGAGCGTGCGGGGTGTCATCATTACTTGTTTACTGGGGCGAGCCAGATGGGACGCCGGTCTTGTTCCCCGTAGCCTGAGCTAGCTAGGGGTAGGGTAATGATGGCCCTCCTGGTGACGTGGCTGGTCCGAACCCGAGTTTGGGCGAGGTGGCGATTCCTCCGAGGTCGAGGTTGAGTCCGAGCCCTGGGGTCGGGCGAGGCGGAGTCCATCGTCTTCCGGAGCCGAGGCTGAGTCCGAGCCCTAGGGTCGGGCGAGGCGGAGTTCGTCGTCTTCTGGAGCCGAGACCGAGTCCGAGCCCTGGGGTCGGGCGAGGCGGAGTTCGTCGTCTTTCGGAGCCGAGGCCGAGTCCGAGCCCTGGGGTCGGGCGAGGCGGAGTTCGTCTTCCGAAGCCGAGGCCGAGTCCGAGCCATGGGGTCGGGCGAGGCGGAGCTTCCTATGTCGCCCGAGGCTGGACTTAGCCGTTGTCGACCTCACTCTGGCGAGTGGCGCGGCAGTCGGAGCAGGGCAGGCGACGCTGTTTTCTTGTCAGGTCGGTCAGTGGAGCGGCGAAGTGACTGCGGTCACTTCGGCCTTGTCGACTGGAGCGCGCGTCAGGATAAGATGTCAGGCGATCCTTGCATTAAATGCTCCTGCGATATTGTCGGTTGGTGTGGCGATTTGGCCAAGGTTGCTTCTCCGCGAAGCCTACCCGAGCTGAGCCTCGGGCGAGTCGGTGGTGCGTCCGTCGCTCGAGGGGACCCTTGGGCGAGGCGTAAATCTTCCAGGGTCGGTCGTCTTTGCCCGAGGTCGGGCTCGGGCGAGGCGGGATTGTAACACTCAAAATTGTTTACAAGGAATAAATAGTGAATTCCCTATTGTATGTGCCATATTTGCATCATAAAAAGAGCATACATAAAATTATGAGGGATTAATTAAAACAAATGATACTAAAATGAAATAAAGTGCATCATGTTGAAGTTTATATGTTTGTGCATTAAATAAAATAATAAGGTTAATGATAATAATATAATAATTTCTAGAAGTAGAATTAAACCCTAAACTTGAAAATAAGGTTTTGAAAATAAGAAAAAGAGGAATGATATAAAAATATAAAATAATATGAATATCCTTAAACTCACTACTTTTAACTGCACAAATATAGTGTAAATGATGAGACATAAAGTCTGAATTTAAACTTGAATTCAAATTTGGATTTGAAAATAGAGAAAAATGAAAAGGAATAGAAAATGAAAAGAATAAAAACAAACCCAACTAAATGGGCCTAAACACTGGAATCCGGCCCACCCTCCTTTTTCCTGGTGCGGCTCATTCAGTGCGCGCGCAGCCCAACCTGCTCTCTCGCTCTGTGACGCTGACACCGTGGGCCCCGCGCGTCAGACCCACGACTCACTTGGGCACCACCGCTTCTTCCGCGCGCGCTCGATGCGACAAACCTCCTGTGCGGCCGAACACTGGGGCCCATGCCTCGCTCTGCCCGTGTTAGCTTACACGTGGGACCCCCGGGGCAGTGACTGCCGCTCGTCTTCCTCGTTCTTCGGCCGCGCCGTTCAGCTCGCGCATGGATCAGGGACGTTAAGGTGGCATTGACCTTGGATAAGAACCCCCCTAGGTGCCTCCCTATTCCTCCAGTACTCCGTGGTAGAACCTCGTGAACCCCACCGTTGCGGAGAGAGAGAGAGCCGGGGGAAGGAATTGACGCCGCCAGGAAGAATCCGTTGCGTCGTCGGTGAACCCCTTCGGTGCGGGCGGTTCTGCCTTGGCGTGTGGCCAAGCGGGGTTGCAATCTTCCAAGGAAGCCGGCCGCGCCTGCGATTGGGGTCAGGCGTTGGTGCGGTGGGCGAATTGCTCGCCTCCGTGACCACTGCAGGCAGGTTCCGCCCTTCTCCGTGGATGAGCGTCGTCTGACCTCGGCCGGCCATTGGTAAGTCCCCACCGTATCCGTCCTTCCTTCCTATAGGCTATGCACTAGCGAGTCATAAGATGGTGCAGCTGAGCCCCTGGGTCCACTGTCCGGCCATGGTGTTGCCGCGGCGCGCCGTGGGCGGTACTCTACGCTTGTTGTGAGCAGGAATTGGTGGGGGAAACGAGCTCGTAATATCACTAATTAGGCGAGGAGCGAACGAATTAGAAGATGGTTGGCTGGGTGATCGGATTCTCAGCTCCGGCGGTCTTGCCGCCGCACGGTGGGTTGCGCCGCCGTGCGTCAACGTTGGGGGAAGAAGAGGGATCATGGGCCGTTCGATCCACATCAACGGCCGCGATTAGAAGTTGGATACCGGTTCGGTCCAACGTCATGGAACCGTCCGATCTAAATCGTGTGCACAGGATTAGATCTTAGGTTTTTAAATCAGGAGCGTTGCATTTGATCTGACGGCTGAGATCGCATACCGCTTCGCGGGAGATCAGATCTAATCGTAGTCGTCCCTGGTTGATCCCACGGCTAGGATAGATCGGTACCCCTTCGGCTCTAGATTCTTGCTAAAGAGACCCTGAGTAAAACAGAAATTAACCCGCCGTCCTCATTAGCAGTAGACTGAGTCTAGGGAATTTTTCTGCGCTAGCCCCTGGACTTTCCATATATTGACGCCCAGTCCAGAGCTCATGAAAATCAAATAAATAAATTCAGAAATGGATTTTTAATATAAAAACAATTCCTAGAACTTATTTAATCCATAGAAAATCAATTTTTAGTCCAAATCACTCCATTCCAGTTCCTAAAATTTTGTAATTTTAAATCCTACCACTTGAAGTCTCTGTTTTGGCATAAAAACAGTAAGAACATTAAGTTAACATTTAAATCCTATTTTAATCACATTAAACCTTAGGAAATTCATAACTTAAAATCTATAACTCCAAAATTAATAATTCCAGTTCCTATGATCTCATTTTAATGTATAGATTTTTACTGTATATTTTATTTGCATGTGTGATGTGATGTTAATTTATGCTACACTATGTATGTATTGTGTCGATGCGAGTAGACGAGCAAGCCACTGTGGAATCTGAGGTTCAACAAG
The DNA here is from genome assembly GCA_029449295.1 of Zea luxurians. Taxonomy (NCBI): domain Eukaryota; kingdom Viridiplantae; phylum Streptophyta; class Magnoliopsida; order Poales; family Poaceae; genus Zea; species Zea luxurians. Next base: position 2,086,873 of record JAOPSE010000132.1, read on the forward strand.
TAGAGATAGCTGAGCAGGAGCTCATTGAAGGCAAGTTGTGCCCTTGATCACTTACTTTTCCCAGCCATGTTCTTATTAATTTTAATGATCTGCATAGGTTAATTTTGATGGGATCCTTTAGGTTACCCCAGTTCTGGTTATCTTTATACCTTGTTCACCCCTGAAATATTTTTGGGTAGTACCTGCTATTGCTTTATGTGGATTTGGGTATGAGGATACACTATTCAGGATTATTCTGTTATTATCTTGTTATTATTATTGTTCATGTTAACATCATTAAATTAATGGGAACATGGAGCGACCACCCGGGAAAACAGTGCTACCACAAGGGTTTAATGGGACGCCCTTGGCTGATTAACTAGGAAAGCTAGTGGAGGTCTTCCTTACCCGAAAGGGGCAAGGGCAGTAGGGGAGTGGTCAGTGTAGGGAGGTCCTTGGTTGATTTTGCTGCGATGGCGGTCAGGCAAGAACCCTGCACTGGAGCTTCCTATAAACTGTAGCGGGATTTCTGAAGCTAGTGGAACTTTGTAAAGGCCTCGTAGTGTTACCCTGCCTCGCCTCCTCGGTAGAGGTGTATGGGATTGGCCGTCTCTTAGCAGATGGGTAACATGACTTGTGGGTAAAGATGCGCAACCTCTGCAGAGTGTAAAACTAGTATACTAGCCGTGCTCACGGTCAAGAGCGGCTCGGACCCTCACATGATTAATTTATGGAACTTAAATTTAATTTGACATTTGCATCGCATTTGGGATTATTTTACTATTACTTTTCTTTATTATTATTAAGGTTTGGTATTTACTTACACTTAGAATTGCTAATAAAATTTTGACCAACTTATAAAAGCAATGCTCAGCTTCAGCCTCTATTTCATTGATCAGCCTTACACTTCATGAACTCCCACCTTTAGTGAGTTCATGCCACATTATTCCCCACGACTTGTTGAGCTATGAACATATGTGAGCTCACCCTTGCTGTCTCACACCCCCCCCCCCACAGGAGAAGAACAGGTGGTCGAAGAGGAGCCGCCTAACACCGAGGCATTCGATCTGATCTAGGTGGCGTTTCTCAATTGACTTTGGCACCAACGATCCTTAGTTTGTTTTATATTTATTCTTTTATTTTGTAATAAGTCTTCCGCTATGTAATAAGTACTCTGATGTTTTGTGACATTTATCTCTATACACTCTGTTATTATATATGTTGTCTTCTTTGGCGCATGTATGAGATGCACCCGGCTTTGTCCTTTAAATCCGGGTGTTACAGAAGTGGTATCAGAGGAAATGTTGACTGTAGGACGAAACCTAGATAGAATGGACAAACCCTTACCTACTCATCTCATTCTGATTCATACTACACTCACCCTACTCTGATTCTTTCTACACTTATCTTGATCCTGTCTCACCTTCTACTGTTCTACTCTGACCATTCTTACCTTTTCTACTCTGAGGCAAGATGGATTTCACACATTGGAATCCCTACCCCTATGACATTTTTAAGAGAAAGGAGGCCTAAGACCAAACCAAAACTATTTTCTATATTCAAAAATGTTGTTTGATTGTTCTGATGAAAAATGTCCGATTTGCTTCTTTGATTGATTGAAGTATTGTATATGGACATCTTAGTATGTACCACCATGAGGTAATGAATTAGCTATGGTAGGTAAAACATTAATCTGCTTAGCTAATAAATCCCCCAAAGTAACACGATTCGTAATTACTGCCTTGTCTGCTGCTCTCTCTTACCATATGTATCTAACTCAGATGGTCAATACCAGGAGGGGTGGTGGAATTGATTTGCCTCCTAATCGACACACTCGAAGGATATATAGACAACCTCAGCCACAGCCAGCAGAGATGAATCCTCCTAATCCTCCACCAGACGGAGTTGATCCACTGATGGCTGCTCAGATGGCGGTGATGCAGCAAATGGCGGACACTATGGCTGATATGCGTGCCCAGATGCAGCAAGAACGCCAGGAGATGCGTCAGGAAAGAGAAGATATACGCCAGGAGTTTGTGACACCCCAGGTGTCAGTTTCGTGTTATGTCGGGAGATTTATCCTAATCTCGGATGCTCAGTAAAAATTTCTATTTCTCGATCGTGCCTATCTCTGTTTATCAGGCTTTCTCTCGGAAGTTCACCGAATTCAGAGTTAATCGATCGCGAGAAACAGCCAATTTCGGAGCGTGTTAAAACTTTTAATTCTCGGAACTCATGCAGACTCGAAGATCATTCTCGAATTTTAAATCTCATCTGAAGCTCTTTAAATCAAACTCTCGACGACTATTATCTGGTCTGAGTCCGCATCTAATTCATGAACTTCGATCGATGTCCGACTATTTTAATCCGACTCCGTACTCTCAAACGGAATACTCAATATATCGTCCTCTAATTAATCCTTACTCGACTCGGCCAAATATCTCATGTCCGAACCGAATTCAAAACCCCGTATCGACTGTGATTTTAAAATGTCACGATCCGATTTCTCCGGCTAAAAATCCGAAAGCTGGTCGTATCCCGAGGCATTTTATTTTCGAATCACGCATAGGGAAATTATTTCCGAGCGAATTCAAATCAAACTCTCGGCCGAATTATTCGCCCAATCTTCCGTTCGTTCGAACTCCAGCTCGCTCTATTTTTTTTACACAGACGAATTCCGCACGAGCGTTTTTATTCCGGAAAAATATTTAGCGCGACCCGATTTCACGTTTTGGGCCAAGCCCATTTAAAACCCAGCCCATTTGGCCCACTTGGGAACCCTAACCCTAGGGCTTCTTCTATAAATAGGGGTGCTCACTTGGTCATTTTCCACTCCCACCCCTCCATTTTCCCCTAGCCGCCACTCCCTCTCCTCCTTCCTTTTTCTCTCACGCACAGCTCTTCTCCTCTCTGTTTATGGCGCAGGAACCTTCCTCCTCTCCATGGCGCCTAGGCCTGCTCCTCCCCTCGGCTAGCCATGGCGTCCCATGCCCATCTCCTCCCGTGGGCGCGAGCTCCATTTCCCCTGCTTGGACGTCGCGCAGAAGCTCCCCCATGGCCGGCTCCCAGGCGAGCTTCCTCCCATGGCGCGCGTGGAGCCGCCCCCTACGGCCATGGCGTCCAGAGCCCATGTGCTCGGCGCCCTTCTCCACCCCATGGTCGGCCTCCTCTGCACGTGCTCCTCTACGTTTCCTGTACGTGCGCAGGGGCAAAAACTCCATGGCCGCCGAGCTCCATTCCTTGGTCTTCCTGCTCGGCGCTAGGTCCTAGGTCCGGCGACCTCTCCTGGACGCCTGGATCCGCGACGCCTCTGCTCTCCTCCGCGGCACCGCACCTCCGCCTCCATGGCCGTCGCAGCCACCACGCACCCTTGCTACCCCTTGACTGCGTGCGAGTGCTCCCCCATGTCGAGCCCCCTCCATCTGGTTTCGGGCTGCAGCAGCCGCCTCGTCTTTGTCGCGCAGCGAGCTCCACCGCCGATCTACGCAGCCCCGACGTCTTCGCGCGATGCCGGCTCACTGTTTTGTGGAGCCCCATGGACAGCGCGCCGTCGACGCCCGCCGTGTGCTCGCTGTTTGCGCAGCCCATCCGCGACGCCGTCGAAAAACGTGGTGAGACACCCCTCTCCCCTTGCTGCTATCCCATTTTGTGTGCTTGGTAAAAAAAAATGTTGAACTGTTGTGTGTGTCTAATCGCAGCTAGCCGTCGATGTCGCGCTTCGCTCCTTGCCCGTTCGACGAAATGCCGAGCCACGTGGACAGCACATGCGTCTAGTCCGCTCCCGTTCAGGTTGATTAATTTATAGTTACCATCCGTATGTTTTGATTGACGACAGGCAGTGCATGTATATGTGTGGAGATGTGTAAAATGTTTTGGCTATGCGCATTGGTAGGATCACGTTTGCGATTAGAGAACAAGAGGTTAGTTGATGTGCGCGATTTGTAGTTGTCTAATTATATTTTAGTCGATGTGGTGTGTATTGGTGTTTGAATATATGTGGCTGCGATGATTCATTTAGGTGTCACGAGGATGGTTCGTGGGTGGTATTAATCGCTTGTTATACTTCGTCATAACACAGTGTGTTAGTCGCGGTAAATCTAATAAAGCGTAAAGCGTGTTTGGTGGTTTCCATAGTCGGCTAATGAGTTAGTCTATGTTAAATATATCTTATGTATTCATCGTGGCGTAGGATAGCGTGGGTTGAGAATATAAATTGTGTGACAAGAGATTCGTGTTTTAAAGGCGAGATGTACGAATGATCAGTTGGTGTTTCGCTCGTCTAGTCGCTAAGTGTTGTCATAATTAGTTGTGCAAAAATGGGTTATGAGAATGCAGTGGTCACGTGGTGTGGTTGGATGCGATAAGTAGACTGGAAGTGTGGGTTTGCCTAAGCACGATGTTGTCAAATGTGTGTATCGAAATGCGATGAAGTAGTGATTGCGTTAAATTAAACGGTAATGTCTCGGGTGCACGCCGCAATATGGTTGCATGCGAGACGGGGTAAAAGAAACTGTGCTCGACATAAATGTTGGGTCGTTGTAGGTAGAAATTGTCTTGGCTTAAATAGAAAGGTGGTGACATGCCAGAGTAGTCATCGCTTTTCTATATTTATAGGTCAAGTCATGGCGATGCGTATTATGCGTTCATTAAATTATGTTTCGCATATAGCGTATGATTGTACTCACGATTTCAAATAGACACTTCAAATAAGTCAAGTAGGTTCGTAATGAAAGATGTGTGATGAAGTTAGTTGTTTTAGGATATTGTTGAAATGCTCCATTCATATGATAGACATGTGTGGATAATTTAAATCGAGTCGATGTGTGTGACGATGATATTCATGAATTAAGTAGATGTCCTAAAATTGTGTAGTGAAGCTTAGGTTAAGTTGCAAGCGATGTGGAAATGTTTTGGTAAAGATGTATGTGAATTGTGAACGAGTCATTCGATGTATTAGACATGTCGTGTCGTGGTGGTATAAAAAAATGGGTTAGGAATCGATTGGCTAAATACCAAGTTCGGTTAGAGTTATTTTGTTACTTGGGATTGTGGGGTGAAGTGATGGTGTGACTACGTAGCCGTCACGTCATCTATTGTGCGACTATGCTTAAGTGTGCCTTGCTATAAGTTAGAATAAATCGAGTCCCTAGAACGCGACAATTTTAGAAGTAAATAGAAGCTGAATTTTGAGGATTGCTGTTTTGGGCTGCACGTACTGTTTTCGGTGTGCTGTATGTTTGATGAACGAAATTGTGTTTTCTGTGGATATGTACTATAGGAAAGTTGTAGATAACATGATTATCTTGCCCGTACAAAAAATTTGACAGCCATAAACCTGGTCGTTTAGGAGTTGTGTTTTTCGCAAGCCCAGCATCTGAATCTGTCGAATTTCAGAACAGATTTCAGAAATTGCAATGGTTGCTTAAGTTAATGTTGAAATCAGTTATTGGTGTTCACAATAAAGTTGTAGACAACTCTATTATCTTACTTGTGTTAAAATTTGACAGCCATAGGTCTGACAGTTTAGGAGTTATGTATTTTACAAATTCAGTAACTGAATCTGTCCAAATTCTGTACAGATTTCAGAAACTGCATTGTTTGCTCAATTTAATGTTGCAATCTGTTCATGGTCGTTATAAAAAAGTTGTAGATGCTTTTCTGATCTTGCTTGTGTTAAAATTTCATAACTAAAGGCCTGACGGTTTAAGAGTTATGAATTTTACAAACTGCTTGCCGTGTTCTGTCCACCGTCAGAACAGATTTCGAAAACTGTGATGTTTGAATTGAATAAACCTGGAATCACTTCTTGGTGATTATAAAAGTTATATAGTGCTTTCGCTGAGCTTTCCAAAAAGTCTTAGATCACTCTTTTGGTGGTCTGAAGATTAAGTTACATGTGTTTAAAGTGGGAAGACTGAATCTGTCCAGTTTTGGACAGCACAGCCTTCATAGTATATTTTACCCTTGATACATGTTAAACCAGCCAGTGATGTTTATAAATAAATTGTAGACAATTTTATTACCTTTCCAGAAAGTCTAAAATCACCTTGTTTGGATGTCTGAATCTTTAGTTGTGAATTTTTGAAGCTGCAAGTCTGAATCTGTCCAAATCTGGACAGTGCTGCTGTAATTGCACTTTTTGACCTTGCTAAGTGTGGAATCATGTTGTGATAATAATACCAAAGTTGTAGAGCACTTTCTAAGCTTTCCAGAAAGTCCTAGTTTGCTAGTTTTGGGTTAATCTTTGAAAAGTTATGATTAAAACAAGTGACTGCTGTATTGCTGTCCAAAAATTCTGCTAGTGCGCTTTTGATTGTTTAGTTCGCCCTTGTCGCTAAAAATATTTGGTTTGCTCTTAAGTAATGTAGGCTTGCCATGGTTAAGCTTGAGATAACATATGTGTCATGTTTTCATATGTTTCTTCCCTAGTTAATTGTGATGTAGTATTGTGTTGCGTACATATCCAAAATGTTTGTCGTCTTTTTAGTGGTGTTAATGTTGTGCGCTCGACGATATGTAGTTAGCTAACGCTAGTGTGTGTGGTTGCTTGTGATGTCTCGCTACTTAGTGTTTCATTCGCTAGCGTGTACTTAAAGTGTCTTGTGCTATTCCATTATATTCATACACATGCATCTTGCACCTCATATAGGACCGAGAGATGATGATCGAGCCAGTGGTGTGGTGCCAACCACAAGATGCCGTTGGTGGACGACCTGAAGAATGGACTTAACCAGTATTTGCTCGCCAAGCGAGTACCTCCCTCAGCAAACACTGTCTAAGTGTTACATTAAAGGCAAGCCCCGGTTTTATGCATAACCGTTTTTATATGCTATTTTACTACACTTAATGTTTGTAGGCTTGTACTGTGCACTTAAGTGTATGAGTTGTTTGGAACCTTAGTTGCATGAACTCAGGATTCCCTTTTGAGATGGATACTAGTATGCTAGGTCGAGTAGCTGCTTTATTAATTAGGATCTCGGTAGAAGTCGAGTGATTTTTCTAGCACTCGCGCGAGGTCAGGAATTGGTTGTATCCACTTTGATAACATAATGGTGATGGTCTGTGGACACGGGTCCATGGGGACGCGTGGTCTACGAGATGAAAATTGGAATAAGGATTAACGTGCGGAGACCTGTGTCAAGCGTTTGAACGTACTAAACACATGCCGAGAAATATGGTAAATTGGTAAGCCTAGTACCTGAGTGAACCTGGCAGTGGACATACCCCCTCACGCGACCTGAGACGTAGTCTCCCATTCCGGTTATGGTGGGTACAAGTGCGGTCACTGCACGACGGCCAGTCGGGGTCAGTGGGGCATTGTACGCCAAGGCGGTGAGACCTGATCTGCTGACGGGGAATCGATGGGGACGGTTGATATGTGTGGGGACGGAGTGCCCCTACATGTCGTGTGTTTAGGTTTACCTTGCAAGGATAAAAACTCGATTCGAATCGTCTGCTTCTCGCAGCTAATGAGACTGCTTGATCCATTGTACTGCATTGAGTAATAAGTGGAAATGAGGTGACTGACAAAAAGATGTTGATTGATAAAATGTTTGATACCATGTATGAATAGCTAGGTACACATCTAGTCTAAAAGGATCATACTAAAACTTAAAAAGCTAAAACTTGATTTTAGACTTAGCTAGTGCTTTTGGCAAACCAAACCCCTCAGCCAAACAGCTGCATGTCTAGAGGTAGAGGAGTAGACTCCTCACACCGGGTAAGTCTAGCTGAGTATTAGTATACTCAGCCTTGCTTGTGGCACAATTTTTTGCAGGTACTCCTTAGGATGATTGGTTGCTGGTGTGACTTGGCCTCCATCCCTGCCACTGGGATAGACGGTCGAGTGGGCTATTGCTTCCGCAGGAGAGGACCAGGAGGAGTAGCGTGGCCAGGCTTCGCCATGTTGCTCGGTTCTTCTCCGTTAGTTATTTCCGCTGCACTAAAAATTTTTGGTTATTATTTCTGAAACTCCGATAATGTAATCACTAATGATACTTATTAAATTTGTGGTATTATGTTTTATTGTATTTCTCTGTGCCTCACCTTCGTGTGAGCTAGTGGTATTCGATCCTGGATAAGTGGCCTCGTCGGACTAGATCCGAGGGACTGACGATTTATTCCTATTTAAGTGTGGTCTAGCCTTTAAGGCAGGACTTAGGCACTTAAGTTGGGATAATTCGGGCGGTTCCGCCACAGCTGGTATCGGAGCGAATACCAGTACAGAGAAGTCAATAAGTCATGATTACCAACCTTTTCTAAAGTAAAACTTGCTTAGAAACCAAAGTTGGATAGATATCAGGACGATAAGGATAGACCTAGGACGTGAAGCCTTAGGAAATAGATGGGTAGCTAGGTGGCTATATTTATATAGGCCATAAAGGCTACTACTACTATTAGTAAGGATGCTGTAGAAGCACCCGAAAATTAGTTAGGTCTGAGAAGACGACTAGAATGAGCATGCATCATGATTGTCGCATTATAATTGTCTCTTGTGCACTAACATGCTTCTCTCACCTTTATTCCGATAATAAAAACTTGTGAATAATGTGAAGTACCGCTATGTTAGGAACTATAAGAAATGCTTTACCTTGTATCGGATTGGTAAGTCTTGACTAGGTCGTGATATGTGTTTCTTTTGCCTTGCTTTCTAGAAGGTACGATAGTTGTTCAGTCCATTTTGCCTCAAAAAAAATGTTGTCTGTCCTGCTCGTGAAAAGACCCCCTTCCCCAAATAATCTAGTGGTTCCCTAGTGAAACTCTTTAAAAAAAATCAAATCACGTGCTTGTTTTGGTGTTTCTAGCCCTTGTGTGTTTTACGCTTGAAGTTACACCTGCACAGCTTATAGACCCCCACAGCTTGACCGCCAGACTAACCCCAGTCTCCTTGTGCACTTGTTGTGTCAAAAAAAATTGTTGTTTGATGTCTAGTTGCGCAAACCTTATCAAGGCCATGTTTCTTTCCGTAAATCCTTAATCCAAAACTTCATAGCATTTCTGTTGATCATCCTAGCTGATCCTATTTGCCTACCTCTCCTTTCGCTTGGATCTGGTAATCTTTCTCCTTGTGAATCATGTTGTGGCTTTATCATCCAAATCTTCGAATCCTTTAATGATTCTGCCCTATTATCTAGTTATCTGCTATAACTCGTTCTCAAGTACCGGATGTTGATCTGCCTAAATCTCTCATTTCTGGTCAGTCTCATACCCCCTTCTTCGAGGATCATGACGTTGTTTTATCAAATTTTATCTTTATGCAACGTATCCATTTGGTTCAATGGATGTTGTTGTTGTCTTGGTTCTCTCATGTCTCTAAAAGCTTATCAATCTCGATCTCATGGTTGGTTCCTCCTCGTATTAAATATCGTATCAATCTTTGGCTGATAATCTCCATGTTGATCATAAAATAGTTCTTTGAGTTAAATGAAAATTCTCATGTGATGCTCTTTTTGCCAGCAATCTCTACTTCAACTCTGATCACATTTTTTGAGCCATACTCTCATGGGCTCCATCTATTTATGCTATGTGGAATTCTCATTGGTTACGTTTGGTAATGGTGTTATGACTAACGACCGATGGTGCCGTGACGAAACCGAGAGCCTATTATGGTGCACACATGGTTGAGCTACTCGGCACGCGCTGGTATCGCGGTTAATAGTTGTGATCCATTACGAGGCTATACCGATGTGCTATTTTTGTGGGCATTCTCTCAGAGTGATCGCTGCATTTTGTCTCAACATGCCGCGATATTCTACCCAAATCTATCTTCCGTATCTTATCAGATCCCATCTCCTGAATTTGTATCTATCTCTAACCTGGGAGTTACATGCTTCTCCACCCTTGAAGATCCTCATTCGAATCTCGGGACGAGATTCTTTTAAGGGGGGAAGGCTGTGACACCCCAGGTGTCAGTTTCGTGTTATGTCGGGAGATTTATCCTAATCTCGGATGCTCAGTAAAAATTTCTATTTCTCGATCGTGCCTATCTTTGTTTATCAGGCTTTCTCTCGGAAGTTCACCGAATTCAGAGTTAATCGATCGCGAGAAACAGCCAATTTTGGAGCGTGTTAAAACTTTTAATTCTCGGAACTCATGCAGACTCGAAGATCATTCTCGAATTTTAAATCTCATCTGAAGCTCTTTAAATCAAACTCTCGACGACTATTATCTGGTCTGAGCCCGCATCTAATTCCTGAACTTCGATCGATGTCCGACTATTTTAATCCGACTCCGTACTCTCAAACGGAATACTCAATATATCGTCCTCTAATTAATCCTTACTCGACTCGGCCAAATATCTCATGTCCGAACCGAATTCAAAACCCCGTATCGACTGTGATTTTAAAATGTCACGATCCGATTTCTCCGGCTAAAAATTCGAAAGCTGGTCGTATCCCGAGGCATTTTATTTTCGAATCACGCATAGGGAAATTATTTCCGAGCGAATTCAAATCAAACTCTCGGCCGAATTATTCGCCCAATCTTCCGTTCGTTCGAACTCCAGCTCGCTCTATTTTTTTTTACACAGACGAATTCCGCACGAGCGTTTTTATTCCGGAAAAATATTTAGCGCGACCCGATTTCACGTTTTGGGCCAAGCCCATTTAAAACCCAGCCCATTTGGCCCACTTGGGAACCCTAACCCTAGGGCTTCTTCTATAAATAGGGGTGCTCACTTGGTCATTTTCCACTCCCACCCCTCCATTTTCCCCTAGCCGCCACTCCCTCTCCTCCTTCCTTTTTCTCTCACGCACAGCTCTTCTCCTCTCTGTTTATGGCGCAGGAACCTTCCTCCTCTCCATGGCGCCTAGGCCTGCTCCTCCCCTCGGCCAGCCATGGCGTCCCATGCCCATCTCCTCCCGTGGGCGCGAGCTCCATTTCCCCTGCTTGGACGTCGCGCAGAAGCTCCCCCATGGCCGGCTCCCAGGCGAGCTTCCTCCCATGGCGCGCGTGGAGCCGCCCCCTATGGCCATGGCGTCCAGAGCCCATGTGCTCGGCGCCCTTCTCCACCCCATGGTCGGCCTCCTCTGCACGTGCTCCTCTACGTTTCCTGTACGTGCGCAGGGGCAAAAACTCCATGGCCGCCGAGCTCCATTCCTTGGTCTTCCTGCTCGGCGCTAGGTCCTAGGTCCGGCGACCTCTCCTGGACGCCTGGATCCGCGACGCCTCTGCTCTCCTCCGCGGCACCGCACCTCCGCCTCCATGGCCGTCGCAGCCACCACGCACCCTTGCTACCCCTTGACTGCGCGCGAGTGCTCCCCCATGTCGAGCCCCTTCCATCTGGTTTCGGGCTGCAGCAGCCGCCTCGGCTTTGTCGCGCAGCGAGCTCCACCGCCGATCTACGCAGCCCCGACGTCTTCGCGCGATGCCGGCTCACTGTTTTGTGGAGCCCCATGGACAGCGCGCCGTCGACGCCCGCCGTGTGCTCGCTGTTTGCGCAGCCCATCCGCGACGCCGTCGAAAAACGTGGTGAGACACCCCGCTCCCCTTGCTGCTATCCCATTTTGTGTGCTTGGTAAAAAAAAATGTTGAACCGTTGTGTGTGTCTAATCGCAGCTAGCCGTCGATGTCGCGCTTCGCTCCTTGCCCGTTCGACGAAATGCCGAGCCACGTGGACAGCACATGCGTCTAGTCCGCTCCCGTTCAGGTTGATTAATTTATAGTTACCATCCGTATGTTTTGATTGACGACAGGCAGTGCATGTATATGTGTGGAGATGTGTAAAATGTTTTGGCTATGCGCATTGGTAGGATCACGTTTGCGATTAGAGAACAAGAGGTTAGTTGATGTGCGCGATTTGTAGTTGTCTAATTATATTTTAGTCGATGTGGTGTGTATTGGTGTTTGAATATATGTGGCTGCGATGATTCATTTAGGTGTCACGAGGATGGTTCGTGGGTGGTATTAATCGCTTGTTATACTTCGTCATAACACAGTGTGTTAGTCGCGGTAAATCTAATAAAGCGTAAAGCGTGTTTGGTGGTTTCCATAGTCGGCTAATGAGTTAGTCTATGTTAAATATATCTTATGTATTCATCGTGGCGTAGGATAGCGTGGGTTGAGAATATAAATTGTGTGACAAGAGATTCGTGTTTTAAAGGCGAGATGTACGAATGATCAGTTGGTGTTTCGCTCGTCTAGTCGCTAAGTGTTGTCATAATTAGTTGTGCAAAAATGGGTTATGAGAATGCAGTGGTCACGTGGTGTGGTTGGATGCGATAAGTAGACTGGAAGTGTGGGTTTGCCTAAGCACGATGTTGTCAAATGTGTGTATCGAAATGCGATGAAGTAGTGATTGCGTTAAATTAAACGGTAATGTCTCGGGTGCACGCCGCAATATGGTTGCATGCGAGACGGGGTAAAAGAAACTGTGCTCGACATAAATGTTGGGTCGTTGTAGGTAGAAATTGTCTTGGCTTAAATAGAAAGGTGGTGACATGCCAGAGTAGTCATCGCTTTTCTATATTTATAGGTCAAGTCATGGCGATGCGTATTATGCGTTCATTAAATTATGTTTCGCATATAGCGTATGATTGTACTCACGATTTCAAATAGACACTTCAAATAAGTCAAGTAGGTTCGTAATGAAAGATGTGTGATGAAGTTAGTTGTTTTAGGATATTGTTGAAATGCTCCATTCATATGATAGACATGTGTGGATAATTTAAATCGAGTCGATGTGTGTGACGATGATATTCATGAATTAAGTAGATGTCCTAAAATTGTGTAGTGAAGCTTAGGTTAAGTTGCAAGCGATGTGGAAATGTTTTGGTAAAGATGTATGTGAATTGTGAACGAGTCATTCGATGTATTAGACATGTCGTGTCGTGGTGGTATAAAAAAATGGGTTAGGAATCGATTGGCTAAATACCAAGTTCGGTTAGAGTTATTTTGTTACTTGGGATTGTGGGGTGAAGTGATGGTGTGACTACGTAGCCGTCACGTCATCTATTGTGCGACTATGCTTAAGTATGCCTTGCTATAAGTTAGAATAAATCGAGTCCCTAGAACGCGACAATTTTAGAAGTAAATAGAAGCTGAATTTTGAGGATTGCTGTTTTGGGCTGCACGTACTGTTTTCGGTGTGCTGTATGTTTGATGAACGAAATTGTGTTTTCTGTGGATATGTACTATAGGAAAGTTGTAGATAACATGATTATCTTGCCCGTACAAAAAATTTGATAGCCATAAACCTGGTCGTTTAGGAGTTGTGTTTTTCGCAAGCCCAGCATCTGAATCTGTCGAATTTCAGAACAGATTTCAGAAATTGCAATGATTGCTTAAGTTAATGTTGAAATCAGTTATTGGTGTTCACAATAAAGTTGTAGACAACTCTATTATCTTACTTGTGTTAAAATTTGACAGCCATAGGTCTGACAGTTTAGGAGTTATGTATTTTACAAATTCAGTAACTGAATCTGTCCAAATTCTGTACAGATTTCAGAAACTGCATTGTTTGCTCAATTTAATGTTGCAATCTGTTCATGGTCGTTATAAGAAAGTTGTAGATGCTTTTCTGATCTTGCTTGTGTTAAAATTTCATAACTAAAGGCCTGACGGTTTAAGAGTTATGAATTTTACAAACTGCTTGCCGTGTTCTGTCCACCGTCAGAACAGATTTCGAAAACTGTGATGTTTGAATTGAATAAACCTGGAATCACTTCTTGGTGATTATAAAAGTTATATAGTGCTTTCGCTGAGCTTTCCAAAAAGTCTTAGATCACTCTTTTGGTGGTCTGAAGATTAAGTTACATGTGTTTAAAGTGGGAAGACTGAATCTGTCCAGTTTTGGACAGCACAGCCTTTATAGTATATTTTACCCTTGATACATGTTAAACCAGCCAGTGATGTTTATAAATAAATTGTAGACAATTTTATTACCTTTCCAGAAAGTCTAAAATCACCTTGTTTGGATGTCTGAATCTTTAGTTGTGAATTTTTGAAGCTGCAAGTCTGAATCTGTCCAAATCTGGACAGTGCTGCTGTAATTGCACTTTTTGACCTTGCTAAGTGTGGAATCATGTTGTGATAAAAATACCAAAGTTGTAGAGCACTTTCTAAGCTTTCCAGAAAGTCCTAGTTTGCTAGTTTTGGGTTAATCTTTGAAAAGTTATGATTAAAACAAGTGACTGCTGTATTGCTGTCCAAAAATTCTGCTAGTGCGCTTTTGATTGTTTAGTTCGCCCTTGTCGCTAAAAATATTTGGTTTGCTCTTAAGTAATGTAGGCTTGCCATGGTTAAGCTTGAGATAACATATGTGTCATGTTTTCATATGTTTCTTCCCTAGTTAATTGTGATGTAGTATTGTGTTGCGTACATATCCAAAATGTTTGTCGTCTTTTTAGTGGTGTTAATGTTGTGCGCTCGACGATATGTAGTTAGCTAACGCTAGTGTGTGTGGTTGCTTGTGATGTCTCGCTACTTAGTGTTTCATTCGCTAGCGTGTACTTAAAGTGTCTTGTGCTATTCCATTATATTCATACACATGCATCTTGCACCTCATATAGGACCGAGAGATGATGATCGAGCCAGTGGTGTGGTGCCAACCACAAGATGCCGTTGGTGGACGACCTGAAGAATGGACTTAACCAGTATTTGCTCGCCAAGCGAGTACCTCCCTCAGCAAACACTGTCTAAGTGTTACATTAAAGGCAAGCCCCGGTTTTATGCATAACCGTTTTTATATGCTATTTTACTACACTTAATGTTTGTAGGCTTGTACTGTGCACTTAAGTGTAGGAGTTGTTTGGAACCTTAGTTGCATGAACTCAGGATTCCCTTTTGAGATGGATACTAGTATGCTAGGTCGAGTAGCTGCTTTATTAATTAGGATCTCGGTAGAAGTCGAGTGATTTTTCTAGCACTCGCGCGAGGTCAGGAATTGGTTGTATCCACTTTGATAACATAATGGTGATGGTCTGTGGACACGGGTCCATGGGGACGCGTGGTCTACGAGATGAGAGTGAACCTGGCAGTGGACATACCCCCTCACGCGACCTGAGACGTAGTCTCCCATTCCGGTTATGGTGGGTACAAGTGCGGTCACTGCACGACGGCCAGTCGGGGTCAGTGGGGCATTGTACGCCAAGGCGGTGAGACCTGATCTGCTGACGGGGAATCGATGGGGACGGTTGATATGTGTGGGGACGGAGTGCCCCTACATGTCGTGTGTTTAGGTTTACCTTGCAAGGATAAAAACTCGATTCGAATCGTCTGCTTCTCGCAGCTAATGAGACTGCTTGATCCATTGTACTGCATTGAGTAATAAGTGGAAATGAGGTGACTGACAAAAAGATGTTGATTGATAAAATGTTTGATACCATGTATGAATAGCTAGGTACACATCTAGTCTAAAAGGATCATACTAAAACTTAAAAAGCTAAAACTTGATTTTAGACTCAGCTAGTGCTTTTGGCAAACCAAACCCCTCAGCCAAACAGCTGCATGTCTAGAGGTAGAGGAGTAGACTCCTCACACCGGGTAAGTCTAGCTGAGTATTAGTATACTCAGCCTTGCTTGTGGCACAATTTTTTTGCAGGTACTCCTTAGGATGATTGGTTGCTGGTGTGACTTGGCCTCCATCCCTGCCACCGGGATAGACGGTCGAGTGGGCTATTGCTTCCGCAGGAGAGGACCAGGAGGAGTAGCGTGGCCAGGCTTCGCCATGTTGCTCGGTTCTTCTCCGTTAGTTATTTCCGCTGCACTAAAAATTTTTGGTTATTATTTCTGAAACTCCGATAATGTAATCACTAATGATACTTATTAAATTTGTGGTATTATGTTTTATTGTATTTCTCTGTGCCTCACCTTCGTGTGAGCTAGTGGTATTCGATCCTAGATAAGTGGCCTCGTCGGACTAGATCCGAGGGACTGACGATTTATTCCTATTTAAGTGTGGTCTAGCCTTTAAGGCAGGACTTAGGCACTTAAGTTGGGATAATTCGGGCGGTTCCGCCACAGAGTTGCGCCAGGAGAGAGAGGAGATACGCCAGGAGAGAAGGGCGCAACAACAGCAGCTACAACAACAACTTCAACAACAGCAGCAACAGCAACAAGTGCCATTGCCACCACCACCACCACCAGTTCCACCTCGTGATAAGCACCGGGAATTTATGAGTCATAAGCCACCGACCTTCGCCAGTTCGCCAGATCCACTTGACGTAGATGATTGGTTGAAGTCAATTGAGAAGATGCTTAACATCGCCCAATGCTCAGACCGGGAGAAAGTTCTTTATGCCTCAGGTCGTCTGACGGGTCCTGCTGCTGACTGGTGGGATTCTTATACTGCTGCCCATGATGCTGCTGATACTATTACTTGGGCAGAGTTCAGTACACAGTTCAGGAACTACCATATTCCAGCCGGTATGATAAAGATTAAGAAGAAGGAGTTTCTGTCATTGAAGCAAGGCAATATGTCGGTCAGCGAGTACAGAGACAAATTTATTCCGCTGTCGAGATATGCTCCGGATGAAGTTGCGGAAGATGAGAGGAAGCAGGAGCATTTTATTGAAGGACTTAATGGACCCCTACAGTATGCTCTAGTGGCACACACATTTCCATCATTTCAGAGGCTGCTTGATAAGGCCCTGGCTATTGAACACAAGCGTGTTCAGCTGGGAGATTTGAAGAGAAAGGCTATATCTCAAGGACAAGGAAGCAACAGTGTTCCTCCTCGCTACAGTTCACCTCAGGGTACACCAGTTCGCACTGGCGGAGGCCAGCGCCCAGTTCAGCAATCACCACTGAGGACTCCACCTCCTCGACAGGCTACCCCCACTGGCACCCCGACGAAGTTTTCAGGACAGAGTCCAGGCACTACTTGTTTCAAGTGTGGGAAGACTGGTCATTATGCAAATGTCTGCCCACAGAGAATTGCTACTACTCCAGTTCAGAACAGGCAGCAAACTCCAGGATCTGGCAAGGGATATTCTATTGCCAAGGTTAATCAAGTCAGCGTTGATGCTACTCCGGATGGTGGGGACATTGTACTTGGTATGTTTTATGTTAATGCAATTTCTGCAACCATATTATTTGATTCTGGTGCTACACATTCATTCATGTCTGCTAGATATGCCAACACAAATGAAATACCACTGCTAAATATGAGAAAACCTATGATAGTAATTACACCTAAAGGGCCTGTTGAGGCGAATCAAATGACACGTAGATTGACATTGACCATTATGGGTAGAGAATTTGGAGCTACTGCTATAATATTAGAGTCAAGCAGTATAGATCTGATCCTTGGTATGTCATGGCTAAGAAAGGCAAAGGCCGTTATAGCATGTGGTAGAGGTACCGTAGAACTCACTACCACTAAAGGAGAAAGATTTCAAGTTAATATTGCAGTAACCTCCTCATCCATGCGTGCAATGTTCTTTATACCTGAGGAGTTTGTTGGAGACAACATCCGGGTGGTTAGAGATTTTCTGGATGTCTTTCCAGAGGAGTTACCAGGGATGCCACCAGATAGGGAAGTTGAGTTTGTGATTGATCTTTTACCTGGAACTGCCCCTATTTCTAAGCGACCATACAGGATGGTTGTAGAAGAACTGAAGGAGCTTAAGAAGCAGTTAACTGAGTTACAAGAAGCGGGGTACATTCGTCCGAGTTCCTCACCTTGGGGAGCACCGATGTTATTTGTGCAGAAGAAGGATGGATCACAACGGATGTGTGTGGACTATAGATCACTTAATGATGTCACGGTGAAGAACAAGTATCCATTACCCCGTATTGAGGATTTGTTTGATCAGATGAGAGGAGCCAGGGTATTCTCGAAGATTGATCTCCGATCGGGATACCATCAGATGAAGATTAGACCATCAGATATTCCTAAGACGGCTTTCTCAACCCGATATGGATTATACGAGTTCACTGTTATGTCATTTGGATTAACCAATGCACCAGCTTATTTCATGAATTTGATGAATAAGGTGTTTATGGAGTATTTGGACAGATACGTCGTGGTGTTCATCGACGATATTCTTATCTATTCTAAGAATGAAAGTGATCATGAACAACATCTAAGGTTGGTGCTACAAAAGCTGCGAGATAATCAACTCTACGCTAAGTTCAGCAAGTGCGAGTTTTGGATTGACAAGGTGCCATTCCTTGGTCATATTATTTCTAATGGAGGAATAGCAGTGGATCCTTCTAAAGTGAAGGAGATAATGGAGTGGAGAGTGCCCACTATAGTTACTGAGATTCGTAGTTTCTTGGGACTTGCAGGATATTATCGGAGATTTATTGAAGGGTTCTCTAAGATTGCCAAGCCTATGACATCGCTTTTGGAGAAAGGAAGAGAATTCAAGTGGGATGAGAAATGCCAAGAAAGCTTTGATCAATTGAAGGAGAGATTGATGTCACCACCAGTATTGGTTATGCCAGATCTGCAGAAGGGATTTGACATTTATTGTGATGCATGTGGCCAAGGATTGGGATGCGTGCTTATGCAAGAAGGTCATGTGATCGCCTATGCATCTCGTCAGTTGCGGAAGCATGAATTGAACTACCCCACTCATGACTTGGAGCTGGTTACCGTTGTGCATGCACTTAAGATTTGGAGACACTACATCATGGGAACTAAGTGCCAAGTATACACGGATCATAAGAGCTTGAAGTACATATTCACTCAGAAGGATCTCAACCTTAGGCAACGTCGTTGGTTTGAGCTTATTAAGGATTATGACTTGGAGATTCATTACCACCCAGGCAAGGCAAATTTGGTTGCAGATGCCTTGAGTCGGAAGGAGCATGTTCACTCCGCATTCGTTGTCCAGCTACCTGATGAATTAGCAAAAGATTTTGAGAGGCTCAACCTGGGAATTGTTACACATACGGAAGGAGTTACCATCAAATTGGAACCTACCTTGGAGTAAGAAATTCGTAAAGGTCAGATTGGTGATGCCAAAATCTAGGAGATCAAGGATCTGATAACAGAGGGTAGAGGCCCAGAGTTCACAGAAGATGAGCAAGGCACGATATGGTTCAAGAATCGGATTTGTGTTCCCGATATTGATAGTCTTCGGGAAACCATATTGAAGGAGGCACATGACTCAGTTTATTCTATCCACCCTAGGAGCACTAAGATGTATCAGGATTTGAAGCAAAAATATTGGTGGTATGGTTTGAAGAGAGACGTGGCTGCACATGTGGCTATGTGCGATGTGTGCCAAAGAGTTAAGGCTGAACACCAGAGGCCAGCCGGACTACTACATCCACTGAAGATACCTGAGTGGAAATGGGAAGAGATTGGCATGGACTTCATTGTTGGATTACCCCACACGTCTGCTGGATATGATTCTATATGGGTGATTGTGGACAGGCTAACTAAAGTAGCCCACTTTATTCCAGTGAAGACCACGTATTTAGGAGCCAAGTTAGCAGAGTTGTACATGGCACGGATTGTATGCCTACATGGTGTGCCAAAGAAGATTGTGTCAGACCGGGGATCACAGTTTACCTCTCGGTATTGGAAGAAGTTACACGAGTCCTTGGATACGAGATTGAATTTTAGTTCGGCTTACCATCCACAGACTGATGGGCAGACTGAGAGGACTAACCAAGTACTAGAAGATATGTTAAGAGCTTGTGCCCTTAAGCATGGTGGTAGTTGGGATAAGAGTCTACCGTATGCGGAGTTCTCATATAATAATAGCTATCAGGCCAGTTTGAAAATGTCACCGTTTGAGGCTTTATATGGCAGAAAGTGCAGGACTCCACTATATTGGGATCAAACTGGTGAAAGGCAGTTGTTTGGACCTGAGATTATACAAGAAGCAGAGGAACAAGTTCAGCAAATAAGGGAGAATTTGAGAACTGCACAGTCAAGGCAGAAAAGCTATGCTGATACCCGGAGGAGACTGCTTGAGTTTAAGGAGGGTGATTATGTCTATTTGAATGTGTCACCACTCTGGGATATGAGAAGATTCAAAGTCAAAGGAAAGTTGTCCCCTCGCTTTATTGGACCCTTCTTAATCTTAAAGCGAGTGGGAGAGGTTGCATACCAATTGGAGTTACCGGATCATCTTGCGGATGTTCATGATGTATTTCATGTATCTCAGCTGAAGAAATGTCTCAGGGTGCCTGAAGAACAGTTGCCAATGGAGGACCTTAATGTTCAAGAGGATCTGACTTATGCTGAGTACCCCATCAAGATTCTGGATACGCTGACTCGTGTTACGAGGAATAAGGTTACAAAGATGTGCAAAGTTCAATGGAATCACCATGGCGAAGATGAAGCAACTTGGGAAAGAGAAGAAGAGCTTCGCATAGATTTTCCCCACCTTTTCCCTAGACCTTCTTAAATCTCGAGGACGAGATTATTTTTAAGGGGGGTAGGATTTGTAACACTCAAAATTGTTTACAAGGAATAAATAGTGAATTCCCTATTGTATGTGCCATATTTGCATCATAAAAAGAGCATACATAAAATTATGAGGGATTAATTAAAACAAATGATACTAAAATGAAATAAAGTGCATCATGTTGAAGTTTATATGTTTGTGCATTAAATAAAATAATAAGGTTAATGATAATAATATAATAATTTCTAGAAGTAGAATTAAACCCTAAACTTGAAAATAAGGTTTTGAAAATAAGAAAAAGAGGAAAGATATAAAAATATAAAATAATATGAATATCCTTAAACTCACTACTTTTAACTGCACAAATATAGTGTAAATGATGAGACATAAAGTCTGAATTTAAACTTGAATTCAAATTTGGATTTGAAAATAGAGAAAAATGAAAAGGAATAGAAAATGAAAAGAATAAAAACAAACCCAACTAAATGGGCCTAAACACTAGAATCCGGCCCACCCTCCTTTTTCCTGGTGCGGCTCATTCAGTGCGCGCGCAGCCCAACCTGCTCTCTCGCTCTGTGACGCTGACACCGTGGGCCCCGCACGTCAGACCCACGACTCACTTGGACACCACCGCTTCTTCCGCGCGCGCTCGATGCGACAAACCTCCTGTGCGGCCGAACACTGGGGCCCACGCCTCGCTCTGCCCGTGTTAGCTTACACGTGGGACCCCCGGGGCAGTGACTGCCGCTCGTCTTCCTCGTTCTTCGGCCGCGCCGTTCAGCTCGCGCATGGATCGGGGACGATAAGGTGGCATTGACCTTGGATAAGAACCCCCCTAGGTGCCTCCCTATTCCTCCAGTACTCCGTGGTAGAACCTCGTGAACCCCACCGTTGCAGAGAGAGAGAGAGCCGGGGGAAGGAATTGACGTCGCCTGGAAGAATCCGTTGCGCCGTCGGTGAACCCCTTCGGTGCGGGCGGTTCTGCCTTGGCGTGTGGCCAAGCGGGGTTGTAATCTTCCAAGGAAGCCGGCCGCGCCTGCGATTGGGGTCAGGCGTTGGTGCGGTGGGCGAATTGCTCGCCGCCGTGACCACTGTAGGCAGGTTCCGCCCTTCTCCGTGGACGAGCGTCGTCTGACCTCGGCCGGCCATTGGTAAGTCCCCACCGTATCCGTCCTCCCTTCCTATAGGCTATGCACTAGCGAATCGTAAGATGGTGCAGCTGAGCCCCTGGGTCCACTGTCCGGCCATGGTGTTGCCACGGCGCGCCATGGGCAGTACTCTACGCTTGTTGTGAGCAGGAATTGGTGGGGGAAACGAGCTCGTAATGTCACTAATTAGGCGAGGAGCGAACGAATTAGAAGATGGCTGGCTGGGTGATCGGATTCTCAGCTCCGGCGGTCTTGCCGCCGCACGGTGGGTTGCGCCGCCGTGCGTCAACATTGGGGGAAGAAGAGGGATCGTGGGTCGTTCGATCCACATCAACGGCCGCGATTAGAAGTTGGATACTGGTTCGGTCCAACGTCACGGAACCGTCCGATCTAAATCGTGTGCACAGGATTAGATCTTAGGTTTTTAAATCGGGAGCGTTGCATTTGGATCTGACGGCTGAGATCGCATACCGCTTCGCGGGAGATCAGATCTAATCGTAGTCGTCCCTGGTTGATCCCACGGCTAGGATATATCGGTACCCCTTCGGCTCTGGATTCTTGCTAAAGAGACCCTGAATAAAACAGAAATTAACCCGCCGTCCTCATTAGCAGTAGACTGAGTCTAGGGAATTTTTCTGCGCTAGCCCCTGGACTTTCCAGATATTGACGCCCAGTCTAGAGCTCATGAAAATCAAATAAATAAATTCAGAAATGGATTTTTAATATAAAAACAATTCCTATAACTTATTTAATCCATAGAAAATCCATTTTTTGTCCAAATCACTCCATTCCAGTTCCCAAAATTTTGTAATTTTAAATCCTACTACTTAAAGTCTCTGTTTTGGCATAAAACGGTAAGAACATTAAGTTAACATTTAAATCCTATTTTAATCACATTAAACCTTAGGAAATTCATAACTTAAAATCTATAACTCCAAAATTAATAATTCCAGTTCCTATGATCTCATTTTAATGTATAGATTTTTACTGTATATTTTATTTGCATGTGTGATGTGATGTTAATTTATGCTATACTATGTATGTATTGTGTCGATGCGAGTAGACGAGCAAGCCACTGTGGAATCTGAGGTTCAACAAGTAGAGATAGCTGAGCAGGAGCTCATTGAAGGCAAGTTGTGCCCTTGATCACTTACTTTTCCCAGCCATGTTCTTATTAATTTTAATGATCTGCATAGGTTAATTTTGATGGGATCCTTTAGGTTACCCCAGTTCTGGTTATCTTTATACCTTGTTCACCCCTGAAATATTTTTGGGTAGTACCTGCTATTGCTTTATGTGGATTTGGGGTATGAGGATACACTATTCATGATTATTCTGTTATTATCTTGTTATTATTATTGTTCATGTTAAGATCATTAAATTAATGGGAACATGGAGCGACCACCCGGGAAAACAGTGCTACCACAAGGGTTTAATGGGACGCCCTTGGCTGATTAACTAGGAAAGCTAGTGGAGGTCTTTCTTACCCGAAAGGGGCAAGGGCAGTAGGGGAGTGGTCAGTGTAGGGAGGTCCTTGGTTGATTTTGCTGCGATGGCGGTCAGGCAAGAACCCTGCACTGGAGCTTCCTATAAACTGTAGCGGGATTTCTGAAGCTAGTGGAACTTTGTAAAGGCCTCGTAGTGTTACCCTACCTCGCCTCCTCGGTAGAGGTGTATGGGATTGGCCGTCTCTTGGCAGATGGGTAACATGACTTGTGGGTAAAGATGTGCAGCCTCTGCAGAGGGTAAAACTAGTATACTAGTCGTGCTCACGGTCAAGAGCGGCTCGGACCCTCACATGATTAATTTATGGAACTTAAATTTAATTTGACATTTGCATCGCATTTGGGATTATTTTACTATTACTTTTCTTTATTATTATTAAGGTTTGGTATTTACTTACACTTAGTAATTGCTAATAAAATTTTGACCAACTTATAAAAGCAATGCTCAGCTTCAGCCTCTATTTCATTGATCAGCCTTACACTTCATGAACTCCCACCTTTGGTGAGTTCATGCCATATTATTCCCCACGACTTGTTGAGCTATGAACGTATGTGAGCTCACCCCTTGCTGTCTCACACCCCCCCA
This sequence comes from Zea luxurians, assembly GCA_029449295.1. Classification (NCBI taxonomy): domain Eukaryota; kingdom Viridiplantae; phylum Streptophyta; class Magnoliopsida; order Poales; family Poaceae; genus Zea; species Zea luxurians. The sequence goes on from JAOPSE010000132.1 coordinate 2,110,397, forward strand.
CAGGAGAAGAACACGTGGTCGAAGAGGAGCCGCCTAACACCGAGGCATTCGATCTGATCTAGGTGGCGTTTCTCAGTTGACTTTGGCGTCAACGATCCTTAGTTCGTTTTATATTTATTCTTTTATTTTGTAATAAGTCTTCCGCTATGTAATAAGTACTCTGATGTTTTGTGACATTTATCTCTATACACTCTGTTATTATATATGGTGTCTTCTTTGGTGCATGTATGAGATGCACCCGGCTTTGTCCTTTAAGTCCGGGTGTTACAGGGATCGTGTCCCTTAAGCGGAGCCTTGGCCTTAATCGCGCCCATTAGGCCTTTGCAGCTTTGTGCTGATGGGGGTTACCAGCTGAGATTAGGAGTCTTGGGGGTACCCCTAATTATGGTCCCCGACAGTAGCCCCCGAGCCTCGAAGGGAGTGTTGGCACTCGCTTGGAGGCTTTTGTCGCACTTTTTTGCAAGGGGACCGGCCTTTCTTGGTTGCTTTTTGTTCCGGTGGGTGCGCGCGAGCGCACCTGCCGGGTGTAGCCCCCGAGGCCTCGGAGGAGTGTTTTGACTCCTTCGAGGTCTTAGTGCCTTTCGTGATGGCTCGGCCGGTTTGGTTGTTCCCTCATGCGAACTGGACGTAGCCCGGGTGCATAGTCGAGTCCCAAGTTCTCGAGCTGGTATGTTGACGCTGTCAACGGTTTGGCCGGAGCCGGGTTTGCGAGAGCAGCCCCCGAGCCTCCGCACAGAGCGAGAGGACGGTCAAGGACAGACTCGGCTTTTTTCATACGCCCCTGTGTCGCCTTTCCGCAAGGAGGAGGGGGGGAAAGCGCCATGTTGCCCTCGGAGGGCGCCGAACATGGTGTCTCCAGTGAGTTGCTAATGGGTAATTCGAGTGGACGCCCATGCCCCATTCGTTAGGGGTTGGCTAGTGGCCCGGAGGCGTGCTCCAAAAGTACCTGCGGGTGATTCGCCGGACCCGGTCCCCTTTTGACGGGGTCCGAGGGCTCGATGCCTCCCTCTGGTGGGATTCCGTTACGAAAATCGCTCCCGCTAGTCTCGGAAATGTCCTAGGGTACCTCGGGAGCGTAGCCCGAGCCTTGGTTATGTATCGAACGTACCCAGGGTCATCCCTCGCTCTGCGTGCTCTGAGGCGGCTGTCGAACCCTTCGAGGGCCAGCCTACGAACCCCTGATCAGTAGTGGGCACGGAGCCCGAGCGGCCTGAGGCGGTTGTTGAACCCTTCCGAGGGGCCAGCCTTCGAACCTCTGACCAGTAGTGGGCGCGGAGCCCGAGTGCTCTGAGGCGGCTGTCGAACCCTTTCGAGGGGCCAGCCTTCGAACCTTTGATCAGTAGGGGGGCTCAGGGCCCGTTTCCTTCCTAGAGAAGGATCCCTTTTGGAGTATCCCCTTTCCCGGTCCCTGTGGCAAGAGAGAGAAAGAGGAAGTGGAAAAGGATACGAAATTGAACGTCGTGGCGTACCTTTTTGACGCAGTCATTGTGGCGGAGGTGAAGCGTCGCCCGCTTTGCCTGCCAAAGGTGCCACCTGCCCTACCGCAGAGTTAATGCGACAAGACGAGTGGTTCGCGGGGCAGCCGTTGTGCGTGCGCGAGCCGTTCGAGGAACGGAACACGGGCGCGTCGTCTTCACGTCGTGGGAGAGGGTTCTCTCGCTATTCCTGGAGGGGACGTGAGCCTGCAGATGATTTGACTGCTGCTTCCGCCCGCCTGCCATCGCCATTACTGCCGGCCCATTTTTGGCCGTATCGACCGTCGCCCCTTCTCCCGCGGCTGACTGGACCGTGACCGGTGTGCCTGGTTGGCACTGCTAGGCCGTGTGCAGGGTTGCCTTGAGTTGCGGCACCGGTTCCGCAGTCGAGGAGGCGTGGGACTGGCACGAGTGGCGGTGCAGTTTCTTGCACGTAGTAACCGGCGCGTCGGTTACATGACATGTGGGCCTAGGCCTCCATGCTGGACGCAGCGAAGTCGGAAGGGTGCGCCCTCTTGGTGCGGTTGCATGCCGCCTGCATGGTGGTCCGCTTTTTCTCCCGTTGGTCCGGGCGATAGTGGAGGAATGCTTGTAACCGCTGGGTCGTTGTGCGCTTCGCGCGCGGCGGTTTGGCTCCTTCTGTCCTGGGGCAGCTTGCATGACGCGTGGGACCCAGCCCCCGCGTCGTAGGGGGAGGACCTTGGAGCATGTTGGAGAAGACTCAGTCCGCGACGGCTGAGGACGCAAGTGGGGAGAGTCGCCTTTAAAAGGAGGGTGACCCCTTTGGATGGCAACCATGTCTTCGCACCTCCATGTATTGCATCTTTCCACCTTCCAGCCCCCGGATGGGGAGCGCTCGCGTCGCTTTCGTCTTGCTGTTGTTGGAGGAACGCAACTTCGCGGAAGTTGGTACCTTTCAGCCATCGCTCGGCTTCAAGGATTTTCATTAGGCAGCCCGGCTGCATCCCCTCGCCGGTGGTCACCCAAGACGGTGACCACCAGTTCGATGGTGGGGAGAAGCGAGCCGGGCTGCGGCTTCTGCCCCGCCCTCAGCTTCAAGGATCTTCATCATCCTTGCTGGGGCGGAGGGCGGGCTGAGCCAGAGCTCTACCTCTCGCACGGGTTCGTGGGTCATCCTCTCCTTCAGCATTCAGGGGAGAGGGTGCTCACTGGCCTTAGCGGAAGGGGCGGACTCCGACAACGCGGGGCTGGCCGCGAGCGTCGCCAGCTGCAGCGTGTTGGGTTCGCTGGCTCGGCTGGTGGCGGCTCGGTTCCCGGTGCCCCCTCCCGCCGTACGAGAGGTCACCGCGCCACACGCACCAGGGGGCCGCCCAAGACGTCGCGCGCTGCTAGGGCGGCGTTCGTGTTCTTGGGCAGTCCTGCCTTTGCTCCGGTACGACGCCTCTTGCGCGGAGGTCGGTGCTTCACCTGTCCGAGAGGATCCGAGTGGGGATCCGCCGGTGGGCAGATGGCTGCCGTCGTCGACGTTGAGGTGGTGGTGGCTGAAGAAGTCCTCATTGCCGACGAGATCGCCGCCACCATCCGCGCTCCGGGCCTCCGGCTCTTTGGCTTTGATAGCTTGTCCTCGCCCCTCGAGTGGGGACGTGGGCGAGGAGCTCATCGCAGCAGCGTCCGCCCTGAGGTCATCGTTGCTGCTGTTTGGCCACTTTGGAGCGGGGGTCGTTGTCGCTGCTACCGGAGCGGGCATCGGTGAGCCACCAGGGGTTTTGTCGCCCCGCAGGCCCTCCAACGTGGGGGGTTGTTCGTACCTGCGGGGGTGGAACCGGAGTTCCGTTTGTAATGGCACCTTGAGTGCCGGTGTTTGTTCATTATGGCCGTCGAGGCCTGAACATGTAGGTACTTTTGGGTGTAATACCATGTTTTTCCCTCATTTTCGAGCACTGAGACTCGCCTGTCGGCTAGCCGAACCGCTTAACCAAATGTGAGTTGCTCTGTGCGGAAGGTGACGAGTGAGGTATCCGTATCTCGGAGGCGTAGGAATCCCTCGGCTCGGTCGGCCTTGCCGCACGAGGCTTCACTTGTTTAGTCAAAGAAACCCTCGGCCGCTCTTCGACGAGCCGGAGCCGGAGGCAGCGGTGCCAGCACGGACAAAGGCAGAGTTGGCTCGAAAAAGGGAGCTTCGTTGCCCGGGGCTTGGCCGGGACCAACGCCGGAGTCGAGTTGTCGAGGCCACGAGTCGGGCTGGTGTCCTCGGGGGACGGCTGGCTGAGGCTTCGGGGCGGCCGGCCGAGCCGTTTGCTCGGGCCGGGTTCCTGGAGGATACCTTGGCGGCGATGGCCCGGGCCTGGTGCTGATGTCGTCCTTCGGTGCGGAGATCCTCCGCCCGTGTTGCCGTCCGAGGCTCGGTCGGACTTCGCCAAAGGTGGAGTTGACACCGAGGGTGCTGCTGCTCCCTCTCCATCGACATCTGAGCTTGCAGCATCGGTTCGCCTGTAGTATGCATATGTCTTTTGCGGCCGCCAAGGCCCAAACATACTATCGTCGTGTTGTAAAGTTGCGTTTCTTTTCCTCTTGTTTCGAGTGTCAAGACTTGCTTGTCGGTGGCGGAATCGTTCATCTGAGCGAGAGTTACTTCTCACGGAAGGTGATGAGTGAGGTATCCGTATCCCGGAGGTGTAGGAGTCCCTCGGCTCGGTCAACCTTGCCGCTTACGTGTACTCTTACTCGTCCGTAGGATTCTTTTGTCGACATGGTCGAGATGGCACGAAAAATCGTTTCGGCAGAAGAGTCTTCGAGCGTTAAGACTTGTTCGGTCAGCGGAACCGTTTATCCGAGCGCGAGTTACTTATCGCAGAAGGTGATGAGTGAGGTATCCGTATCCTGGAGGCGTAGAAGTCCCTCGGCTCGGTCAGCCTTGCCTGCTTACGTGTACTCCGCCGTTTTCAGGATCCCACCATCGAAGTAGTCGAAAAACACAAAAAATGCTCTTGCCGAAAGACTTTTTTCGAGGAAAATTTTGACGCAGAGGGGGTTCGCCCCTTCTAGCCCCCGAGGGAGGGTTGGGCTTTGCCGAGGCAAGGCCGACCCTTCCTTGATGGTTAGACTTCATATGTAAACGAGGTATATGAACGGCTTGAAAACATCTTAAGGGTAGAAGCGACGTAGCTGTCGGATGTTCCAAGCGTTGCTATAGACCTTGCCTCGACTGTTGGCCAGCTTGTATGTCCTAGGCTTCAAAACCTTGGCGATAATGAATGGCCCTTCCCAGGGAGGCGTGAGCTTGTGCCGCCCTCGGGCGTCTTGTCGTAGTCGAAGCACCAAGTCGCCCACCTGGAGGTCTCGGGACCGAACCCCTCGGGCGTGGTAGCGTCGCAGGGACTGCTGATACCGCGCCGAGTGTAGTAAGGCCACGTCCCGAGCCTCTTCCAGCTGGTCCAGTGAGTCTTCTCGGTTGGTCTGGTTGCATCGGTCGTCGTAGGCCCTCGTCCTTGGGGAACCGTATTCTAAGTCTGTGGGCAAGATGGCCTCGACCCCATAGACTAGAAAGAACAGCGTGAAGCCCATGGCTTGACTTGGCGTCGTCTTCAGGCTCCAGACCACCAAGGGGAGTTCCTTCATCCATCGCCTGCCGAACTTGTGGAGGTCGTTGTAGATCCTCGGCTTGAGTCCTTGCAGAATCATGCCGTTGGCACGCTCTACCTGCCCATTCTTCATGGGGTGAGCCATGGCGGCCCAGTCCACCCGGATGTGGTGATCCTCGCAGAAGTCCAGGAACTTTCTGCCGGTGAACTGGGTGCCGTTGTCGGTGATGATGGAGTTCAGGACCCCGAAGCGATGGATGATGTTGGTGAAGAATGCCACCGCCTGTTCGGACCTGATGCTGTTTAGGGGTCGGACCTCGATCCACTTGGAGAATTTGTCGATGGTGACCAGTAGGAGCGTGTAGCCACCGGGTGCCTTCTGCAAGGGACCGACAAGGTCCAGACCCCACGCAGCAAACGGCCAGGTGATGGGTATTGTTTGTAGAGCCTGAGCGGGTAGGTGTGTCTGCCTTGCGTAGAACTGACACCCTTGGCAGGTGCGGACAATTCTAGTGGCGTCAGCCACCACGGTCGGCCAGTAGAAACCTTGTCGAAAAGTGTTTCCAACAAGGGCTCGAGGCGCTGCGTGGTGACCGCAAGCCCTCGAGTGTATTTCTTGTAAGAGTTCCTGGCCTTCGGCGATGGATATGCATCACTGGAGGATGCCGGAGGGGCTGCGGTGGTAGAGCTCCTTCTCGTCACCCAGCAAGACGGATGATTTAGCACGCCGCGCCAGTCGCCGAGCTTCGGCTCGATCGAGGGGCAGCTCTCCTTGGTGGAGATATTGTAGGTACGGGGTCTGCCAGTCTCGATCAGGCAGGACCTCATTCCGCTCTCCCTCGACGCACAGTGCCTCACCCTCAGGGGCCAAGGGTGCCTCGAGTTGAGACGAGGGCGCCTCGGGCTGAGTCGAGGGTGCCTCGTGCTGAGCCGAGGGTGCCTCGGGTTCTACCGAGGGTGTCTCGGGCTCGGTTGTGTCGCTGGTCTTGACCGAGGATTGATGTAGATCTCGGGAGAAGACGTCCGGGGGAACCGCTGTCCGCCCCAAAGCTATCTTCGCCAGCTCGTCCGCAGTCTCGTTGTACCGCCGAGCGACGTGGTTGACCTCGAGCCCGTAGAACTTGTCTTCCAGGCGCCGAACCTCGTCGCAGTAGGCTTCCATCTTTGGGTCACGGCAGTGGGAGTTCTTCATGACTTGGTCGATGACAAGCTACGAGTCATCGCGAGCGTCGAGGCGTCGGACCCCTAGCTCGATGACGATGCGCAACCCGTTGACCAGAGCCTCGTACTCAGCCACGTTGTTGGACGCCGGGAAATGGAGGCGCAGCACGTAGCGGAGGTGCTTCCCGAGGGGCGAGATGAAGAGCAGGCCCGCGCCTGCCCCTGTTTTCATCAGCGACCCATCGAAAAACATGGTCCAGAGTTCCGGTTGGATAGGAGCTGCCGGAAGCTGGGTGTCGACCCATTCAGCCACAAAGTCTGCCAAGACTTGGGACTTGATGGCCTTCCGAGGGGCGAACGAAATTGTCTCGCCCATGATTTCCACCGCCCACTTTGCAATCCTACCCGAGGCCTCTCGGCACTGGATGATCTCCCCGAGGGGGAAGGATGACACCATAGTTACCGGATGAGACTCGAAGTAGTGTCGCAACTTTCGCCGCGTCAGAATTACTGCGTACAGTAGCTTCTGAGTTTGTGGGTAGCGGATCTTGATCTCGGACAGTACCTCACTGATGAAGTAGACCGACCTCTGGACGGGCAATGCATGCCCTTCTTCTCGTCTCTCGACCACGATCGTGGCGCTGACCACCTGAGTGGTAGCGGCGACGTAGATCAAGAGGGCTTCTCCAGCAGCGGGGGGCACCAGGACGAGTGCGTTCGTAAGGAGCGCCTTCAGGTTCCTGAGGGCTTCCTCAGCCTTGGGGGTCCAAGTGAAGCTCTTGGTCTTTCTTAAGAGGCGGTACAGAGGTAGGCCTCTTTTGCCGAGGCGCGAGATGAAGCGGCTCAGAGCCGCAAGGCATCCCATGACCCTCTATACGCCTTTCAAGTCCTTGATGGGCCCCATGTTGGTGATGGCCGCGATTTTTTCCGGGTTGGCCTCGATGCCCTGCTTGGAGACGATGAACCCCAAGAGCATGCCTCGGGGGACTCCGAAGACGCACTTCTCGGGGTTGAGTTTTACGTCTTTCGCCCTGAGACACTTGAATGTCGTTTCAAGGTCGGAGAGGAGGTCGGAGGCTCTCCTCATCTTGACTACGATGTCATCGACGTAAGCCTCGACCGTTCGACCAATGTGCTCCCCGAACACATGGTTCATGCACCTTTGGTATGTCGCACCCGCATTCCTCAAACCAAATGGCATAGTAACGTAGCAGTACATGCCAAAAGGTGTGATGAAAGAAGTCGCGAGCTGGTCGGACTCTTTCATCCTGATTTGGTGATACCCTGAGTAGGCATCGAGGAACGACAGGGTTTCGCACCCAGCAGTGGAATCCACGATTTGATCGATACGAGGCAGAGGGTAGGGAACCTTCGGACATGCTTTGTTTAGACCAGTGTAGTCTACACACATCCGCCATTTCCCTCCTTTATTTCTCACAAGCACAGGGTTGGCAAGCCATTCGGGATGGAATACCTCTTTGATGAACCCAGTGGCCATCAGCTTGTGGATCTCCTCGTCTATGGCTCTGCGCTTTTCTTCGTCGAATCGGCGCAGAGGCTGCTTCACGGGTCGGGCTCCAGCTCAGATATCCAGTGAGTGCTCGGTGACTTCCCTCGGTATGCCCAGCATGTCCGAGGGACTCCACGCAAAAACCTCGGCGTTCGCGCGGAGAAAGTCGACGAGCACTGCTTCCTATTTGGGGTCGATCTCAGAGCCGATCCGGATCTGCTTGGAGGTGTCGTTGCTGGGGTCGAGAGGGACGGATTTAACCGCCTCTGCTGGTTCGAAGTTGCCGGCATGGCGCTTCGCATCTGGAACCTCCTTGGGGAGGCTTTCCATGTCAGCGATGAGGGCCTCAGATTCGGCGAGGGCCTCAGCATACTCCACCACTCCACGTCGCATCCGTACGCGTGTCGGTACGTGGGGCCGATGGTGATGACCCTGTTGGGGCCCGGCATCTTGAGCTTGAGGTAGGTGTAGTTGGGGACGGCCAAGAACTTGGCGTAACATGGCCTCCCCAGCACTGTGTGGTAGGTTCCTCGGAACCCGACCACCTCGAACGTGAGGGTTTCCCTTCAGAAGTTGGAGGGAGTCCCAAAGCAGACGGGAAGATCGAGTTGTCCGAGGGGTTGGACGCGTTTCTTAGGGATGATCCCGTGAAAAGGCGCTGCGCCTGCCCGGATCGAGGACAGATCGATCTGCAAGAGCCCGAGGGTCTCGGCGTAGATGATGTTGAGGCTGCTGCCTTCGTCCATGAGGACCTTGGTGAGCCTGACGTTGCCGATGACGGGGTCGACAACGAGCGGATATTTCCCCGGGCTCGGCACGCGGTCGGGGTGGTCGCCCTGGTCGAAGGTGATGGGCTTGTCGGACCAGTCTAGGTAGACTGGCACCGCCACCTTTACCGAGCAGGCCTCCCGACGCTCTTGCTTGCGGTGCCGAGCCGATGCGTTCGCCACTTGCCCACCGTAGATCATGAAGCAGTCATGGACCTCGGGAAACTCCTCTGCCTTGTGGTCCTCCTTGTCATTGTTGTGGGCCCTGCCACCTTCCACGGGTGGCCCGGCCTTGTGAAAGTGGCGTCGAAGCATGACGCACTCCTCAAGGTTGTGTTTGACGGGCCCCTGATGATAGGGGCACGGCTCCTTGAGCATCTTATCGAAGAGATTGGCACCTCCAGGAGGTTTCCGAGGGTTCTTGTACTCAGCGGCGGCGACAAGGTCCGCGTCGGAGGCATCGCGTTTCGCTTGCGACTTCTTCTTGGTGTCGCGCCAAGTGGACGGCTCAGGGACATCTTCCGGCTGGCGGCCCTGGGGCTGCTTGTCCTTCCGGAAGATGGCCTCAACCGCCTCCTGGCCAGAGGCGAACTTGGTGGCGATGTCCATCAGCTCGCTCGCCCTGGTGGGGGTCTTGTGACCCAGCTTGCTCACTAGGTCGCGGCAGGTGGTGCCGGCGAGGAACACGCCGATGACATCGGAATCGGTGATGTTGGGCAGCTCGGTGCGCTGCTTCGAGAATCGTCGTATGTAGTCCCGGAGAGACTTTCCCGGCTGCTGGCGGCAGCTTCGGAGATCCCAGGAGTTCCCAGGGCGCACGTACGTGCCCTGAAAGTTGCCGGCATAGGCTTGGACCAGGTTGTCCCAGTTGGAGATCTGCCCCAGAGGCAGATGCTCCAGCCAGGCTCGAGCGGTGTCGGAGAGGAACAGGGGGAGGTTGCGGATGATGAGGTTGTCATCGTCCGTTCCACCTAGCTGGCAGGCCAGTCGGTAGTCCGCGAGCCACAGTTCCGGCCTCGTCTCCCCCGAGTACTTTGTGATGGTAGTCGGGGTTCGGAACCGGGTCGGGAACGGCGCCCGTCGTATGGCCCGGCTGAAAGCCTGCGGATCGGGTGGTTCGGGCGAGGGGCTCCGATCCTCCCCGCTGTCGTAGCGTCCCCCACGCTTGGGGTGGTAGCCTCGGCGCACCCTTTCGTCGAGGTGGGCTCGACGGTTGCGGTGGTGGTGCTCGTTGCCGAGGCGACCCGGGGCCGCAGGCGCCGTGTTGCGCGTGCGCCCGATGTGGACCGAGGCTTCTCGCACGAATCCGGAAGTCGTGGCGCGATGCTCCGGGGGGTACCCCTGCCTTCGGGAGGCAGAGCTCTCGGCCCGTCGGACTGCGACATCTTCTAGGAGGTTCTTGAGCTCTCCCTGGATACGCCGCCCCTCGGTGGTGGAGGGTTCCAGCATCGCTCGGAGTAGTATCGCAGCTGCAGCCAGGTTCTAGCCGACCCCACTGGAAACCAGGGGCAGCCTTGGCCTGGTATCATCGGCGATGCGGTGCTGGACGTCCTGGGCCAGATGACACGCTTCTCCGGCGGGAGCTCGGTCTGCCCACTCCTGTCCGAGGTTCAGCCGAGGCTGCGCAAGTGTTCCTGCCTCCTCGTCGAGCCTGGCCTGCATCTCGCGGATTTGCTCGAGCTGTGCGTCCTGACCCCCTGCAGGGACTGGGACCACAGCTAGCTCCCGAAGGATGTCTACGCGAGGCGCAGGCCTAGGGGGATCGCTGTTCTCCGGCATACCAAGATGGTTACCTTCGCCGAGACCCCCTAGATCGACGTGTAAACATTCGCGACTTGGGCCACAGTCCTCGTCGCCGAGGCTGTGGCTACCATCGGAACAATTGGAGAGGCAGTAGTCACATGCGGTCATGAAGTCCCGCATGGTACTGGGGTTTCCAAGCCCAGAGAAATCCCAACCGGAGTCGGGCTCGTCATCTTCCTCGAAACCCGAGGGCCCGTAGGTCGAGACGGCCGTCAGTCTATCCCGAGGTGACCGCACATGGTACCCCGGAGGGTTTGGACATGCCTTTGTGAAAGCCTCCACCGAAGCGGGGTCGCTTGGTGGATCGAAGCTGAATCTGAAAGGTATGGGATGGGAAACGGACGGTACCTCTTGATCGACGGGTGGTGACGAAGTCGCGTCAGGGGCGTACTGCACCATTGTCTCAGGTACAAGGGCGACGCCCAGCAAGCCCTTCGCGAGCGTGCTGATGTCATCCGTCAACTCGATGTTGGCGTGTTGCGGGGAAACGGCACTCGTCTTCGTCTCCGACGCGAGGTCAACGCCCAGCGTGTCCCCCGCTGGGGCGCCGGCGCTGTCGTCTCGCTCGACAGTCGATGAGGCGTCGCCCCCTGCTTGGCCATGCCTGCCCCGCCTCCTCCTCCGTCGGCGGGGGAGGCGACGGGATAGAACTAAATGCTGCTCTTCCGCCACGTGGGGAAGACGTCGTCGATTCCGCCGCCGGCGGGCGGGCTGACGGCCGCCATTGTCGTCGTCGCGCGGTGGAAGGAGGAGTACCATGTCGTAGCTGCCGTCGAGAAACATGAACTCGAGACTCCCGAAACGGAGTGTCGTCCCGGGTTGGAAAGGTTGCTGGGGACTACCCATCTGGAGCTTGACGGGAAGCTGTTCGTCAACACGCAGCAGGCCCCTACCTGGCGTGCCAACTGTCGGCGTTTCGACCCCGGGGGGTCCCTGGACCGACGAGTAAATTGTCGCTACATGCCCTAGCCCAGATGGGTCGGCGCGAGACGGGACACAAAGGGGGAGAACAGCGAGGGGAAACCGCGGCCTTCGTGTTGTCCTACGCCCAGGGCGGCTGGATGCGCTTGCAGTAGGGGGTTACAAGCGTTCGCGCGGGAGCGAGAGAGAGAGCGAGAGCCTTACGCGCCGGCCCGTTCTCCCGTGTGGCCAACCTCTCCGTACGAGAGCCCTGGTCCTTCCTTTTATAGACGTAAGGAGAGGGCCCAGGTGTACAATGGGGGGTGTAGCAGTGCGCTAACGTGTCTAGCAGAGAGGAGCTAGAGCCCTAAGTACATGTCGTCGTGGCAGTCGGGGAGGTTTTGGCACCCTGTTCATGTGATGTCGTGGTCGTCGGAGGAGCGCTGGAGCCCTGCGGAAGTACAGCTGTCGGGGCTGTCAGGTCCATGCTGACGTCTCCTTGCTGACATAAGAGGCTGGGAGCTGCCGCTGTCATGGAGCGTGCGGGTTGTCATCATTACTTGTTTACTGGGGGAGCCAGATGGGACGCCGGTCTTGTTTCCCGTAGCCTGAGCTAGCTAGGGGTAGGGTAATGATGGCCCTCCTGGCGACGTGGCTGGTCCGAACCCGAGTTTGGGCGAGGTGGCGATTCCTCCGAGGTCGAGGTTGAGTCCGAGCCCTGGGGTCAGGCGAGGCGGAGTCCATCGTCTTCCGGAGCCGAGGCTGAGTCCGAGCCCTGGGGTCGGGCGAGGCGGAGTTCGTCGTCTTCCGGAGCCGAGGCTGAGTCCGAGCCCTGGGGTCGGGCGAGGCGGAGTTCGTCATCTTCCGGAGCCGAGGCCGAGTCCGAGCCCTGGGGTCGGGCGAGGCGGAGCTTCCTATATCGCCCGAGGCTGGACTTAGCCGTTGTCGACCTCACTCTGGTGAGTGGCGCGGCAGTCGGAGCAGGGCAGGCGACGCTGTTTTCTTGTCAGGTCGGTCAGTGGAGCGGCGAAGTGACTGCGGTCACTTCGGCCTTGTCGACTGGAGCGCGCGTCAGGATAAGATGTCAGGCGATCCTTGCATTAAATGCTCCTGCGATATTGTCGGTTGGTGTGGCGATTTGACCAAGGTTGCTTCTCCGCGAAGCCTACCCGAGCTGAGCCTCGGGCGAGTCGGTGGTGCGTCCGTCGCTCGAGGGGACCCTCGGGCGAGGCGTAAATCTTCCAGGGTCGGCCTTTGCAGCTTTGTGCTGATGGGGGTTACCAGCTGAGATTAGGAGTCTTAGGGGTACCCCTAATTATGGTCCCCGACAAAAATGGTCCAAAAGGCAGCACAACAAACATCACCTATTTATCCAGTGAAAGAATACTTTTCACCCACCTACTCATCATCGATATATTACCATGTTCAAATGTGGAATGGTACGGTGATGAACCCATGGTACTTGCATAGTCCCTTTGCCTATTCAGACTGGGGCCTCCATTATATACCTTTGATCTATTGATTAGATGGTCATAGCCGAGAAAGATGCAATCTGAAACGGTCTTTATGCATTGGAGCTTAATTGAACGATCACCCTATTGGATTGAAAAGCCGGTGAATTGCATCGGGCTTAATTCTCACTTCGGGAACAAGGTGACTTGTGAGATCTATTGTTTCCCGAAGGATGCTGGCACTACATATGCTTTTGGTTCGTCAACCTTCATCAAAAGGCAGGGGCATATGTTGACCATCAAAAATGTCCTTGCAAACGGTTCGGCCCTGAGAGCGAATGGTCTGCGGTTCGAACTGGCTGTCGTAGCGGCACGGACCGTCCAAGCGTGCGCAGAATCAGTTAGGGTTCCAGATTTCTTGCGGAGTTTGTTAACTAAACATGCGGGATTAAATCGAGAACCGACTTGTAACGGGTCCAGATCTACCCTTTATATAGATGAAGGTCTACGACCGATTAAACCCCTAAAATCGATCCAATCAAATCTACTTATCGTTTTCACCTTATGCATTAGAAGTAGCTCTAGTTTAGCATCCCTCTACCTTGAATCTTCACCTCTCTTTGGCTATATGTCGATTAGAGGCATCTTGGGTGACCTACCGACGTCAAGACACATCTTAGGATCTCTCCTCCCCGACAGGGTCCCTTCCAGGAGGCGAGATCTAGGTCTGCTACGAAGAAGACGACGCTTTACGCCATCGTGGACCGTCCGAGCCCCAGACGGGGACCGTCCGGACGTACGTAGAGGAGTGGCCGCTCCTGCACCCAAGTCGTGGACCATCCAGTCCTGTGCCGTAAACCGTCCATGCCTTTGCAGAGAGCACCGCGAGATGGTTCGTTCCAGTGTTTAGCGTCCAGATTGACGCCAACACTGGCCAACGCTCCTGGCCACATCCACACGTAAGCATGGAAGTAAACAGACTAGATTCACAAACAATTTCGGCGTGGTGGAGAAAAGGAAATTTGTTACCAACCTGTTCAATGCATCTGGCCATATAGAAGAAGTCGACGCCGTTTGCATGATGCCGTGCAGGTTAGGTTCGTACTACAAATGTCTCGTTTGTTTTCGCCTCAGTCAGGCTCAGCGATGACTGATGAGTGATGACTACTCTAATATAATGAGCACAAGCACTTGACAAATGCACACGAAATGTGACTGATCCAACCGGACACCTAAGCGTCCAAAGATGACTAGCTCCCTCGTCATCTTCTAATGTCGTTAATCACCTCGTCATCCACATTGGGTCGCGTTGCGCTTGATCCGAAGGAGCACCTGCCACATCTGACCATTGTCCATCTCTCAGTCTCACACGCGCTGCCATGGACGGATCCATGTGGTGCGCTGCCAACTACGTGCCTCTGACGCCGCTCAGCTTCCTGGAGCGCGCCGCGGTCGTGTACGGCGACCGCGCGGCCGTCGTTTGCGGCGATAGGCTGTTCTCGTGGCGCGAGACGAGGGAGCGGTGCCTCGCCGGGGCAGCCGCGCTCGCTCGTCTCGGCGTTGGCCGCCGCGACGTGGTAAGCCATGGCAGGACGACGAGCTGTTTTCTTTCCTTCTCTCTCTCTCTCTCTCTCTCTCTCTCTCTCTCTCTTGTACGTGGCCAAGAAAAACTCGAGGAACGGCTGGTGATCTCTATTTCTCCGTGTGTGCTGCCCTGCGGATCAGGTCGCGGTCATCGCCTCGAACGTACCGGCGATGTACGAGCTCCATTTCAGCGTGCCGATGACCGGCGCCGTCCTGTGCACGCTCAACACCCGCCACGACGCGGCCTTGGTGTCCGTCCTGCTGAAACACTCGGAAGCCAAGGTCTTCCTCGTGGAGTCGCAGTTCCACGCCGTGGCCCGCGACGCGCTCAGGCTCCTCGCCGACGCCAAAGACAGGCTTCCTCTCGTCATCACGGTCTCTGACCCCAGCAGCAGCAGCACCGGCGGCGGCTGCGGCAGCAACGACGGCAGCGTCGCGGTCGCGGAGTACGAAGCGCTTCTGCGGAGCGCGCCGCGCGACTTCGAAATCCGGTGGCCGGCCGACGAGCGCGACCCGATATCGCTGAACTACACGTCGGGCACCACGTCGAGGCCCAAGGGCGTCATCTACAGCCACCGCGGCGCGTTCCTCAACACGCTGGCCACGGTGCTCGTCAACGAGATGGCGACCATGCCCGTCTACCTCTGGACCGTGCCCATGTTCCACTGCAACGGGTGGTGCATGGTGTGGGCCACCGCGGCGCAGGGCGGCACGAGCGTCTGCATCGGCAGCGTGTCCCCCGGGGTGGTCTTCGACCACATCGTGCGCCACGGCGTCACCAACATGGGCGGAGCGCCGACGGTGCTCAGCATGCTCGCGAACGCGCCGGCGGCGGAGCGGAAGCTGCTGCCGAGGAGGGTCCGCATCTCCACGGGCGGCGCGCCGCCGCCGCCGCAATTGCTGGCCAAGATGGACGAGCTCGGCTTCGACGTCGCGCACGGGTACGGGCTCACCGAGACGTACGGCCCGGCGACGACGTGCGTGTGGAAGCCCGAGTGGGACGCGCTGCCGCCCGCGGAGCGCGCCCGGATGAAGGCGCTGCAGGGCGTCGCCCACGCCATGCTCCAGGAGGTCGCCATCAAGGACCCGGTGAGCATGGAGACGTTGCCCTCCGACGGGCGCGCCGTGGGCGAGGTGATGCTCCGGGGGAACACGGTCATGGGCGGGTACTACAAGGACGCGGCGGCCACAGAGGAGGCCATGCGCGGCGGGTGGCTGCGCACAGGCGACCTCGGCGTGCGCCACCCGAACGGGTACATCCAGCTCAAGGACCGGTCCAAGGACATCATCATCTCGGGCGGCGAGAACATCAGCTCCATCGAGGTGGAGTCGGTGCTGTTCGGGCACCCCGCGGTGCTCGACGCCGCGGTGGTCGCGCGGCCCGACGACCACTGGGGCGAGGCGCCGTGCGCGTTCGTCACGCTCAGGGACGGCGCGAGAGCCACCGCGGACGACATCATCCGCTTCTGCCGGGCTCGGCTGCCGCACTACATGGCGCCCAGGACGGTGGTGTTCAGCGACCTCCCCAAGACTTCGACCGGCAAGACGCAGAAGTATCTGCTCCGGGAGAAGGCGAGGGCCATGGGAGGCCTGCGCAAGCCAGATCGAAGCAGGCTCTAGTTGACCTGTTGCTGGGAACAGGCCACTGGCTGCATTCCTGGCAGCCTGCTGATAGTTTTATCTTGGTCAACTACGCTTAGCCATCATCGATCAAGGGGCAGCATTCAGTCATGCCCTCGTGCTTTCACAGCCACCACGTTGCACATGGACCTGTCCTGTACGGTGAAATAGTATTGCAGGACTTGGCCATTCATGGAATGCTTTATTGGATCATCCCAATTCTAATAAATACGTATTCACTCACAGATGCAAACTTTAATGTTTGCTTTATTCAAACAGCTAGACCAATCGCCAATGAATAGACCACAACAGCAATCTGAGTATCTCACAGTGGCATATCATACACCAGCTACTGCTCTAACGTCTATAGCAAGCAGATGAGGATCAGCGACATGAGGAAGGCGATGAGGGACGTCCTCCACACGGACCCGGCAAACTCCGCTCTCGCAGCTCCTCCCTCTGAAAGACCAAAAGAACCCAACCATCAGAAACCTATCAGGCACACAGATTGTTAGCGGATGCAGAGTTGCAGGGCGTCACTCACTCTGGCACGCAGTCTCATTTGCAGGCACAAGGCTGGTATGTATGGTGAGGGACGTGGTGTTGGTATAACCGCTGTACGCGCACATCCTGGACGCGCAACCGGTGCCGTTGACCTGCCCGAGCGTCAGGCCTCCACTGCACGGCGGCACCGCCGGGCACCTTCCGCCTTTCACCGGAGTGCAGTCTAGACTGGCAATCATCACACGGGAAAGGGAAACAACTGTGAGTCGCCGTGCCGTCGCCGATGAAAAGAGACGGCAGAGCTGAAAGACTGGAGCTTACTGCTCGTAGTTGCTCGCGCTGCAGCTGCACTGGATGCAGTCGTCGGCGGTGAGCACGTAGGTGCCGTTCGGGACGAGCAGGTTGTAGTCAGCCGAGGCGTTGCCGACCGATGACTTGCACACTGGAAGCACAGAATTTCCACGAACAGTCAGTACTGACGGGACTGCGAGATCCCTTTTGCTATTGTAATGGAACAGAAAAAGAAACAGAGGGGTAATGAAGCAGTGGTCAAAAAGGATGTGTGCAAGTATCTATGGCAACTGGGACTTGTGAGCTGTCCTGTGCTAATAGCATGTTCATTAGGGTTCAGACACGGAGCCAGAGAGTTCGCAGGGTGATGGCAACGTATAACAGATTATGAATAAAAAGTTGATCCCTTGGAACGAATTCTGAGCTGTGGTTTCTTGAATAATTCAAACAGGTGGACTTGTCCTGGCACGCAGGATGAACCGATAGCGACTTGTCTAAACGCTCCACCACACCGTCCAAGATGGTGGTCTCACTCACCAAGTCTCTGAACAACTGGAGCATCCATGGGGCAACAAACTTGTCAAGCTCACCAAGTCGTCAATAACAGATCTATTTTTTTTTTTTTAAAAAAAAAGAGTCTCCAGTCTCCACCCAACCCAAGGGAACCATCGTTGAGTCCAATTGTCTACACAATAGTGGTATGCCATTTGAGACCTGCATTTGATTCGGGCATTTAGCAGACCTATGTCACATAGGAGGAATCTAACAGCTCATCCATATGCTTCCCAGTCCGATATCAAGTCATCTTTCTTCTGTAACTAGAAAAAAAAAAATCCACCACTTCTATGTCTCGTAGTACGTCCTAAGCAGAGCTACAAGCATTATTCACAATTCACAACTAGGTATGGATTGCAACGTAAGAAGAGGAAGAGGAAGAGGAAGACGCTTACCAGGGAGGGGGACATCCAGGATCTGCCCCTGCTGCAGGCTGGTCTTGGGGTCGGTGATCTTATTCACACTCAGCAGCGTGGTCTCGGTGACCCCGAACCTGGCGGCGATGCCGGGCGGGTCGTCCCCCTTGGCGACGCTGTAGGCGAAGTGCATAACGTCGGCGCCGTCCACCTGGTCGCAGGTGCAGGGCAGCGGGATCCTGAGCTTCTGCCCGATGTCGATGAGGTTGACGTTGGTGATGTTGTTGGCGGTGGCGATCTCCTGGTAGGTGACGAAGGCGTCGAACACCTCCCGCGCGATGTGGTCCAGCCCGTCCAGCGGGTACACCACGTAGAAGGGTCCCCCGTCCGACTGCCCCACGCCGTTGCTCCCGCACCGGCACCGGAACGGCACGCGCACCGTGGCCCTGGCCGCCAGCGGCGTCGAGGCCGGCGTCGTGGCGGGGAGGCCGTTGGCGCCCAGCAGCTCCGCCAGCGTCGTGGTGGCGTTGAACCGCGCCACCAGCTCCCCGTACGTGGTCGCGTTGGGCACCGCGTACCCGATCGCCGACTGGCACGTTTTGCCCACTGTGGCGCAGGTGAAGTTGGCGGCTGAGGCCGGCGCCGCGAGCAGGAGGGCGAGCAGCAGCGCGACCAAGGAGGCCAGGCGGGCGGCGAACGGCGACATGCTGGTGCCTCTGCTCTGCCTGCGCCGCGGCGAGGGAAAAAAGAGGGCTTGGGAGGGAGTTTTGAGTGCTTGTTTGACGGGACGGGACGGGACGCGAATGGGCTTAAATGCTCGCAGTGTGGACCCCCTCCGTATGAATGAAAAATGGAGGGACTGCAAAAATCATTCATGTGGAGCCCCGGCAGGGAAAATGCGACGAGTTTGTGGTGGACCGAGTGGCCTAGTCGCACTAGTTCCGGGTTCTGATGGGTGTGTATCTATCGGTGATGGCCTGGGGCGTCCACCGGCGACCGGGACAGGTTGGCTAGACCTTGGACGCGAGGAAAATGGCCAGAGTTTCCAACGACCCGAGGTGGACTTGTCGACATCACGCGGACGCGCACTGAGCTCAAGCGCGTTCGTTCGTGCTGTGGAAAGCTTTGCCCAGACCACACTGCCTTGAGACCAAGTTGCAAGCACATAGGGGGACAGGGGCAACACACCCAACCACGGGCGCCGTTTGATTATTGCATCCACCCAGTTCCCAAGCAAAAAAAATATCCCAGCCAGAGGAAAGGAATGCGTAGCAAAGAATGAGCCAACCAATGAACGCAGGAACGGAGTTCCGTCAACTTCCTACAAAGAATGCTGTTCCCTTACAGGCAAAATCTGGAGCCTATATAGACAGAAAAATCCGTCTGTGCTGGCAGGCCTAATTCACTCCGTCCAGAGGGGAAGGGGGCATGCCCGGAGCGTCCTTCGGCGGCGCAGAGCTGAAGTCGATGGCCGGGAACACGCCGGGTGGCCTCTCAACGGGCTGTATGGACAGCAGCTGCGTCGAGTCTCCGACGACATCGGCCCATCCGTAATGGGGCTCCGCCCTGGTTCAAATGTTTGTAGTCCGGTGACAGTGAGATTCAGAAGCGATTTTAGCGTCGAGGAGACGTTTCAGGGAATCGATCGCCGGAACAGAAAGTCTTACTCGTAGTATGTCTCCTCGTCGACTACCAAGTCCCACCTCTCGCCGGTTGTGCTCTTTCCATACTTGTGGACTTTTCTGAAATCCAGACAGAGATATATGGTTTAGTTTTGAAGTAGCAGAATTAGCGACAGAATAGTCGACTCCAAAACGATTTACTACTAGTATCAATATGTAAGATAAAATCATTTGCATGATGATGCCGGGAAAATTCTGCACTCCGGCCATATTTGCTTACCCTCTAGATTATATAATACAGCTTAAATAAGTTGAGAGGTAAACAAACAACACAGATTATTCGGTGGATTATGTAATCTAGATACCTTAGATTATGATAATCTATAAGCAGGTCAATCGGTGCTTATATAATCCATAAGCTGGATTATATATTCCTAGAAGGAAACAAACAGGGACTAAAATACACCGATAAGATGTTTGAAAAGTCTGCAGTCTAAATACAGCCCAGGTTCCAGTCAAATAATACGTGCTGTGCTACACCAGAACATTATTATGTCACGTACCCGTTACCAAAGTGTTCTTCTCCCCAAGTTCTTGACCAACCTGAAAGTTTCAACACGAGCGAAGTTATCAGCCTACATATTATTCCAAGTAAAAGATGATACTAATTTATATCTCCATCATAAAGTAGTGGGGTCCAGCACCATCTCAATGGGATGATAAAAGGCTGTAGCACATTTCAAAAAGGATACATGATATAAAGCTATGCTGATATGCTCTCGCCTAGATTTCAAAACATCTCTGGACATTGGCAAGGTCTTCAAGCGAGACCAACAAGTTATAAGGACTATCATATTCTAGCATAAAATGCAACTACCATTAAAAACATCAAGCGGCAAACCTAAATGTTTTCAGTGATGATGGTCCTACATAGAAAATGATTAGCATATTCTAAAAATGCATTATGTTTTTGCAGTTGGAGGGAGTACCACAGCTTAGTTACTACTACTAGCATACATACGAGAACAATGTGGTGCACATACAGTATTTAGTGGTGATGGATCTTACGTTCACCGCCAGGACATACATGCCATGTCTCCCCTTGTCGAGAAC
Organism: Zea luxurians; assembly: GCA_029449295.1. Taxonomy (NCBI): domain Eukaryota; kingdom Viridiplantae; phylum Streptophyta; class Magnoliopsida; order Poales; family Poaceae; genus Zea; species Zea luxurians. Next base: position 2,130,651 of record JAOPSE010000132.1, read on the forward strand.
CAATTCCTGCAAAGAATTTCTCCTCCCACTTGTCCCCCCATTTGGTGCCTAAGTCTGTCTCTGCCCACTTATCTGTCCTGTTAAGAACATTAATGCAATGCAGATGCTATCAACCACCACTGTCAGTCGAGCAGATAAAGTATATGCAAACCAAAAACAGCTTTCCAATGTCTGAACTGTCGATACAGAATTGAAATAGAGGACATCAAGTTGTCCCACAGAAGAATAACTCCCTATCATTGTACCACTACAAACTATATGCCAGTGTCAGATGCATATCTCAGCGGAATTAACCAACCAATTGACATGTGAATCCACATACCAATAAGCAACAAAATTCACTGCTGTAATGAAGAACACACAATATGGCCATGAAGTTTCGGGCGATAAACATTGAAGATCAAGCACAACACCGCCTGTATAAGGATTTACTCCTATGGCCATATAACTAGTGCTAAAAACAGTAAGAGGCTCACCATTTCAAAACAAATCCACGGCCATCATAATGTTCACCCCATCTCTCCCACCAGGACTGCTCATTCAATCTTCCATATTTGTGAGCACCTTTTTCTGTCCAACCTTTGGCATCATATTTCTCCCACCTGTTATAGAACATTGATGGATAAAAAGAACTTTAGGAAAAACATTCAACCAGAACCAGGCAAAAATATGATCTGTTTCTCACCATTTCTCATACCACCCAGCATTTTCTATGCCTGATTTTGCTTGTTTCTCAGCACTTCTCTCTATTCTTGCAAGATTGCTGTATTCGACAAGGTAAACCATGTCACTGTCTCTCAAGTGAGATTGTTCTAACTTCTGGCTTTGGATGGACATCAAAGAAGAAACTGACACATATAGCAGGTATGGTTTAAGCTAAGGTTGATTAATAGTCAGACACATACTGACAGATACACCAGTGGATGAGCTGGATCTCCAAATAGGTGTCAAGAACAATGATATAGTTTATCATTTGTTTGCAGGTTGTGTGGGAATCCTATCCGTGCAAGAACAGAGGTTACAGAGCACTAAAATTTCGGATCTAATGATCTAAATAGCATGGATGTATATATAACTATTAATAATGCTATAAGCTGCAAAGTGGTGAAAACTAATCTTAAGTTCTGCAGAGCTACAGAATCAGCATTGATTTCAAGGTAGCCTTAACAAAACAAGGCTGAAAGAAAGTCTGTGCACAACTCTTTGTTACATAAAAGGTCAGTTAAGCTTGCATTGGAGAATAAACCTTCTGTCTTAAACAAGAGCAGGACAGGTATACTTAAAATAACTGAACCTACAAATTAGCTAAATTACCTCCATTCGTCTTGGTACAGAACTTCTTTCCATTTCTCCCACCAAGAATCGCCTTCAGCATTCTTCCCAGATTTCTCCGCACCTAATGTTTTATAATTTAGCGCATTGAAAAGTCAGTCATGAGTTTGTGACAGATGCAAGAAATAAGCATACATTGAAAGGACAAAAAAAATAAAGGCCTTCAACATAGCTAACGAGCGAAATTTGCATGCTCATGCACAAGAATCATGCTGATTAAACACTTTGATAATATGACTATGCTATCAAAGAGAGAGGCCCCATTATAAAAGAATAATTTGCATACCTAATTCCTTATATCCAGTCCAGTCACTTTTCTCCCACCACTGCCACACAGAATAATGTTACACAGTGTTATCAAGATTTGAAGTAAACTGAACAACAAGATTAATAAACTTGAATAATGCGGTAGGTCTTTGATGAAAATGAATGGCTCTTTGTCCAGTATTTCTACGAAAGGACCTCCAGCTGAATTGGTTCGGTGCAAGGGCGAAGCCAGGATTGAAGTTTTGGAGGGACAAATCGGATTAGGGGGACTGCCGAAGAGATATTTGCATTATTTACCTGGTGACTTGCATTATTCTATAGAATTAGAGGAGCATTTGGGGGGGTTGACATTGCCCCCTCGTCCCCTCCCTGTCTTCACCTCTGGTTCGGTGGTCTGAGTAGCACTCCTCAAGTCCTCCGTTTAACTCCGTGATAGAGCAAATTTCAGGGTGGGTTTAAAGAAATTATCTCGTTTGTCCCACGCCAAAGCACAAATCTAAGGCCCGGCCCCGGTTGTGTTCTTCCTGACATGGGCTACGGTGTAGCTTTGTATGGGTGGGGCAAGAGTTCAAGGGTTTTCCCGACCTATATGAGAAGGTCTTCTCTTCATAACAATGATCGGGGCTGTCTTACTCCCTACAAGTCGAGTTTCTTTTTTGTCCATCATTTTTAAATAAAGGAGTTGAGTGTTTAGCTTTGGGAGCTTACAGTCTCAAACATCTATGCTGTATTGACTACAGTGAAGTTGAAGCCAGCTGAAAGCTTGCATGCTCCGGTGTACGTGCTAGAATTTTCAAGCGTTTCAATAATTTTCATGACTATAGAATTAACTTAATTCAAAAGGTAATGCTACAAAGGTTTAAATCTTAGTATCAAAAAATCAAAGCTAACCCAAACACAAACTCATGCTGGCAGACACTTAATAGTTATATAATAAGATAGTAGGAACTTGTAAATTGTGCTTAAAGTTGAATTCTTACTCAAGCACAAGAAGTAAATAAAAGTGTTAGATGCAGAAGGCAGAAGCCCCGCACCAATCCCATTATTTAAAGCTGCAAGCATGTTTTAAGGGCAACTGAATGTAGGACCAGAATATGAGTCAAAAACATACAGTCTCTTTCCATTCGGTGGAACCATCATGGCTCTGTCCTCCCATTCTTGCCCAGCGGCAGCGGTACCCGTTCTCGCCAATATCATCTCCACTCTCCCTGTACCAAGTGCTTCCATCTTCATTTATTCCAGACTCCTTGACGGCTTCGTCCAGCAAGTTGATTCCCCATTCCTTCTCACTAGCAATACCAGTGTCTATAAGACAGGTGCCAAACAAACACATACATTTCCTTAGCAAAACAGAGATCTAGAATTGGGAGTCCAGAAGTGGGAGCATTTCGTTTCGGATTAAACTGACATCATGTGCGGATATGCTTTGAATTGACAATGCCAGCAAGGAACCAACCTCTCTTAGGCGGGGTATCACGGGATTGAGGAGCCGACCCCCTCGGAGTGCACCGCGGGTAGAAGTCCGGTTGCTTGAACTGTCTTCTAGAGCTATACTAGTAAACAAAAAACAGTGTCAGAATTCCATTCCCTAGGCAATGTGCATTGAACTAGTACGATATATGGCGCGTTAACCTGTCACTACGGCAATCAAAATTACCACAAAAAAACAAATGGTCGGAATGATGCAATCGACTGATAACTGTAAAATGCGAGGCCGGGCACACTCTTCAAGTCCTCACACGTACCGAGGTGCAGGGAAGGGGAGCGGGGGCATGGCGGTGAGGCTGGTGCGCCGCCGTCCCGGTGCCGCGGCGGACGGCTTGTTCCCATCGATGCGCCACTCCTCGGCGCGCTCGGGCGCGACCGCGGCCGCCCTCGAGAGTCGCCTCTGCGGCTGTGCGTCTGCTCCAGCGCAGCAGCACCGGATCGCGGCACGCCGGCGCGGCCAGGACGCCGCCCCCCTCGCCGTGGTCAGATCGAACGGCGGCCACACGAGTCCCCTGGAGCACGCGACCATCTTCTCATGCCACGGAGAGGTGGGACCGTGAGAGTACGGCGGCGGTGGCCGGGGCGAGCGCGGGTGTGGGTGGACCTAGCAGTGGCGGAAGGAGGGAGGCGGAGGGGAGGGTTTTATACCAATGGCGGGGGTGGGGCGGAGGCAGGCGGTGCGCATCGCTGCTCCGAGCCAACGAGAGCGACTGATAAGGGTTCGCTACCCGGTGCCAAGGAGAGAGAAACGAGAGAAGTTTCTATGGGTTTTATTAGATCTTTGAAGGTTGTTCGGATGGAGAATGGCGAGGGAGCGTCCCCCATGATATGGGGCTGGCCGGCTGGGAGAGACGGAGACGAAGGGAGAAGGTGTGGTTGCCGGACCCACTTGGCGGTGGCGGCAGGTTCAGAGTTTCAGACAATAAGACCGACGTGGCTGTGTCAGGGGAGGATGTGGCGTGGGACCATGTCACGGATGCAACCGCGGCTGTGTATTCAGCATTTCCGTGATAATACATACTAGGTGAGTGCCCGTGCGTTACAACGGAAATATATAATACCACGATAAATTATATACAAATGCGTGCTATATTGTGTCTATGATTTATTGATCTGATGATAAAATTCCAAAACCTACTGATAATAATGATAAAATCACCACGGAGTTTCTATTGGCCATAAGCCTCCAGAAATCTGCCCAGAATCTTCAATTGGTCATCGCCCAGTTCCAGTGGCTCACGAGAAAACAAGCAATTCAAGGACAGCCGCAAACATCTAGGCAGCTTTCTCATGCTGTCTGGTGCCGAATCGAGCGAAGGGTCTCCGTGTTGTCTCTGGTGCCGACAAGCGATGGGCGTCCCTGCCTGCTTTCTGTCAGGGCAGGGGCTAAGCGGTGGAGACTTCGGGCGAAGGGTGACGTTTCTGCCTTCGCTCCAACATTTGCCCTCCGAGGGACCAGTTCGACAAAGTCACCTGGTGCCGAAGACGTCGCTAGATGGCGGAGACGCTGCCCTCGCTCGAAGTGGTTCCGCGGGGGTTTTTGATGTGACCGTTGATGGACAAGGATCGCCAAGGGGCGGCGCAAAAACGCCAGGCGACCGTCAGGATTCATGAAGCCCGGCCGAAAAGGCAGCGGGGAGCGGCGAAGGCTGCGGCCTCCAGCGGAGGCAAACCGCCGCTGGCGGCGAAGGCGGGCGCCTCTGCACCTAGCAAGGCGCCGGAGACAACGGCGGGCGCCGGGGTCTCCAAACTGACGAAGGTGGTGCCGCCGGCCAGCGGAGTGGCGGAGGCTGCGAAGGCGGCCAGAACGTTGCCGCCGCCGGGCAAGCGCGTTGCCGACTTCGGCACCGATATCAGTGTGGACGATTATCTTGGGGGTAAGTCACCCGGCCGCCTTTTTTTTTACACTCGTTGACGCGTTGCAGGGTCGGACGAAGGCCGGCCTGCTGCGGCTGTGCCTGCCGCGGCAATTGCGACGGCTGCGCTGTCGTCGAATCAGTGCTCTCTCGCGAAGGGTGCCGGCACTATGAGGCCTTCGACCGGGCAGATGAAGACTTTGGGCGAGATATCTATAAGGTCGAAGACCCCGTGGTGAAGGAGTCCGCCGGTGCCCTCTATGACCGGATGTGGGGTCTGTATGGTGGTGATGTGGTCAGGGAGCGGGCCGAGGCTGCGAGGGCTCAGGTAACGTTGTCGTTTGTTTGGCGTTTGCTGAATGTGGTTTGTGCGTGTGTTTGCTGACTTTTTGTATGTTTTGTTTTAGGCGGAGCGAGGCGAGCGGGTGGACGACTTCGGAGCACTGAACGAGGCCCTGCTTGACCCGGAGCCGACCACGGAAGACGCGCCAGGCGCCCCCACATCTGCTGCGACAGTGGAAGACCTGCCCCTGAAGGTGGCCGAAGGCGCTCCCGATGCCCTCGCAGCAGCTGCGCCGACCGTCGAAGATCCTGGGCCTTGTGCTCTTCGTCGCGTATCATCTGCCGCACTTTGGCGAGTGCGGACACACATAGAGAGCTGTGCCAAAAAATCTTGCTGGATGTGAGTGTAGTGTTTGATTGTTTTTGTGCTTTCACCTTGGAGTTTGCTATAAATAGATCTTGCATAACAGTACAGGGTTGGTCAATTGAGCAGACATGGTTAAGAACAAAGGATTCTTTCCTGCAACTCAATCAGAAATTCCTATTCCTATCCAGCGCATGCAGATTAGGGACATCATATTCTCCTTGCTGATTAATTTTCATTTGGTCTCTGTTTTTCTATCCAAAATAGTTTCATCAACAACGTAAATAACTTCGCTACTAATATGCGGCAAATAAAGAAGATTGTGCATTGAGTAAATAAAAGAACAACGAATTCCACAAGCACCAACTAACAGCAAGAACGTATTCAGCAAAGTCTAAAATGAAACGAACCTTGGTTGAATGTGTTGCTTGGGGATCAGTGGTTCAATCGGCGTCTTGGGGGAGCCTTGGTTCGTAGGTGGGCAGAGGTTGCTGAGGTCGATAGCAGAGATGTGGGGGATCAACTGTAGGCCTCCCCATTTGTAGTCGTAGGTGGGCAGAAGTTGCTGAGGTCGAATCGGTGCTGGAATGGAAGGGGATTTGGCGTACGGGTCGAATCAGTGCTGGAATGGAAGGTGGAGCGCTGATGGAGGAGATTTGGCGTGGGGAGGATGGCGCGGATCCGCGAGCAGCTTCCATTCCAGCAAATGGGGATTTGGCGTGAGGAGGATGGCGCGGATCCGCGAGCAGCTTCCATTCCAGCAAATGGGGATTTGGCGTGAGGAGACTTGGCGTGAGGAGATTTGGCGTACGGGTCGGCGCGGATCACGCCCATCGCCGCCGCACGCGTAGATCACGCCCATCGCCGCCGCACGGGCAGATCGCCGCACGCGCAGATCGTCGCTCATCCTGCGCGCGCAATCGACGCTGTGGGATGGGGACTTTCCTTGAAGCAGTAACGCGGGCGGCGGGGATGGGCGTTGATGGTTTCCTTCCATGGAACAGCGTGCGCGGGATCAGCGAGGCGAGGGCGCATAGAGCGCGGCCTCCAGCGGAGGCAAACCGCCGCTGGCGGCGAAGGCGGGCGCCTCTGCACCTAGCAAGGCGCCGGAGACAACGGCGGGCGCTGGGGTCTCCAAACTGACGAAGGTGGTGCCGCCGGCCAGCGGAGTGGCGGAGGCTGCGAAGGCGGCCAGAACGTTGCCGCCACCGGGCAAGCGCGTTGCCGACTTCGGCACCGATATCAGTGTGGACGATTATCTTGGGGGTAAGTCACCCGGCCGCCTTTTTTTTTACACTCGTTGACGCGTTGCAGGGTCGGACGAAGGCCGGCCTGCTGCGGCTGTGCCTGCCGCGGCAATTGCGACGGCTGCGCTGTCGTCGAAGGCGAGGGCGGGGCCCTTGGCGCCGGAGGCGAGGTGTCGGCCCTCGCGTTGGTCAAAGACGAGGCTGGCGCGGCGACCCGCCGGCTGAAAGGAGTGACGGAGGCGCTGAGTCAGGCGACGGAGGCACTGAGTCAGGTCCGCCGAGCTCTTTTTTTTCGGCCATGGCCTTACGTGTGCTCTGCAGGTGGCTGACTTCACCAGCCGTACTGCGTCGGGGGCGCTTACGGCAGCCTTATCCGCCGAAGTCGAGAGACTTCGGACGCAACATGCTGACGCTGTCCGTGAGAAGTCGGCCTCCGACAGCAAGTGTCGTAAACTGGCGGACAAGGTGGCCGCCCTGGAGGAGGAAAAGGCACACATAGAGAGCTGTGCCAAAAAATCTTGCTGGATGTGAGTGTAGTGTTTGATTGTTTTTGTGCTTTCACCTCAGGTACCTAGTTTATCCCCAGAATATTCCCATAAAGCGGGGTTACAAGCTGTAATTACAAGTACGCCTTTACAAATTAGGCCCGTAACACAAACGCGGCCACGCAGGGCCCGCTACAATGGGCCAGATCTCATGTGGGCCTCGGAGCTGACCGAGGCCGCGCCGTGGGGAGGCGTCGCCGCAGGCCTTCGTCTGGTGCCGAATCGAGCGAAGGGTCTCCGTGTTGTCTCTGGTGCCGACAAGCGATGGGCGTCCCTGCCTGCTTTCTGTCAGGGCAGGGGCTAAGCGGTGGAGACTTCGGGCGAAGGGTGGCGTTTCTGCCTTCGCTCCAACATTTGCCCTCCGAGGGACCAGTTCGACAAAGTCACCTGGTGCCGAAGACGTCGCTAGATGGCGGAGACGCTGCCCTCGCTCGAAGTGGTTCCGCGGGGGTTTTTGATGTGACCGTTGATGGACAAGGATCGCCAAGGGGCGGCGCAAAAACGCCAGGCGACCGTCAGGATTCATGAAGCCCGGCCGAAAAGGCAGCGGGGAGCGGCGAAGGCTGCGGCCTCCAGCGGAGGCAAACCGCCGCTGGCGGCGAAGGCGGGCGCCTCTGCACCTAGCAAGGCGCCGGAGACAACGGCGGGCGCCGGGGTCTCCAAACTGACGAAGGTGGTGCCGCCGGCCAGCGGAGTGGCGGAGGCTGCGAAGGCGGCCAGAACGTTGCCGCCGCCGGGCAAGCGCGTTGCCGACTTCGGCACCGATATCAGTGTGGACGATTATCTTGGGGGTAAGTCACCCGGCCGCCTTTTTTTTTTACACTCGTTGACGCGTTGGAGGGTCGGACGAAGGCCGGCCTGCTGCGGCTGTGCCTGCCGCGGCAATTGCGACGGCTGCGCTGTCGTCGAATCAGTGCTCTCTCGCGAAGGGTGCCGGCACTATGAGGCCTTCGACCGGGCAGATGAAGACTTTGGGCGAGATATCTATAAGGTCGAAGACCCCGTGGTGAAGGAGTCCGCCGGTGCCCTCTATGACCGGATGTGGGGTCTGTATGGTGGTGATGTGGTCAGGGAGCGGGCCGAGGCTGCGAGGGCTCAGGTAACGTTGTCGTTTGTTTGGCGTTTGCTGAATGTGGTTTGTGCGTGTGTTTGCTGACTTTTTGTATGTTTTGTTTTAGGCGGAGCGAGGCGAGCGGGTGGACGACTTCGGAGCACTGAACGAGGCCCTGCTTGACCCGGAGCCGACCACGGAAGACGCGCCAGGCGCCCCCACATCTGCTGCGACAGTGGAAGACCTGCCCCTGAAGGTGGCCGAAGGCGCTCCCGATGCCCTCGCAGCAGCTGCGCCGACCGTCGAAGATCCTGGGCCTTGTGCTCTTCGTCGCGTATCATCTGCCGCACTTTGGCGAGTGCGGACACACATAGAGAGCTGTGCCAAAAAATCTTGCTGGATGTGAGTGTAGTGTTTGATTGTTTTTGTGCTTTCACCTTGGAGTTTGCTATAAATAGATCTTGCATAACAGTACAGGGTTGGTCAATTGAGCAGACATGGTTAAGAACAAAGGATTCTTTCCTGCAACTCAATCAGAAATTCCTATTCCTATCCAGCGCATGCAGATTAGGGACATCATATTCTCCTTGCTGATTAATTTTCATTTGGTCTCTGTTTTTCTATCCAAAATAGTTTCATCAACAACGTAAATAACTTCGCTACTAATATGCGGCAAATAAAGAAGATTGTGCATTGAGTAAATAAAAGAACAACGAATTCCACAAGCACCAACTAACAGCAAGAACGTATTCAGCAAAGTCTAAAATGAAACGAACCTTGGTTGAATGTGTTGCTTGGGGATCAGTGGTTCAATCGGCGTCTTGGGGGAGCCTTGGTTCGTAGGTGGGCAGAGGTTGCTGAGGTCGATAGCAGAGATGTGGGGGATCAACTGTAGGCCTCCCCATTTGTAGTCGTAGGTGGGCAGAAGTTGCTGAGGTCGAATCGGTGCTGGAATGGAAGGGGATTTGGCGTACGGGTCGAATCAGTGCTGGAATGGAAGGTGGAGCGCTGATGGAGGAGATTTGGCGTGGGGAGGATGGCGCGGATCCGCGAGCAGCTTCCATTCCAGCAAATGGGGATTTGGCGTGAGGAGGATGGCGCGGATCCGCGAGCAGCTTCCATTCCAGCAAATGGGGATTTGGCGTGAGGAGACTTGGCGTGAGGAGATTTGGCGTACGGGTCGGCGCGGATCACGCCCATCGCCGCCGCACGCGCAGATCACGCCCATCGCCGCCGCACGGGCAGATCGCCGCACGCGCAGATCGTCGCTCATCCTGCGCGCGCAATCGACGCTGTGGGATGGGGACTTTCCTTGAAGCAGTAACGCGGGCGGCGGGGATGGGCGTTGATGGTTTCCTTCCATGGAACAGCGTGCGCGGGATCAGCGAGGCGAGGGCGCATAGAGCGCGGCCTCCAGCGGAGGCAAACCGCCGCTGGCGGCGAAGGCGGGCGCCTCTGCACCTAGCAAGGCGCCGGAGACAACGGCGGGCGCTGGGGTCTCCAAACTGACGAAGGTGGTGCCGCCGGCCAGCGGAGTGGCGGAGGCTGCGAAGGCGGCCAGAACGTTGCCGCCACCGGGCAAGCGCGTTGCCGACTTCGGCACCGATATCAGTGTGGACGATTATCTTGGGGGTAAGTCACCCGGCCGCCTTTTTTTTTACACTCGTTGACGCGTTGCAGGGTCGGACGAAGGCCGGCCTGCTGCGGCTGTGCCTGCCGCGGCAATTGCGACGGCTGCGCTGTCGTCGAAGGCGAGGGCGGGGCCCTTGGCGCCGGAGGCGAGGTGTCGGCCCTCGCGTTGGTCAGAGACGAGGCTGGCGCGGCGACCCGCCGGCTGAAAGGAGTGACGGAGGCGCTGAGTCAGGCGACGGAGGCACTGAGTCAGGTCCGCCGAGCTCTTTTTTTTCGGCCATGGCCTTACGTGTGCTCTGCAGGTGGCTGACTTCACCAGCCGTACTGCGTCGGGGGCGCTTACGGCAGCCTTATCCGCCGAAGTCGAGAGACTTCGGACGCAACATGCTGACGCTGTCCGTGAGAAGTCGGCCTCCGACAGCAAGTGTCGTAAACTGGCGGACAAGGTGGCCGCCCTGGAGGAGGAAAAGGCACACATAGAGAGCTGTGCCAAAAAATCTTGCTGGATGTGAGTGTAGTGTTTGATTGTTTTTGTGCTTTCACCTCAGGTACCTAGTTTATCCCCAGAATATTCCCATAAAGCGGGGTTACAAGCTGTAATTACAAGTACGCCTTTACAAATTAGGCCCGTAACACAAACGCGGCCACGCAGGGCCCGCTACAATGGGCCAGATCTCATGTGGGCCTCGGAGCTGACCGAGGCCGCGCCGTGGGGAGGCGTCACCGCAGGCCTTCGTCTGGTGCCGAATCGAGCGAAGGGTCTCCGTGTTGTCTCTGGTGCCGACAAGCGATGGGCGTCCCTGCCTGCTTTCTGTCAGGGCAGGGGCTAAGCGGTGGAGACTTCGGGCGAAGGGTGGCGTTTCTGCCTTCGCTCCAACATTTGCCCTCCGAGGGACCAGTTCGACAAAGTCACCTGGTGCCGAAGACGTCGCTAGATGGCGGAGACGCTGCCCTCGCTCGAAGTGGTTCCGCGGGGGTTTTTGATGTGACCGTTGATGGACAAGGATCGCCAAGGGGCGGCGCAAAAACGCCAGGCGACCGTCAGGATTCATGAAGCCCGGCCGAAAAGGCAGCGGGGAGCGGCGAAGGCTGCGGCCTCCAGCGGAGGCAAACCGCCGCTGGCGGCGAAGGCGGGCGCCTCTGCACCTAGCAAGGCGCCGGAGACAACGGCGGGCGCCGGGGTCTCCAAACTGACGAAGGTGGTGCCGCCGGCCAGCGGAGTGGCGGAGGCTGCGAAGGCGGCCAGAACGTTGCCGCCGCCGGGCAAGCGCGTTGCCGACTTCGGCACCGATATCAGTGTGGACGATTATCTTGGGGGTAAGTCACCCGGCCGCCTTTTTTTTACACTCGTTGACGCGTTGGAGGGTCGGACGAAGGCCGGCCTGCTGCGGCTGTGCCTGCCGCGGCAATTGCGACGGCTGCGCTGTCGTCGAATCAGTGCTCTCTCGCGAAGGGTGCCGGCACTATGAGGCCTTCGACCGGGCAGATGAAGACTTTGGGCGAGATATCTATAAGGTCGAAGACCCCGTGGTGAAGGAGTCCGCCGGTGCCCTCTATGACCGGATGTGGGGTCTGTATGGTGGTGATGTGGTCAGGGAGCGGGCCGAGGCTGCGAGGGCTCAGGTAACGTTGTCGTTTGTTTGGCGTTTGCTGAATGTGGTTTGTGCGTGTGTTTGCTGACTTTTTGTATGTTTTGTTTTAGGCGGAGCGAGGCGAGCGGGTGGACGACTTCGGAGCACTGAACGAGGCCCTGCTTGACCCGGAGCCGACCATGGAAGACGCGCCAGGCGCCCCCACATCTGCTGCGACAGTGGAAGACCTGCCCCTGAAGGTGGCCGAAGGCGCTCCCGATGCCCTCGCAGCAGCTGCGCCGACCGTCGAAGATCCTGGGCCTTGTGCTCTTCGTCGCGTATCATCTGCCGCACTTTGGCGAGTGCGGACACACATAGAGAGCTGTGCCAAAAAATCTTGCTGGATGTGAGTGTAGTGTTTGATTGTTTTTGTGCTTTCACCTTAGAGTTTGCTATAAATAGATCTTGCATAACAGTACAGGGTTGGTCAATTGAGCAGACATGGTTAAGAACAAAGGATTCTTTCCTGCAACTCAATCAGAAATTCCTATTCCTATCCAGCGCATGCAGATTAGGGACATCATATTCTCCTTGCTGATTAATTTTCATTTGGTCTCTGTTTTTCTATCCAAAATAGTTTCATCAACAACGTAAATAACTTCGCTACTAATATGCGGCAAATAAAGAAGATTGTGCATTGAGTAAATAAAAGAACAACGAATTCCACAAGCACCAACTAACAGCAAGAACGTATTCAGCAAAGTCTAAAATGAAACGAACCTTGGTTGAATGTGTTGCTTGGGGATCAGTGGTTCAATCGGCGTCTTGGGGGAGCCTTGGTTCGTAGGTGGGCAGAGGTTGCTGAGGTCGATAGCAGAGATGTGGGGGATCAACTGTAGGCCTCCCCATTTGTAGTCGTAGGTGGGCAGAAGTTGCTGAGGTCGAATCGGTGCTGGAATGGAAGGGGATTTGGCGTACGGGTCGAATCAGTGCTGGAATGGAAGGTGGAGCGCTGATGGAGGAGATTTGGCGTGGGGAGGATGGCGCGGATCCGCGAGCAGCTTCCATTCCAGCAAATGGGGATTTGGCGTGAGGAGGATGGCGCGGATCCGCGAGCAGCTTCCATTCCAGCAAATGGGGATTTGGCGTGAGGAGACTTGGCGTGAGGAGATTTGGCGTACGGGTCGGCGCGGATCACGCCCATCGCCGCCGCACGGGCAGATCACGCCCATCGCCGCCGCACGGGCAGATCGCCGCACGCGCAGATCGTCGCTCATCCTGCGCGCGCAATCGACGCTGTGGGATGGGGACTTTCCTTGAAGCAGTAACGCGGGCGGCGGGGATGGGCGTTGATGGTTTCCTTCCATGGAACAGCGTGCGCGGGATCAGCGAGGCGAGGGCGCATAGAGCGCGGCCGCGAGAGCGAGCGGGCTGCAGGCAGACCCGTGCACCAAAAAAGTGTGTACGTCTACACTAAGGTCTTATATAGTAGTAGAGATTTGCACAGTCAAGTTTGAAATAAAATGTATGATGGAAAATTAGATAGCAGGATCCCTAAATATAGCTTTATTAGGCTTTTACAAATGATCATGTAAAATATTGTTTTGCACTATAGAATAGTTTAAAATGAGATATAAGATAAGTAAGATACAGTAGGTAGTCTTAACTAGAGCTGCAAAAATCTATTGTTCGGTACAACTACTATTTAAATCTTTAAAGAAGCTATGAAATAAGTTATATCAAATAGGGCTACTGAATCCTTAAGGACTGCCAGGCACAACCTGTAACACCTCTGGTGTTACTGCCACTAAAACCTAAGCATAACATCATAAGCATTGGCATATCATATGTTTGTCACACCTAGAGTGCATTTACTAGACAAAAATTTAAACAAGTTATATTGATATGACATTTTGTGAACAAAACCCTAGGGTAGAGTACTTAACCCTAGATTGGGCTTAAAGGGGTAACCAAAGTTTAACCAAGAGAAAACTCTAAAGTTTAGTTATAAGAATCATGAAATGTCACTAGGAATGGACCTAAGTAACATGCAAACCCTAGAAGTGTCAAAAACCCTAAAAAGAACCCCAGAAAGCCCTAGCCTTAAACCCTAGGGGGCTAAGTGCAAAATTAATGCACTTTTGGACTAAAGTGTAAAAACCATGAAGTTAAGACACCTTAAGTCATATGGTTCACAATTAAGTGGATTTGCAACTTAAACCCTAGGTTTTGGGCCTATTTGCAAAAATACCACTTTTGTGACCATATAGTTAAGTCTGAAAACAGTTGTTTAGAGCAAACTTTGGAGCTCTGCAGATCGAGAAATTCAAAGAATTTGCCCTGGGTCGATGTAGCAAAGTTGTAGAGCTATTGTAGGGGACCAACTTTGCTATAGGTGTTTGGTCTTGGTCCCATGAGAAATTTGGAGATATTTTGATCCGAAGATGGGCTGTCAGGCGAACTCTAACTGAATCTAGCGCACTGTTCATCGGATTACAGAAAAGATCTCACCAGCGATAAGAACGCCACCGCGGCTGGGGGTTGGATCGGCGGCCACGGTAAAAATCTTGCGCGGCGTGGCGTCAAAGCGTTGAGGTGGCGCTGTGCGGTCAGTCGGCGGCCATCGGACCATCACCGTGGCAATGCCGCGCAGGTAAGCTCGCCAGCGCGGTTACACCGCCGTGAACCTCATCCAACTCCGGCCATCGGCCTATAAATTGAGCCCGGAACCCGCTGCTTCACCACATCCCGCATACAAACACTTGAGCAATCGACTCAATTTCACCAGCAAACCTCCCACCGTCCACAATTCCATTCCGCCCTGTTCTTCGCGCGGCCGTGAAGAACTCCTATGTGGCCAGCACTCCTTGGGTCAGTAACTCCCCGATTGCTTCCTGTTCTAGCTTGTTTATAGCTTCCTATTGCTCTCGGAGTCGACCAATTGAAATTTGCCAGAGTCCCATCACCGGAACACCCCTCTGCTCCGTAGAACGCCGCCGCGACACCCTCTCTGTCGACCCACTTTTCTGCTCTTGCCCAGTCCAAATTCTAGCATGTGCATAACCTCTGGTGAACCCGTGAAGCTTCCCCAAGCTTCAATTTGGTCATCCATGTCGTCGATTGTTTGGAACGCGTTGATCCATCTGATCATCCGCACTCTTGCCGTGAACCGGTTGATTCAAAGCCCCGATTATAAAATTGATTGAGGGGAAACGGTTCTTAGGTCTTGAATTTGGCTTCAGCCAAAGTAGGACGCCAGTCGTTGAGCGAATTGGCCGGTACACGAGCTCGTCGGAGCTCTGCGCGTCGCCGTCCACCGTCGAGGGCTTCGAAGTGTAAAGGATTAGAAGTACAGGGGCTCTTCTGAAAGCGTCAGCGACTCACAGAAACAGTGCAGGGAACCCAGTTCGGGTTATTCAAAACACCAGGGGTCTATTCGCAAAGTCTAAACACGCGCGGGCGCGGACGCGTTTCTGCCCTGGCTGGGCCGGTTCGGGCCGGTTTCAGCCCAGAACTGTTCATTCTTTTCCTTTTTTTCTATTAGACTTTAGAAATCTATAAGAAATTGTAGAAAAAACCTAAAAATACTAGACCAATTTTGCTAGACTCCTAATTTCCTATAGAATTTATTAAAAATAGTTTCTTGATTTTTAATCCAAATAGGAAATTATAGAGTATTTAAAATAGCCAAAAACCTTGTTTCTGGATTTTTAGAGAATAAATAATAAATCCAAAATTCACGAAATTTTTAGGATAAACTCTGAATAATATTTAGAAGCCTTGGGTAAAGTTTGATATGAATTAGACCATGTTTGATACTTAGAACCCAAAACCCTAGCCCCCCTGCCCTGTGAACTTCACTATTGACTCCGTCAACCCTAAGTTCTCGGAGATCTGTGAAGCAAAGTTGTATTCAAGACTTTAGATAATAAACTTTTATTATCTTTGCACTCTCATGAGCATTACATGGGCATTCATTATTATGTATGGTTATATTTAGAAAACAAAGAAGTAGAAGTCGAAGAAGCGAAGGCTTCACCACCACCACCTGAGGAACATCAGGCAGGCAACTGTTTCTATTTTGATATCTGTGGGACAGAGCCTGATTCACCAGTAACACAAGGCAAGCCCCGGTGCATTTGTCACCTCCTTGCTCTTTTTAAAATCTTTCTCACTTGCTTGATGCACTAGGTGATAAGAGTTGTGTGCTAAACCAATTCCTTCATTTCCTTCCTTGGATTGATTACTTCTCCTTAAATCTCTGTTTTACAAAAGGTTTTTCTTATGCTTAGCTTCACTTTAGAAAAACAAAATATTTTGTTTTCTCAAAAGATGATGTGGCAAAGTGGATGGGTTGTTTTAAAAAATAAAACTGGATGGTGGATCCATCATGGCCATGATGGGTTCAACCTCGGAAAAGATGTACCTCTGTCAGGTACCAAACTTTGGGTGAAATGGTTAAGCTGAGACCGGGCGGGTGACTTGCATGAGAAGAGAGTCTCGGTGTAGTGTCTCCGTCTGTGTCGATTAAGGACCGTCTCGATGTAGGCTTGATGACCGAGGACCCTTTAACTGGTCACATGCCTCGTCATGGGTAAGCTTTGCCTCGGGCAGACTAATACCAGAATAAGATACCACGCAATGGGAGTGGAGAGATGGCGAGAGTAGCGTGTACCCTCCATGGCAAGAGGCTGGACGGTGGTGTATCTGTGCTCTCGGTTGGCGTGAACCTGATCTGGTCTTAAGAACCCCGGTGGCGAGTTGATATATGCAAGGGTTAACTGCTACATATGTCGTGTGATTGGAGATCCTCAGCTGAGTATAATAGATTCGGATCGCCGTAACTTCGCGGTTATGAAGACTTGGTCACTGACTTACACGTAGCAATCCAATAAAGATGAAGGGTTGTTAAGAAATTGGCTAGTGCAGGTCAAGTGATTGAACTAGGATAGAGAGAACCCTAGTTGCAGGTAATTTTACTTAACCTGACAAGTAAAACTAGATTTTTAAGGATCCACTATTAGTAAGTATGCAAACAGAGTCATTGATTATTGATAAACCTTACCTTGACTCCCTCTAGCCAGCATACCCTTGAGAGTCTTTTATTTAGTCGGGTAAGACTTGTTGAGTAATTCCATACTCAGGGCTTTGTCCCATGTGGTTTTAGGTGAAGAAGCGGTAAACTTTTGCTGCTTTTCTTCAAAGGTGGTGCCCAAGGAGGAAAACCAGGAGTAAAGCTTCGGGAGGAAAGGATCCTCTGTTAAAAACTTTTTACTGCTTATTCGGGAGGAGTTTTTGCCTCCCTGGTTTTGTAATAATAATAATACTCAGCACTCATAGGTTTTGTTCTGGTCTGTAACTATATAACTCTGTCTTACTTTTCAATAAAAGTAAGTTATTGTAATTGCTTTCGCATTTTCGTACCTCCGATGTATTGTAATGTCTGCATGACGGGTGAAACGCTCTTGGGAAAGGTAAGGAAAGCAGATACCAAACTTTTCAAGTGATTTAGGGGCACCTGCAGGGTTGTCTGGGGTCCGTTGGATAAGGACAACTGTAGGTGGGCCTAATGACTTGGGAGGTTCTGTCACAGCTGGTATCGGAGCGAAGCCCATCTCTGCAGAGGTTATGAGGCATTTTCAAAAAGAATTTTTCAAGACTTATCTAGAAAATTTCTTTCTTCCTTATCTAACTACCTTCTAAGTACTTATTTGAAAGACCAGATAATAGAGTGCAATGTATAGAAGGTGTGAATCAACTAAGGTTGATTCTGTAATTATACATGCATCATGCTAAAAACTATGTTAATAAGATTTTCCCCTCGTGGAGATATGCCTCCGCGCACGAGAAAGATCGCGCGTAAGTCTACCGGGCCGATTGGCGTACCCCGCCATTAGCTTGCCCCACGACATGAAGACAACAACAGTGGTAGCAACGATCCAATCGGGGATCTGGAAGCCCAAGTTAATCAGCTTCGATCAGAACTCTGTCGCAGGAATGACATATGGGTCGTGGATGATGAAAGAATAAACGAATTAAGAACAGACATCCGCCACCTACAAGATCAGCTCATCGAACGAGATCTAGCGCTCGATTGGGCGGTTAACTCTCGTTCGCTTGCTTCGGCTAAGGAAGCTAAAGCTCGAGCCCGCGTGGAGGAGCTTAGCACCGCCATAGACCACTTGCAAGTGTATTGTAATACACTACATGAAGAAGTTCATGTATTGTATTCCCAACTGCACCCCAACGTACCTGCGGATCCTGTCGGGATAGAAGCTGGACCTTCTGGGACAGCGGGAGAAGCCCTTGGTGGTGAATTAGACCTTTTCAGGCCTCCTCCCTCTATGAAGTTGGTGGATGAATGGTCTCCTACTCCTGACAGCGAGGCTACTAAAAGTGACAAGAAGCAAGAGTAGTATAGTGTAGGAGTAGTAGTAATGTATAATAGGTAATGTAATCCTGTTGTAAAATTCGAGTCTGTAACATTACTATTTTTAGTAATGTAAAATGGATGGTTTTCTTTGGCATATTATATTCTTCCAAATGTTTGTTGCCTCAGATGTCTTCCAAGACTCATGCACAAGATGGAGCAGGGACCTCCCGTGGGAGGGAAACAACTTTGAACCCGCCCCTAGTACCTCCAACATTAGCCGAGGACATCGCTGCCTTGGTTAACGCTACGGCCGACAACACCCGCTTTCTACGGAAAATGGAGGGTCAACAATTATAACAACAAGGCGGGCGAGCATATCAGCAAGGACCCCGCGAAACATCGTATTTGGATTTCTCCGAGACACGCCCTCCGTTGTTCGTCAAGGCGGAAGATCCTCTGGAAGCGGATGAGTGGATCCGCGTCATCGAACAGAAGTTCGGGCTTCTCCGATGTACGGAGATTCAAAAGCCTTTATTCGCAGCACAACAATTGCGCGGCCCTGCCAGTACCTGGTGGGGAAATTTTGTAGCCGTTCAACCGGCTGGTCATCAAATTATTTGGGATGAGTTCAAGCTGGCTTTCTGGGAGCACTATATACCTGAAGGGGTGCTCCATATGAAACAAGAGGAGTTTATGAAGCTGAAACAGGGTGGGGATACTGTCACTCAGTATCTCAATAAATTCAACTACTTGTCCCAATATGCTATCGACCAAGTCAACACGGATTTAAAGAAGAGAAATTGCTTCATGAGAGGCCTTAATGACCGAATGCAAAGGAAGATGGCCACCCGCATTGATCTTTCCTACGGAAGGGCTGACAGTACTGCACTGGCAGTCGAGGCTAAATATGCAGGCTCCAGAAAATCCAAGGGTTACGGAGGCGACAGGCCCAGTCAGGGGTCTGAGAAAAGACAAAGGTTGGTAATCCGACCTTTTAATCCGAATCGCTCTTCACCATGTCCACCCTCCTACCCTTTCAAGCAACTGGTCTTCATTCGCCCCGCTATTGCCCCCACTCCAACAAATCAGCCGGGTGCCCCTAGCACTCGTTTCCCTGCCCTCCCAAGCTCTTCAACTGGTTGTTTCAATTGTGCAAAGTCCGAACACTTTATCAAGGATTGTCCATACCCGAAGCAAAATCGATCAAGTAATCAGCAGAGTTCTGGGAATTCCGCTCAAGGAAAGGGAAATGCGGCAAACAATACCACGGGTAAGAATATGAGGAAAACGGGGCGGATTTATTATACTCAAGTGGCCACAACACCGGAAGGCGAACCAATTATGATGGGTACGTTTCTAGTGGCCAATCACCCTGTAGTTATTCTTTTTGATTCTGGCGCTTCACATACTTTCATAAGCAAGAAGTTTGTGGAGCAATATTGCATTCCATACCATGAATCAAGGGAAGGGTTTAAAATTCATTCGCTTGGGGGACAAATATTTACTAAAGAAGTGGCTTTCTAAGTGCCCGTAACATTGGCTGAACGGGACTTTCCTACTAATATGATTGTTCTGAAAGGCCAAGACATAGATGTAATTTTGGGCATGGATTGGTTAGCCCAACATAAAGCTATTCTCAATACAAATTTGAGAACTATCAAATTGAGTTATGGCCAAGAAGAGGTTCTCTTGACCATCCCTGTAGCTATTCCAGCTAAATCAATTGGTAGAGTATATGAAGCTATTATACCGAAGATCCAAGATATTCCGGTAGTATGTGAATTCCCAAACGTTTTTCCAGAAGATTTGCCCGGATTGCCTCCAGAAAGAGATGTAGAATTTGTGATTAAGTTGAAGCCCGGTACGGCTCCTATTTCTAGAAGGTCGTACCGAATGCCTCCAAATGAACTGGCAGAACTCAAGACCCAATTACAAGATCTACTGGAGAAGGGATTCATCCGGCCAAGCTCATCACCATGGGGTTGTCCAGCCATCTTTGTTAAGAAGAAGGATCAAACACTACGGATGTGCGTGGATTATAGACCCCTTAATGAGGTTAGCATCAAAAATAAGTACCCTCTTCCACGAATTGATATTCTATTTGATCAACTAACTGGAGCAAGGGTATTCTCTAAGATTGACCTCAGATCGGGCTATCATCAGATCCGTATCTGACCTGAAGATATACCGAAGACCGCATTCACTACGTGGTATGGTTTATTTGAATATCTAGTTATGTCTTTCGGACTAACAAATGCTCCTGCCCACTTCACCTATCTTATGAACTCGGTATTCATGCCCGAGCTGGATAAGTTTGTGGTGGTATTCATTGATGATATCTTGATATATTCCAAAAATAAAGAGGAGCATGCTCGGCATTTACGGATCATGTTGACGCGCTTAAGAGAGCACCAACTATATGCTAAGTTCAGTAAGTGCGCGTTCTAGCTAGAAGAAATCCAATTTCTGGGACATGTATTATCTGCCAAGGGGATTGTGGTAGATCCCAGCAAAGTCAAGGATATTTTGGAGTGGAAACCCCCAACCACTGTACATCAAGTCCGAAGTTTCCTTGGACTGGCTGGCTATTACCGCCGATTCATACCAGATTTTTCTAAGCTTGTGAAACCAATCGCAAGTTTATTAAAGAATGATAGTAAATTTATTTGGTCTTCAAGGTGTAATGAAGCCTTTGAACGGTTGAAGGTATTATTAACCACTGCTCCGGTATTGGCTCAACCGGATATTGAAAAACCCTTTGATGTATATTGCGAAGCATCAGGCAGTGGTCTCGGCTGTGTTCTAATGCAAGAAGGCCGAGTGATAGCTTATGCTTCAAGGCAGTTGCGCCGGCATGAGGAACATTATCCAACTCATGATCTGGAGTTAGCTACGGTGGTTCATGCCCTAAAAATCTGGCGTCATTATCTGCTGGGGAATATCTATCACATCTATACAGATCATAAAAGCCTGAAGTATATCTTCACCCAGTCAGAATTAAACATGAGACAGAGGCGATGGCTCGAGCTTATTAAGGACTATGAATTGGAAATTCATTATCACCCAGGCAAGGCCAATGTAGTGGCAGATGCACTCAGCCGCAAGGCTTCCTGTCACTGTCTTATGGTGAAGACCTATGACAATATACTATGCCAGGAGATGGAGAAGTTAAACCTGGGAATGATCCAGCATGGAACCTTAAATCAACTAAAGCTTGAGTCAGTCCTTTTACAAAGAATAATGGATGCTCAAAAGAATGATGATGGTATGAAGCACATCCGTGAGAAAATAGAGGACGGAAAAGCCAATTGCTTTAGAAAAGATGATCAGGGTATTGTATGGTTTAATAACCGCATAGTTGTGCCTAAGAATAAAGAGGTCCGCCAGCAAATTCTAGATGAAGCACATCTTAGTCGCTATTCTATTCATCCCGGAAGCACTAAGATGTATCATGATCTAAAACAACATTATTGGTGGACAAAGATGAAGATTGAAATCATACGCTATGTGGCAAAATGTGACACTTGTAGACGTGTCAAGGCCATACACTTGAAAACTGCGGGTCCATTACAATCTTTACCTATCCCTACATGGAAATGGGAAGATATAAGCATGGACTTTATTGTGGGATTGCCCAGAATAGCAAAAGGGTATGATTCTATCTGGGTTATTGTTGATCGGCTTACGAAAACTGCTCATTTTCTGCCAGTCAAAACATATTACCCAGTCCTCGCATATGTGGAACTGTACATTGCTCGCATTCTCAGTTTGCACGGTATTTCGAAGACTATAGTGTCGGATCGTGGACCTCAATTTGTGTTTAAATTCTGGGAAGAACTTCACAAGTCCTTGGGTACTAAATTGCTCCACTGTTCGGCCTATCATCCTCAAACCAGTGGGCAAACTGAGAGGGTAAATCAGATACTTGAAGACATGTTGCGGGCATGTGTTCTAGAATTCCCACAGAAATGGGATGATTGTTTATCATTAGCGGAGTTCTCATATAATAATAGCTATCAAGAAAGCATTAAGATGGCACCCTTCGAAGCTTTGTATGGCCGACGGTGTCGTACTCCGTTAAACTGGTCTGAACCAGGTGAAAGGAGTTTCTTCAGACCAGATATGGTAAAGGAGACCGAAGAAAAAGTTCGGCGAATACTTCATAATTTGAAGGAAGCTCAAGCTCGTCAGAAGAGTTATGCAGACAAACGACGAACGCCCTTGTATTTTCTAGTGGGAGATTATGTCTATTTGAAAGTTTCACCAACGAAGGGTATATCACGTTTTGGGGATAAAGGGAAGCTTGCACCTCGATACATTGGTCCTTTTCTTATCCTTGAAAGATATGGACCAGTGGCATACCAACTCCAGTTACCCGAAACCTTGTCTGTTGTACATAATGTGTTCCACGTGTCTCAACTGAAGAAGTGTCTTCGGGTTCTCGATCGAACCATTGAGGTAACGGATGTTGCCTTAGAACCAGACTTGACATATTCAGAACACCCTATTCGAGTCATGGATCAAAAGGACAGGATTACCCGGAGAAGAACTCTCAAGTTTTACAAGATACAGTGGAACCAACATTCAGAAGATGAGGCTACATGGGAAACTCAAGACTTTTTAGAAAAGAATTTCCCAGGTTTTTTAGCCTCATGTAATTTTTAAGTGTATACAGTTGTTGTAATAAAGGAATGAACCCCAAACCACCCCTGCCTTGTACCAAGAATAAGGAAATAAAGGAGTGAAGCATTTCCTTTTCCAATACTTGCCCCAAGACTTTTAATCTCGGGACGAGATTCTTTTATGGGGGGAAGGATGTAACACCTCTGGTGTTACTGCCACTAAAACCTGAACATAACATCATAAGCATTGGCATATCATATGTTTGTCACACCTAGAGTGCATTTACTACGCAAAAATTTCAAACAAGTTATATTGATATGACATTTTGTGAACAAAACCCTAGGGAAGAGTACTTAACCCTAGACTGGGCTTAAAGGGGTAACCAAAGTTTAACAAAGAGAAAACTCCAAGGTTTAGTTATAAGAATCATGAAATGTCACTAGGAATGGACCTAAGTAACATACAAACCCTAGAAGTGTCAAAAAACCCTAAAAAGAACCCCAGAAAGCCCTAGCCTTAAACCCTAGGGGGCTAAGTGCAAAATTAATGCACTTTTGGACTAAAGTGTAAAAACCATGAAGTTAAGGCACCTTAAGTCATATGGTTCACAATTAAGTGGATTTGCAACTTAAACCCTAGGTTTTGGGCCTATTTGCAAAAATACCACTTTTGTGACCATATAGTTAAGTCTGAAAACAGTTGTTCAGAGCAAACTTTGGAGCTCTACAGATCGAGAAATTCAAAGAATTTGCCCTAGGTCGATGTAGCAAAGTTGTAGAGCCATTGTAGGGGAACAACTTTGCTATAAGTGTTTGGTCTTGGTACCATGAGAAATTTGGAGATATTTTGATCCGAAGATGGGCTGTCAGGCGAACTTGAAGCGTCCCCAATCCTCTGGGACTCAAATGTGATACAATTACTAGTCCCAGGAGGCTAGCAAACACATTTATACATCAGATGATACCAAATCTGCTTAAACGAGACAAACCTATAAAGGTGGCGGTCAACTTTAAGAGTTGGTCCACAACTCGAGACATATCATCAGAGTGGGGCTGAAGCAGCCCGATATACGCAGCGAAGCAAGTCAGTGGTCCAACAGCCACAGGCAAGGTTGGGAACAGTCGTAACTCTTACCCGATCTCCTTTTTCTGAAAAACAACAAATAAGCAAGGGTGAGTACAAACGTACTCAGCAGCCCACCTTCACCCGCGGAATGGGGAAATCAGATATAATGCATGGAATATGTGGAGCTCGGGATATTTTGCAGAAACAACAATATTTAATGCAGAGTTGTTTTGAAAAACATTTTGTATTTTTGCAAAGCGCATCCTCTCCAAAAGGAGCAGGAAGTTTTTCAGTATTATAACAAAATCCCCTGGACTAAACCATCCAGGCATCTCATCAGTTTCCCACTGGTTTTCCTTTTCAAAAACCGCTACTGGACTTCCCGTCCACCATAGCTCACGGCTCAACCGCCGAACCTTTTTAAAAACCACTTTTCTCAAAAGCATCTTTCTTTTTTGGAAAACAAAACATTAATTGCCATACCATACCAGACTCGTCCATTCCTGTGGACACAGACTATTCGAATAGGTTTTCAAACTCTGCGCAGAGGTGTACACTTTACCCACTAGTCCGGCTCTGCGATCTCATGATCAATGAGATCCGAATCCGAATCTCTTTCTTTCCCCGCACGTCCTAACCTTAACGGTTATCCGGAAGGAGTCAGGACACCACCATGTCCAAACCGGACAAAACTTTCCCCCTCCTTATCCTCCCGGTGCTCCCCAGCCTTCATAACCCTGGGGTTGGACCGTACGAGTTCAGATTGAGTGACTGCCCACACAGTCTCGAGTGGTTGTACTATTAAAGAGTACAGGTAGTGAAGATGACAAACCGGTCCTTATATGAGGGGACAATCCTTCTGCTCACGCCTAAACCAGCTGAGCCAACACCTTAGGCCCTCCCCTAAACCAGGGAGTCCCTGATTATCCCGCTCACAAGGTGATAAGGGTGAAAACCCTTCATCACACACATTTTGAAAAGCATTTTCTTTTGAAAACTCACACCTGTTCTCAAATCATTTGGAACATATATATCAGGGATTGATTGCGGCAAGCGGCTGGGTGGCCATAATAACTTATCTCAAAATCATATCATGCATAAAATAACAGGCTAAGGGTTGTGGTTGAAAAATCATAGGTAATTTATGCATCAAAGGGATCCAGTGAGCTTGCCGTGCTTATTCGGCGAAGGGGGAAGGAGAGCTCGCGGAACTGGCTTCTGGCTCCACCGCCAGGCGTAGACTTGCAGATCTGGCCTCCACGAGATGGCACGAACGCTCCGATAACTATGCAACATGAACAAGCAAACATACAAACCAGCAAGTATACCAACAAATATTTAGTATAGTGGTCAGAAAAGCGATATATGGATGGGTAGAGTCTTGAGTAGAATCTATGTCATGTGGTGTTGTGATATTACTGGTGGTGGAGCGGAGGTGCTTACC
The DNA here is from genome assembly GCA_029449295.1 of Zea luxurians. Classification (NCBI taxonomy): domain Eukaryota; kingdom Viridiplantae; phylum Streptophyta; class Magnoliopsida; order Poales; family Poaceae; genus Zea; species Zea luxurians. Next base: position 2,155,791 of record JAOPSE010000132.1, read on the forward strand.
AGGAGGGTGGACTGGAGGCAAAGCGACACTATGCGTGTAGCCGGCTGAGCGGAGTAACTGAGTGGGTGGGGTGTTTGCCTTGGCTGAGGGTGTTGAGTGTGTGTGGAGAGGGAGAGGGTAGCTGGGTGTATTTATAGCTGAGTGTAGGTGGTGTAGCACAGTGAAGTTCACTGTTGGTGAGAATAGTGACGAATGAATCGTCTGACTTGGTATGAACATGAGAGTTATAGGCAGAATATGGGACAAGAGTATTTTGGGAGTTTTCTAGAACATGAACCATGCTTAAGGGGTGACATGGCTGGATAGGGAATAGTTTGATAAAAATTTAGAAACGAGAATTATTGGAATCTGAGTTTGGGAGCCTGGTTCGAAGGAATCTCAAAGTTAAGCGTGCTCAACTCGGAGAAACCTGGGATGGGTGACCAGATGGGAAGTTCCCTACTGGAAGGAAAATCACAGTCACCGGAGTTCGTATGACTGGAATATGGGTCTGGCTGGTCTTAGGTGGACTGGACAGCATGATGTATGAGTAGTTGAAATTTGGGGTGATCGGCTAATCGATGAATAGTAACGATGAATAGTGGCGATGGAAAAGTAATTATAGATATCATCTATGAATAGTAACGATGATGAATAGTAATGATAAATAGTAACGATGATGAATAGTGTATGTGAATAGTAACGATGAATAGTAACGGTGAATAGTAATGGTGAATAGTGACAGTGAATAGTTTGTATAAACGAACGATGAACGATGAATAGGAACTATGAACGAACGGACGAACGATCGAATGATCGGACGAACGAACGATCGGAATTTCGGCAGCATAACGGCAGGAAAAGATTATTTGGACGAACGAATGATCGGAATTTCGGCAGCATAACGGCAGGACAAAGATTATCTGGAAGAACGATGAATAGGGACTATGAACGAACGATGAACGATGAATAGGGACTATGAACGAACGATGAACGATGAATAGGGAACTATGAACGAACGATGAACGATCGAATGATCGAACGAACGAACGATCGGAATTTCGGTAGCATAACGGCATGACAAAGATTATCTGGAAGAACGATGAATAGGGACTATGAACGAACGATGAACGATGAATAGGGACTATGAACGAACGATGAACGATCGAATGATCGAACAAACGAACGATCAGAATTTCGGTAGCATAACAGCAGGAAAAAGATTATTTGGACGAACGAACGGACGAACGATCAAACGATCGGACGAACGGACGAACGAACCATGAACGATCGGACGAACGATCGAACGATCGGACGAACGAACGAACAAACTAAGAACAGGGGGACGAACGATCGAAGAACGATCGAACGATCCTTGTGCTAGTGTGTGCTTGTGTGGAACATGGAGTGGGTGTGTGTGGGGGGGGGGAGAGAGTTGCCATGAAATTGCTTGGGGTGGGATGAGAGGAGGCCCTTGCCCCTCTATTTATAGCCATGGTGGGGGATTAGGGGGAGGGATGAGAGGATTAGTGGGAGGATGAGAGGATTAGTGGGAGATTAGCATGTATTTGTCTTGTATAAGTGAGATTAGCTTGTAGAGCTCACCGTATGACACTGGAGGCATACGTATACGTATGAGCATGAGGAAAGTTATGAAGAAAATATTTGTAGGGACTTGAAAAATGATTCTGAAGGTATTTCTCAAGAGGAAAATACCTGGAGATATATCGGTGGAATATTTGGGCAGTATTTCTGGAAAGAACTTGAAGGGGATTACTCGGGAAATATCTGGGCGGTATTTCTGGAAACAAATTGAGGGTGATCACTGGGAAATATTTGTAGGATATTTGAGGAGGATTTTGGAGAGAATATAGACCACTATATTTTATTTGTTGATATCAACTCGCAAACAAACATTTTGAAATGAAATTTGAAATTCATTTTGAATTTAGAGGGAGTTTGAGAAAATTTCAGGATTTGAATTTTTGGGATGCTACAAATCTACCCCACTTAAAAGGAATCTCGTCCTCGAGATTTGGCTTAGAAGGGTTATGGGTATAGCTTTACTTCAGCTACATATCTTCACTTTGCAATTCTTCGAGGAGATGGAACTTCAACAAAATCCGGCCTTTGAGGAGCATCCGATTGCTGATTGCAAATGCTGATTCTGGCTACTCAAAGATCATCTTCAGGCTTCCGCTTTCGCTTGGCAGCTAGCTTATTGAGGAAGCATCGATGCCAACACGCAAACCTTTCTCTTGCGAACTCCCACATGGATTCCTTCCTTGATTGGTCTTCTGGTGCTTCATCAACAAAACTTGGGTAACCACTTCTCATCCAGAAACTTATAAGCTTCGATGATCTGGTCCTCCATAAGCTTACTAAGGCCTTCTTCTTTTTCTCCATAGCAGGAACCTTACTGGAATACTACCCCACTTAAAAAGAATGAGGGTAGATCTCTTGAATCTTGGGGATTTGAACTCCTTGAAGTACCTCATAACAAGGGTGTTACGGGGCCTTCTTCTGCTGTCTCTGCTTGAGCAGACTACAGAGAGATGACTGACACAGGGTTGATTATGGGAGAACCTTCTTCTTATCTTCTCTTCACTATCTTCTTTTATCTTCTCACTTTTCACTGCCTCTTTCTTTCTCTTTGCTCTTCCCACTCGAGGATTCTATCAAAGAGTATTACTATCATACACTGGAGGAAACCAAAGATTATGAACCATGTGCAACAGTCTTCAACCCAAGAATTACCAAGCATTGTGATCTTAGGGGCAAGGGAGTGGAAAATGGAGTTGCTTGCGATTTGGCAGAGGGTATTTTATCTGGTGTGTGTGCTTTGCTTGGGATGGGAGTTGAGGGAGCTGGGGGGATTTATAGGCGAGCGGGGGTGTCCGGTTGCAGAGTGGTGGTGATGGAGTAGGTGCTACGCGGCAGCGGGTGTGACAAGGGGAGGGGGGGTCTGGTGTTGCCGGCGATGATGGTGGCGGTGGGTGCGCTGCAAAGGTGGCGTGGGCGGCGGTAGTGTGCTGCAAAAGGGGGGGGACGTGGGGCGGTGGTAGTGCGCATGGAGGCGGGCACGCGTGCGAGGGGCACGGGTGAGTGGTGGGGTCAATGACCCTGATGTTTGTGGTCTCTGGTTCCAAGAATCTTTGCCTCTCTGTATGGTAATAACTCCTTCTGTCCTCTTTTCCTGTTTACTTTGACTCAGGGGCAGTGCTTTGATTCTCACGGTCGGTCCTTTTGACTGAGCGGCTGGACTGGTTTCTTCTGTAGCTTGTTACAGGCTTCAAGGGTGAGCTTCCCGGTGTCTTCTTGGGTAAGGCATTTTTTTCTTCAGATGGGTTAAGATGAGAATGGAAGCATAAGGTAAGGATTAGCTCTAATTTGTGATCTATGTTTTTAGAGAAAACCTTTTTAAGAAAAACGAAAAGAAAACACACTAGCTCAGCAATGATAAGCACAAACAAATCAAATGTTTTGAATAAGGGAAGAATAGAGTTTTTCCAAAGCACGGGCTACTCAGATTCGGGGGCTAAGCATAACTACTATTGCTTGGCTCCTGGATTGAGAACTATGCTAAATGCAACTTATGAGCACTAACGTTAAAGCATCACATATGCACTCAAAAGGGGAGAAAACATCAAGCGAAATTCATTTTGAAATGCCCTAGGGGGCCACACAAATAGAGTTTTTCAAGGCACGGGACTACACGATTACCTCTCATACATGCAGGGCTCTAGCCAAAGTGAAGAAAAACTTCACTACCTAATGCACGCAGAGGACTGGGTATAACTAACTCAGATCTGGCAGCTTCTCTTCTGGCAAGGCTGACGCACAACTTCAATCTGAGATATCTCCTGGATGGGTCAACAGGGAGCTGATGTTGATAACTTCTTCTGGCGGCGACTGAGATGGCAAGACGTGGTCGAACTCTTCTTCAAGCTGGACTGGCTCTTGTAGCTCCTCTGAGGGCGGCGGTGCTGGCGGGGTGCTTGCAGCTTCTTCCTTGACCTCAAGGGACGGTGCTGGAATCTTCTTCATGGTGAGGGGCTCAAACAACTCTGGCGGGGGATCTTGGGAGGATTCAGGGTGCTCTTGCTTATCCATAGCCTGAGGGAAGACTGGAATTCCTTCCAAGACTATGGCTCCTTCCGGTAGTTCCCAAGCCTTCTTCTCTCCTCTAATAGAGACTGGGTGACCTTGAAGAATCTGGGGATCTTCAGCTCTCCTGGGTTGAACTGGGTTGGATGGAGCGGGCTCTTGGATCCGCAGGGCTCTACGTTGGTTATGGGTTACCAAGTAGGCCTCCATCAGCTTCTGGACATGCTCATCCTTGGCTTGCTTCAGGGCTTCAACAGCAATGACTTCACGACTTTTTAAGGCAGCTACACGGGCTTGAGCTATGGTGAGATCCACATGGAGCTTACGGTTGAGCTTCTCTGCATCTTCTGCTCGGGCAATCATCTGACGGTGGTGCCGGGCCAAGAAATCATACTGGGCATCCAGGGTGAGCAGGTATGCAGTGAGGTACACGACTGTGGGGTCGTCCTCAAGCAGCTGCTGCTCTTCCAATGCACGCATCCTAGCCATCCAAACTGGACGGTCTCTCTGAAAGGGCGGAAAGAATCTGAGCGGGGTGTCGGCCACTTCTTCTTCATAAATCTGACATAGGGTCCTCAATGCCTTGCGAGCGACGACTTGGCAGGTGTCTTTGAATCTGTGCCCAGCAGCAGTGACACTCCATTCCACATGGTGTGGACTGGATCCAATATATACAGTCACGACACACTTCTCTGTGCCATGCTCGATGACTTCACGACCATCATACTCTGGCTGGCTCCTGATTCCGAGGCGAACTGTGCATGCTCTCAGCAACTTGGGGAAACCATCTTCATTCTGGCAGAAGCTGGTTTGGCACTGAACCTCCATCTGACTTCTGAGAGAAGGAAAGGGGGAAAACATTTTTGAAATGAAGGGATGAGAGCAAGAATTTTTTTAAGAAAATAGTTTTGACTCAAAAACTTTTGATCAGGCTAAGGGTTACGTCCTGCGGCCAACCTAACAGCTCTGATACCACCTGAAGCATCCCCAATCCTCTGGGACTCAAATGTGATACAATTACTAGTCCCAGGAGGCTAGCAAACACATTTATACATCAGATGATACCAAATCTGCTTAAACGAGACAAACCTATAAAGGTGGCGGTCAACTTTAAGAGTTGGTCCACAACTCGAGACATATCATCAGAGTGGGGCTGAAGCAGCCCGATATACGCAGCGAAGCAAGTCAGTGGTCCAACAGCCACAGGCAAGGTTGGGAACAGTCGTAACTCTTACCCGATCTCCTTTTTCTGAAAAACAACAAATAAGCAAGGGTGAGTACAAACGTACTCAGCAGCCCACCTTCACCCGCGGAATGGGGAAATCAGATATAATGCATGGAATATGTGGAGCTCGGGATATTTTGCAGAAACAGCAATATTTAATGCAGAGTTGTTTTGAAAAACATTTTGTATTTTTGCAAAGCGCATCCTCTCCAAAAGGAGCAGGAAGTTTTTCAGTATTATAACAAAATCCCCTGGACTAAACCATCCAGGCATCTCAGCAGTTTCCCACTGGTTTTCCTTTTCAAAAACCGCTACTGGACTTCCCGTCCACCATAGCTCACGGCTCAACCGCCGAACCTTTTTAAAAACCACTTTTCTCAAAAGCATCTTTTTTTTTTTGGAAAACAAAACATTAATTGCCATACCATACCAGACTCGTCCATTCCTGTGGACACAGACTATTCGAATAGGTTTTCAAACTCTGCGCAGAGGTGTACACTTTACCCACTAGTCCGGCTCTGCGATCTCATGATCAATGAGATCCGAATCCGAATCTCTTTCTTTCCCCGCACGTCCTAACCTTAACGGTTATCCGGAAGGAGTCAGGCCACCACCATGTCCAAACCGGACAAAACTTTCCCCCTCCTTATCCTCCCGGTGCTCCCCAGCCTTCATAACCCTGGGGTTGGACCGTACGAGTTCAGATTGAGTGACTGCCCACACAGTCTCGAGTGGTTGTACTATTAAAGAGTACAGGTAGTGAAGATGACAAACCGGTCCTTATATGAGGGGACAATCCTTCTGCTCACGCCTAAACCAGCTGAGCCAACACCTTAGGCCCTCCCCTAAACCAGGGAGTCCCTGATTATCCCGCTCACAAGGTGATAAGGGTGAAAACCCTTCATCACACACATTTTGAAAAGCATTTTCTTTTGAAAACTCACACCTGTTCTCAAATCATTTGGAACATATATATCAGGGATTGATTGCGGCAAGCGGCTGGGTGGCCATAATAACTTATCTCAAAATCATATCATGCATAAAATAACAGGCTAAGGGTTGTGGTTGAAAAATCATAGGTAATTTATGCATCAAAGGGATCCAGTGAGCTTGCCGTGCTTATTCGGCGAAGGGGGAAGGAGAGCTCGCGGAACTGGCTTCTGGCTCCACCGCCAGGCGTAGACTTGCAGATCTGGCCTCCACGAGATGGCACGAACGCTCCGATAACTATGCAACATGAACAAGCAAACATACAAACCAGCAAGTATACCAACAAATATTTAGTATAGTGGTCAGAAAAGCGATATATGGATGGGTAGAGTCTTGAGTAGAATCTATGTCATGTGGTGTTGTGATATTACTGGTGGTGGAGCGGAGGTGCTTACCAGGAGGGTGGACTGGAGGCAAAGCGACACTATGCGTGTAGCCGGCTGAGCGGAGTAACTGAGTGGGTGGGGTGTTTGCCTTGGCTGAGGGTGTTGAGTGTGTGTGGAGAGGGAGAGGGTAGCTGGGTGTATTTATAGCTGAGTGTAGGTGGTGTAGCACAGTGAAGTTCACTGTTGGTGAGAATAGTGACGAATGAATCGTCTGACTTGGTATGAACATGAGAGTTATAGGCAGAATATGGGACAAGAGTATTTTGGGAGTTTTCTGGAACATGAACCATGCTTAAGGGGTGACATGGCTGGATAGGGAATAGTTTGATAAAAATTTAGAAACGAGAATTATTGGAATCTGAGTTTGGGAGCCTGGTTCGAAGGAATCTCAAAGTTAAGCGTGCTCAACTCGGAGAAACCTGGGATGGGTGACCAGATGGGAAGTTCCCTACTGGAAGGAAAATCACAGTCACCGGAGTTCATATGACTGGAATATGGGTCTGGCTGGTCTTAGGTGGACTGGACAACATGATGTATGAGTAGTTGAAATTTGGGGTGATCGGCTAATCGATGAATAGTAACGATGAATAGTGACGATGGAAAAGTAATTATAGATATCATCTATGAATAGTAACGATGATGAATAGTAATGATAAATAGTAACAATGATGAATAGTGTATGTGAATAGTAACGATGAATAGTAACGGTGAATAGTAATGGTGAATGGTGACAGTGAATAGTTTGTATAAACGAACGATGAACGATGAATAGGAACTATGAACGAACGGACGAACGATCGAATGATCGGACGAACGAACGATCGGAATTTCGGCAGCATAACGGCAGGAAAAGATTATTTGGACGAACGAATGATCGGAATTTCGGCAGCATAACGGCAGGACAAAGATTATCTGGAAGAACGATGAATAGGGACTATGAACGAACGATGAACGATGAATAGGGACTATGAACGAACGATGAACGATGAATAGGGAACTATGAACGAACGATGAACGATCGAATGATCGAACGAACGAACGATCGGAATTTTGGCAGCATAACGGCATGACAAAGATTATCTGGAAGAACGATGAATAGGGACTATGAACGAACGATGAACGATGAATAGGGACTATGAACGAACGATGAACGATCGAATGATCGAACAAACGAACGATCGGAATTTCGGTAGCATAACGGCAGGAAAAAGATTATTTGGACGAACGAACGGACGAACGATCGAACGATCGGACGAACGGACGAACGAACCATGAACGATCGGACGAACGATCGAACGATCGGACGAACGAACGAACAAACTAAGAACAGGGGGACGAACGATCGAAGAACGATCGAACGATCCTTGTGCTAGTGTGTGCTTGTGTGGAACATGGAGTGGGTGTGTGGGGGGGGAGAGAGTTGCCATGAAATTGCTTGGGGTGGGATGAGAGGAGGCCCTTGCCCCTCTATTTATAGCCATGGTGGGGGGATTAGGGGGGAGGGATGAGAGGATTAGTGGGAGGATGAGAGGATTAGTGGGAGATTAGCATGTATTTGTCTTGTATAAGTGAGATTAGCTTGTAGAGCTCACCGTATGACACTGGAGGCATACGTATACGTATGAGCATGAGGAAAGTTATGAAGAAAATATTTGTAGGGACTTGAAAAATGATTCTGAAGGTATTTCTCAAGAGGAAAATACCTGGAGATATATCGGTGGAATATTTGGGCAGTATTTCTGGAAAGAACTTGAAGGGGATTACTCGGGAAATATCTGGGCGGTATTTCTGGAAACAAATTGAGGGTGATCACTGGGAAATATTTGTAGGATATTTGAGGAGGATTTTGGAGAGAATATAGACCACTATATTTTATTTGCTGAAATCAACTCGCAAACAAACATTTTGAAATAAAATTTGAAATTCATTTTGAATTTAGAGGGAGTTTGAGAAAATTTTAGGATTTGAATTTTTGGGATGCTACAGAACTCTAACTGAATCAGGTGCAGTGTTCATCGGATTACAGAAAAGATTTCACAGGCGATAAGAACGCCACCGCGGCTAGGGGTTGGATCAGCGGTCGCGGTAAAAATCTTGCGCGGCGTGGCGTCAAAGCGTTGAGGTGGCGCTGCGCGGTCGGTTGGCAGCCACCGGACCATCACCGTGGCAATGCCGCGCAGGTAAGCTCGCCAGCGCGGTTACACCGCCGTGAACCTCATCCAACTCCGGCCATCGACCTATAAATTGAACCTAGAACCCGCTGCTTCACCACATCCCGCAAACAAACACTTGAGCAATCGACTCAATTTCACCAGCAAACCTCACACCGTCCACAATTCCATTCCGCCCTGTTCTTCGCACGGTCGTGAAGAACTCCTCTGTGGCCAGCACTCCTCGGGTCAGTAACTCCCCGATTGCTTCCTGTTCTAGCTTGTTTATAGCTTCCTATTGCTCTCGGAGTCGACCAATTGAAATTTGCCAGAGTCCCATCATCGGAACACCCCTCTGCTCCATAGAACGCCGCCGCGACACCCTCTCTGTCGACCCACTTTTCTGCTCTTGCCCAGTCCAAATTCTAACATGTGCATAACCTCTGGTGAACCCGTGAAGCTTCCCCAAGCTTCAATTTGGTCATCCATGCCGTCGATTGTTCGGAACGCGTTGATCCATCCGATCATCCGCACTGTTACCGTGAACCGGTTGATTCAAAGCCCCGATTATAAAATTGATTGAGGGGAAACGGTCCTTAGGTCTTGAATTTGGCTTCGGCCAAAGTAGGACGCCAGTCGTTGAGCGAATTGGCTGATACACGAGCTTGTCGGAGCTCTGCGCGTCGCCGTCCACCGTCGAGGGCTTCGAAGTGTAAAGGATTAGAAGTACAGGGGCTCTTCTGAAAGCGTCAGCGACTCACAAAAACAGTGCAGGGAACCCAGTTCGGGTTATTCAAAACACCAGGGGTCTATTCGCAAAGTCTACAGGCGCGCGGGCGCGCGGACGTGTTTCTGCCCTGGCTGGGCCGGTTCGGGCCGGTTTCAGCCCAGAACTGTTCATTCTTTTCCTTTTTATTTTTCTATTAGACTTTAGAAATCTATAAGAAATTGTAGAAAAATCCTAAAAATACTAGACCAATTTTTCTAGACTCCTAATTTCCTATAGAATTTAATAAAAATAGTTTCTTAATTTTTAATCCAAATAGGAAATTATAGAGTATTTAAAATAGCCAAAAACCTTGTTTCTGGATTTTTAGAGAATAAATAATAAATCCAAAATTTACTAAATTTTTAGGATAAACTTTGAATAATATTTAGAAGCCTTGGATAAAGTTTGATATGCATTGGACCATGTTTGGTACTTAGAACCCAAAACCCTAGCCCCCTTGCCCTGTGAACTTCACTATTAACTCCGGAAACCCTAAGTTCTCAGAGATCCGTGAAGGAAAGTTGTATTCAAGGCTTTAGATAATAAACTTTTATTATCTTTGCATTCTCATGAGCATTACATGGGCATTCATTATATTGTATGGTTATATTTAGAAAACGAAGAAGAAGTAGAAGTCGAAGAAGCGAAGGCTTCACCACCACCACCTGAGGAACATCAGGCAGGCAACTGTTTCTATTTTGATATCTGCAAGACAGAGCCTGATTCACTAGTAACACAAGGCAAGCCCCGGTGCATTTGCCACCTCCTTGCTCTTTTTAAAATCTTTCTCACTTGCTTGATGCACTAGGTGATAGGAGTTGTGTGCTAAACCAATTCCTGTATTTCCTTCCTTGGATTGATTACTTCTCCTTAAATCCCTGTTTTACAAAAGGTTTTTCTTATGCTTAGCTTCGCATTAGAAAAACAAAATGTTTTGTTTTCTCAAAAGATGATGTGGCAAAGTGGACGGGTTGTTTTCAAAAATAAAATTGGATGGTGGATCTATCATGGCCATGATGGGTTCAACCTCAGAAAAGATGTACTTCTACTAGGTACCAAACCTTGGGTGAAATGGTTAAGCTGAGACCGGGCGGGTGACTTGCACGAGAAGAGAGTCTCAGTGTAGTGTCTCCGTCTGTGTCGATTAAGGACCGTCTCGATGTAGGCTTGATGACCAAGGACCCTTTAATTGGTCACATGCCTCATCATGGGTAAGCTTTGTCTCGGGCAGACTAATACCAAAATAAGATACCACGCAATGGGAGTGGACAGATGGCAAGAGTAGCATGTACCCTCCGTGGCAAGAGGCTGGACGGTGGTGCATCTGTGCTCTCGGTTGGCGTGAACCTGATCTTGTCTTAAGAACCCCGGTGGCGAGTTGACATATGCAAGGGTTAAGTGCTACATATGTCGTGTGATTAGAGATCCTCAGCTGAGTATAATCGATTCGGATCGCTGTAACTTCGCGGTTATGAAGACTTGGTCACTGACTTACACGTAGCAATCCAATAAAGATGAGGGGTTGTTAAGAAATTGGCTAGTGCAGGTCAAGTGATTGAACTAGGATAGAGAGAACCCTAGTTGCAGGTAATTTTACTTAACCTGACAAGTAAATCTGGATTTTTAAGGATCCACTATTAGTAAGCATTTCTGCAAAGAGAGTCATTGATTATTGGTAAACCTTACCTTGACTCCCTCTAGCTAGCATACCCTTGAGAGTCTTTTCTTTAGTCAGGTAAGACTTGCTGAGTAATTCCATACTCAGGGCTTTGTCCCATGTGGTTTTAGGTGAAGAAGCGGCAAACTTTTGCTGCTTTTGTACAAAGGTGGTGCCCAAGGAGGAAATCCAAGAGTAAAGCTTTGGGAGGAAAGGATCCTCCGTTAAAAACTTTTTACTGCTTATTCGGGAGGAGTTTTTACCTCCTTGGTTTTGTACTAATAATAATACTCAGCACTCATATATTTTGTTCTGGTCTGTAACTATATAACTCTGTCTTACTTTTCAATAAAAGTAAGTTATTGTAATTGCTTCCACATTTTCGTACCTCCGATGTATTGTAATGTCTGCATGACGGATGAAACGCTCTTGGGAAAGGTAAGGAAAGCAGATACCGAACTTATCAAGTGATTTAGGGGCACCTGCAGGGTTGTGTGAGGTCCATTGGACAAGGACAACTGTAGGTGGGCCTAATGACTTGGGAGGTTCTGTCACACAACCTCATGGTGTCTTGCGTGTGTTGTTGCTGTAACTCTCGCTCTTATGTGTGTTGCTATTCCCTTCTTACTCTTGTGTTTACTTGAGATCATTTGTGTAAGGTGTGAGAGACTCCAAAGTGTGAAGATTCCTCACAACGGGGTATTATTGAGATAAAGATAATCATGGTATTTAAGTTAATCTTTGGATTACTTGAAAGGGGTTAAGTGCAACCCTAGTCCATTGGGACGCTACAACATGGAGTAGGTAAATATTCTACTTGACCGAACCACAGGATAAAATCGTTGTGTCATGTGTCTTTACTCCTATGCGATTGTCTCTCTATCTCCACTCACTTCACTTGCATAATTGCTCTAAGTTTAAATACTCACCTTGTGAAAAGCAATTAAGTGAAGAAGTTTACTTGGCTTTTCTCCTCATTTAAACTTGGCTTTAGCATTCACTAATCTAATATTAGTCTAAATTGTTTTGTTAAGCTGATTTTTACAGGATCACCTATTCACCCCATCTATGTGCTCTCAATTGGTATTAGAGTCGTTCTCTTCATCAAGGGACTAATCACCCGAAGAGATGGATCCTAACGACAAGAAAAAATGAAGGAGACCCTCTATGTTGATGAGCCAAAAGGTGACAAGCCCACCGACTCAGGCTCAAACAACAAAAGGAAGGATGGGAAGAAGAAAAGGCGCATCAAGAAGATCATCTACTACGACAACAACACCTCCTCCTCTTCACCAAGGGATGATGACAACTCGTCCACGAAAAAGAAAACAGTTAATCAGAATTATTCATTCGATTATTCTCGCATGTCGTACAATTCAAATGCTCATTTACTTTCTATTCCACTTGGTAAACCCCTCACTTTGATAGAGATGTACTCTTTTTGGAGCCATAAAATGCACAATCATTTATTCTCTCTCCATCCTAGCATTTGGGAATAGTGGAAAATGGAATGCATATATATAGTAGTGATAATCTCGTATTCACTAACGAGCAAATTCATAAGAATGTCTAGGCTACTACTTTGTTGTTAGTATCTCTATGCAGGGATGAGTACAATAAAGTCAGTGGCTTGGATAATGCCAAGCAAATATGGGATACCCTCAAAATCTCTCACGAGGGTAATGACACCACCATGATCACAAAGATGGAACTAGTGGAAGGAGAACTGGGAAGGTTCACCGTGAAACGAGGAGAAGAGCCAACCGAAACCTACAATAGGCTCAAGACCCTAGTGAACAAGATCCGAAACTATGGAAGCACAGGATGGACGAATCATGATGTCGTTCGACTCATGCTAAGGTCATTTACTGTTATTGATCTTTATCTTGTAAACCTTATTAGTGAGAATCTCAGGTACACCAAAATGACGCCGGAGGAAATTCTCGAAATTTTTTTGAGTGGGCGCATGATGGTAAAAGAATCAATGTATGTGGATGATATTGCAAATGGACCACTGCCTATTTATGAGCCACAGCCCGTTGCTCTCAAAGCAACAACCAGCAAGGAGGCACTGCCTAACAAGGTAGCACAAGTAGAGGCTACCGGGCTAAATGAGGACGGAATGGCGCTTGTAATCAAGTGTTTCAAAATTGCCTTAAAGGGACGCAAGGAGCACCCAAACAAGAACAAGTCAAAGGGAAAGCGCTCCTGCTTCAAATACGGTAAGTCCGGTCATCTCATAGTTCATCGAGCAGAGAGATGGTGAGGATGCGATTAAAGGGAACACATAGATAGATAGATTAGTGGGACCAAGCGAATCAAATAGGTTGAGGTCATTGAAGTAGGAAACGAGGACGAGACAGCGATGGAGACAAAGGCGAAAGGAGAGGGCATGAGTCGAGGGCACATAACCTATGGCCAGGGAAGGGAGAATAAATGATTTAGGGTTTGGGACAGAGACTCCACAGTCACTACACCAAAATAGTAAACTTCCTAGAGCCTAAACCCTAGGAAGTTTGGCCTAAACTCTAGGAAGTTAGCTAAACTCTCGGAAGTTAAGCCATCCCGTCGGAAGTTTGGCTCTCGAAAATTTCTTGTCGGAAGTTAGCTTAACTTCCTAGAGCCCTCTAGGAAGTTAGTGAACTTCCTACACCCAAAAAAAGCCTCTCGGAAGTTAGTAGATTCTTGGAAGTTAGTAGCTTCACGCCGTTAGCGCCGTCAGTTGACTAACTTCCTACGACTAACTTCCTACGGCTGACTGTAGCCCCTAGGAAGTTCGTTGGCTAACTTCCTACGGCTTAATAAGCCTCTAGGAAGTTAATTTGACCATCATTACAAATGTTATTTATTTTTATTTTACACCACATTCCACAACATAACAAATATATCAACAGCTATATAGCACAACATATTTTCACACAAAACATCTCACACAAACACATAACAATAGTTAAATCCATAGTCTCATCAATTACATCACAAAAGTCTCATTCATAGTCATAATAAGACACATCTCATCATCCAGTACTAATAAGAGACAATATCTCATACATAGTCATAATAAAAGTCTCAAGTATCAGAATGCAATAACATGGAAGCTCACGGTCGCCGATCACCATCGGGTTACAGTGACGAGTGATGGTCGATACCTCCACTAGTGAAGAGGGTTTCGACAAAGTCTAACCCGTCGTCTTGTTCATGCGTCGGCAAGGTAGCTGGAGGGGTCTAATATACATGTACAAATGACATTTGCTGAGTTACATCATAATATAATGAAACACCGGATCTTTCTGTGGAAAAAAGGAACTGAACGCTAAGATATTAACTTTGAACCTCAATGTGTAAACAGTAAGCATGCTTCCATCCAAGTAAATGAATACATAACAGAAAGTTACAGTAAGCTATGAACATTGATGTTCATGCTCAAGTTATACTAAATTGCAGTAAGTTATGAATATTGATTGCATGCTCAATTCACTAAAATTTCTATTGACTCAAACCATTTGCTTATGCAGTTGTGACTAACATCATATATTTCGATTGAGTTCTAAAAACTTAGTAATAGACTATAATTATCTTTGCTCAGGAATGGATTTTTCTTCAACATTTTAACTTCATGCAGCAGCAATGCCATCAGTTTTTGGCATCAACAGAAGCAACTGGAAGAAACATTCTAGTTCTAGTTAATATTTGGCAAGAAAGGCATAAAGGTATCGATTAGAGAATGGATATGAACATTGTATGGCATTATTTGAAGCTTCCCATCATCTACATCATACTTCAATACAGAAAGAAGGTCATTCTCATCTCCAAGATACCTGAATAGAAAACGAGAATTCGGAATACAAAAGCCAAATTAAGTATCAAATTAAAAAAGTAGTGTATGTAGCATACATCATAAAGGTCCTCTCTATGACTGCAAAAGCAGTAATGTTGACATCCCACTGTGACGAATAAAATAGTTGCCTGAACTCAAGATTCCATACCTACAAGACAGATATATATCATATAAAATGGCCACCGCACTAATAGAAAACATTCTTACAGATTTCAGGGGCTAGGTAGTTCCTCCTAGGTTGGTCAAGCCACTTTTTTTCGCAGGTTGTCTTCAAAGAGCATATAATGAAAAAACTTGCAGTATGAACCAACACATGAGCACCACCACATAGCTGTTGTTAACATATGAGCTCTAGGCACCAAGGTCCCAAATTTTGACAAAAAACCGAATAGTTTGAATGCATAAAAACTTCACTGCCTGTCAATAGCTCACCTGGATTTCATTTTCATTGGAAATTGCAACCAAAAGTCCCTGGTTTGTAATAAACTATAAAGAATCGACATATTAGTTGTTAGAAACCAAAAAAGAAAAGCAAATTGTACTTAGTATTAGCTGTTGTACATAATAGGCAGCAAAGAACATAGCTAGTTTGAACAAGGCGAGGTAACTATGTATAACTTTATCTTTGGTGGACAAGAGAAATAGTTAAGAGCCAAACCTGCAAAAACTTGTACGACACACTCTTCGGTGATATAAGGAGGCCTTCAATGTTATCACCTCCAAATATTTTTATCCTAGCATCCCTGCAGTTTGTAGTGCAGAAAAGCTATCAACAATTACACAATAAGAGCTAGGTCTTTGAGACATACAACAACTAAATAACCCGTTTCCATGCTTATGCAAAGTAGTTTCTTTGTTTTGTTATAACGCAATTAACTGATTTGGAGGGATGGAGAACATAAATTAGCAAAGCTCTAGTTTACAACAGAATGAATTGTGTGGCAGTGGTTTAGGGTTGGTTGTGATGTACTAATGTGAAGGCGGGGTTTGGAATGGGGCTCACCGAGTTGCGACAGCAAGGAGGCGCTGGACGGGATCGAAGGCGAGTAGTGAAGCTGTGTATGGCACCCGGTAGTGAGTCGAGATCTGCGCGTCCATTTGGATGGCATCCGCAGGTGATGCCGCTGGTGCTAAGGCTCCTCCTCCTCTTCCTACTCCCTGCAGCAATCCAGCAACAGCAGCAAAAGCAACGAGAATCAGAAGTAGAAGCAAGGCATGGTGAAGCCATGATTGACGCCGTGCGGACTCCGATTCCGCTTCCGCGAACCTGAGCTTCCAAGAATCAGAAGTGTGTACTGTAGTGTCTACTCCTCCATAGCGACAGCAGCAACCAACAGCTAGTATACTCCTACCAGAGCTTGCCCCTGCCAAGACTTGAGCTCTGATAATTGTGCAGCAGTCGCCAAGAAATTGTAGGGATCGCCGCAGGTGGGCGAGATGCTCCGGGCGGACCAAGGCCATAGGGAGCTGTCCTCCTGAGTACGCAGCAGAGACGAGGACCTCAGGACCGCGATCAAGAAGCACCTGCTGGAGCTGGGGTGGACGGGTCCGGGGCGGGGGCAGGTGGGGGCGGCCGGAGGTTGGGGCGGCTGCGGCGTGGCATGGGCGGCGGGGCGGCTGCGGCGGGGGCGGCTGCGGCGTGGCATGGGCGGCGGGGCGGCTGGCGGCTCCAAGAACAGACGCGAGAGACGGATTGAGAAAGGTGAGAGAAGAGATAAGGTTGAGGAGAGGTTTAAAATAAAAAACATAACTTCCTAGAGTAAAGCCGTAGGAAGTTACGTAACTTCCTAGAGTTTGTACATGTACTCTAGGAAGTTAAGTAACTTCCTAGAGCCGACCGTAGGAAGTTAGATTTCTGTTTGACTGGTCAACAACTGAAACCTAACTTCCTAGAGGAGGTCGTAGGAAGTTAGCTTGACAGCTAACTTCCTAGAGCGAGCCGTAGGAAGTTAGCTTTTCGTTTGACTGGTCAATAGCTGAAACCTAACTTCCTAGAGGACGTCGTAGGAAGTTAGCTGGGTAGCTAACTTCCTAGAGTCAGCCGTAGAAAGTTAGCTTTTCGTTTGATTGGTCAATAGCTGAAATCTAACTTCCTAGGGGAGGCCGTACGGTTTTTTAACTTTCGACAGCTTTTATAAAATACCGTAGAAAGTTATGTTTATTTCCTAGAGCTACCAGTTGCCCCTCGGAAGTTATTTATTTCCTAAGGTTTGTTATAAAAGCTGTAGGAAGTAAAAAAACCATAGGAAGTGTATGATTTTGGTGTAGTGAGTAAAGGAGTTATATACAAGGTGGTGAGTTGGTCTAGGATGAGGCTTGACGGTGAGGAGCGCTAGGAAGAGCTAAGTTGTCAGGGCATGCCGGTGCTTACGGCTGTTGGCTGGACTGGCATGGTGTGCTTAGGGTAAGTCCCAATCACGACTTGCTCCTTTGGGCAGGGCCAACCGAGTACAGTGGACTTTGTGACAGACAAAAAAATCAGGATTCAAGTCGGTGTATTGTGCCTCGAGCTACATTTACGATTTCCAAATCAGCAAAGGTAGTAATAACGATTTGGGTATCCTGGGTATCCTGAAAAACCTATGTGATTAGGACATGCTTAAATTTTGAATATTATTCAAAAGTTACAGCAGTAAATGTTTTAGGTGAAGTAAATTATTTCTGCGTAAATTAGTTTTTACTGATTACCCATTTGTTTATGATTATTTGATATATTATATATGGTTAAAATGTAACCGTACCAAGTTTAATTCTTATAATAAAATGTTAGTGTTTAAATTATTGATTATAGATTGTACACTTTAATATTCATATACATATACATACGTGCAGATCGAAACAGTAACGGAAGGTAAAAGAATAACTGAATAAGGAATAAATAAAAGGGCGAAAGGGAGAAATAAAAAGAAAAATATATGAGGAGAAGGTGCTGGAGGAAGAGAGAATAAGCACATGCTCACCCATACAGAAGTGTGCTCCGTATTAAGGCCACCTTTGATACTTTCGACAGCTTCTTCACACAATCTATCAAAAGTTGAGGTACTCTCTAGCTTCTCCATAAAAATAGGAATAAGTTGTCCGTAAAAACTGGGCAAAGTCGTGAGCCAAAAAAAAAGCTTCTTCAGCTCTCTCTCTCGTCATTATCTCTCCTAAAAATAGGCAGAACTGCATTTACAACCAAATGAGGTGCTCCTCTAGAGGCTCCGCGTGAAATTAAGGAATAAACTATTTTTTATATAAGCTAGACGTACAGTTAGAGCCGATGATGCAAGAGTCCTACCAAATAAGACCTAAAATAAAGGTTGATATCCAAATTTTTAAAATAAATTTAATATTTTAAAATACATATGCATGAACTTTAATGTTGATATTTTCTTATGTTATCAAACACGCTATTATAAATAAGAATACGATATTTTATACGTTATTTGCTCCCTACAACAACAATAAAAATATCTAGATCATCAATATCTGAATTTTATATTCATCATTTGAGAAGATATATGATAAATGTGTGGTTCATTAATCTTTATAAGTTTAATGATAAAAAAATAAAAATATAAATTCGTATAACAGATTCTATAATGATACTTTCGACGGCTTCTTCACACAATCTACCAAACGGTGAGATACTCTCTAACTTCTCTATAAAAATAGGAATAAGTTGTCTAAAAAAACCGAGTAAAGCATGGAGCCCAAAAAAGGCTTCTTCGACTCTATCTCTCTCGTCATTCTCTCTCGTAAAAATAGGCGCGGAACTGCATTTACAACCAAATGAAGTGCTTCTCTAGGGGCTTGTCCTGAAACTAAGGAAGAAACTGTTTTTTTCATATGAGCTAGACGCACAGTTGGAGCCGGTGATGCAAGAGTCCTACCAAATAAGACCTAAAATGAAGGTTGATATCCAAATTTTTAGAATAAATTTAATATTTTAAAATACATATGTATGAACTTTAATGTTGATATTTTCTTATGTTATCAAACACGCTATTATAAATAAGGATACAGTATTTTATACGTTATTTGCTCTCTATAACAACAAAAAAAAATATCTAGATCATTAATATCCGGATTTTATATTCATCCTTTGAGAAGATATATGATGAATGTGCGGTTCATTAATCTTTACAAGTACAATGATAAAAAAATATAAGAATACAAGTTTGTATAACATATTCTATATATTGTTTATTTATACAATAGGGTCTGTTTGTTTACCCCCATGGATTATATAATCTGGATTATTTTTGGAGGATTATATAATCTGGATTATATAATCTGGATTATATAATCTGAGTAGTCCTGTTTGTTTACCCAGATTATTTGAGTTGTTAATAGGATTCTTTTGTATGAGGAAGACAAGAATGCCAATGGTGGGTTATAATGACAATGGTGGGTAATTTCTACGAAACTTGAAAGGGTAGTGGGGAAGTGGAAAAAAATAATCTGAAATAAGCACCTCCTCACTTGCTTATGGATTATCATAATCCAGGGGTTAGATTATATAATCTCGATAAATAAGCTAGACTGTTTGTTTACCTCTTAGAATTATTTAATCCAGATTATATAATCTGAGGGGTAAACAAACAGGCCTAAAAAAGACTTAAAATCAGTATCCGGATAAGTATGGATTAAGCGAACCCAACGGCGCCATCACCACGCGGGCATTTCAACGTGACACGGCTACCGTAGAACCTCGCACCTTGTCTTACGGGGCTTGTGTCTGACGCACGCGACAAGTTTTCCTCCCGAGGACGCACAAATTACTCATTTCGAAATGATGTAGGAGCACATACAGCACAGTAGCACACTGCACACCACGTTACCCGACACGCCAGTACAAAAGGCGCTTGCAAGTTGGAGTACTTGGCGGCGTCACCTCCGACGTGGCTCCACGCGACGCGGAACGTGTGGACAAGGCGCCCTGGGCCAACGTGGCGGCCGAGGCCGGATCAAGAACATGATCAGGCTCCGGGCTCCGCCGGCACAGTTATTACGTGGAAAGGGAAAGCAAAAGCGCCGTCCTTTCACGGCGACGGAGCCGCCACGCCGACGCGGGCACGGGCCGCCTCACACGTGGCAGGCGAGGCGCGGTCAGGTGTTGTTGTCGCTGAGGTAACTCGTGGCTCATCTTCGCCGAGGCGCCCGACGGCCCGTGGGCACTATCCTCCCCGGCGTGGCGGTGCCGGGCGCCGGGGCCGCCGCACTTTTTTTCCCCACAATCCCAGCCGACGCCGACCGCGGCGGGGTCGGTGACTCGGCACGGCGGATGCGTGCTCATGCAGATGCGTGCGGCATGTCCTCCTCTTCTGCTTTCCGTGCCAGCAGGCTCGGCAAGAGCGGATAAGCATTGACGCTTGACCCCGCGTCCGCGTGCGTTGGGTTCGGAGGCATCCTAGCCGCTGCTGTCGCGGAAAAAAAAATGCGTATGTAGAGTCGTCCGTGTGGTCGGAACAGCGGGAGTCCAGTCGGCTTTGGTTGGAGATTTCCAGTCACCCACCCTCGCGCCGCATCGCATCGCAGGGTTCAGTTCCATTTTTGTCTTCGTCGTCTGCATTCGTTTCGTCTTTCTTTTTTTTCTTTTTAAAGGCGCGTGCGAGATTACAACTGGGCCGAGTCTGACGACGGCGGCACATGCTACTGGGCTGGGCTGGGCTGGTTGAATGGCTTCAGTCCTTACCGGGGATTTCTGGAACCCCAAGCCCACACCTTTATTCGTTGGCAACTTACCTATAAGCTTATATACTGTACATCGTTCGTAACACGGCACCATGGGCTTCTCCCGGTGCTCCATCGCCGCCAGCTTCTCCGTCGTCGCTATAGCTATAGGTGTATATTCGGGCCGTCTGGCCCGGCCCAAGCCTGAAAAGACTTATCTCTACTACTATATAAGAGGAGAGTGTAGACGTCCACACCCCGGATGGTGCACGGTTCTGCCTCCCACGTCGGGCCCAACGCGGTTCTGCCTCCCACGTCGGGCCCAACGCGCAGCTTTGCTCCCTCGCCCTCCCAACACATGCAACCCAGGTGGCCCATTTCCTCGCCAAGCAAAACAAATATCTACAACATTACCTAAATCGTTCTCTACCAACACCATTGAGCCACTAGCAAGTTAACATTTGGGGCTGCGTTCTCTGCCTGTTTCACTAGCCGGTATGGTACTAACCACAATAGTAAAGAAAGCACCACAAAAATGCTGGTGTCCTGGGCTAAAATCTTCATGTGGCCCGTATTCCAGCGATGTTTGGTGCGGCCCAGATAGCGAATCCGTACAGTGTGCCCTCGCTTGTCACTTGCTCGTGATGCCCCCGCCCGCCTCCGCCGCCGCCACAGCCGCTCCGCGTCCTCATCGCGCGTCTGCCCCATCCTCGACGTCCTCATCGCCACACCGTCTCCTCTGCTTTCCCGGCGTCGATCGTGGTCGCCACCTCTGCCAACAAATGCCTCCATCGCACCGAGCTCTCCGCGTGGCCGCGCCATGAATTCCTCAACTCGCCATGGGTTCGCGCGCGGGAGCTCCTCAACCAACTCCGCCATCCCACTGTTCCCATTGCGATCCGCCAACCTAGCTCGATCCGACGCGTCCCCCTTAAAAGCGGCGGCGCACACCCGTGTCTCCCTCTCGCCCAACCACCCCACCCCGCCCCCACCCTAGCCCTGAACCCTCCTGGCGTTGCCTTCGTCTTCCGGGGTTTGTTAGTGGTTCACGCCATCGATGGAAGGCCTGTGGTGGTGTCGCTGAGCCTGCCCTCCTACGGACTCACCGGCGCGCTGTCTCGGCCTTCGGGAACCTCACGTTCCTGCAGATGCTGAACCTGAGCTACGATTGGTTCCGTGGGGAGGTCCCGGCGACCATCGGCTGCCTTGCGCATCTGCAAGTGCTAGACCTGAGCTACAACGCCTTCTCCGGTACGTTGTCCTCCAACCTCAGCTCCTGTGTCAGCTTACTGGTGCTAAGCCTCAGTAGCAACCATATCCATGGTCGCATCCCCGTCGAGCTCGACAACAGGCTCTCCAACCTCCGGGGGCTCCTGGTGGCCAACAACATCCTGGCGGTCGCCATCCTAGGATCGCTTGATAACCTTTGTTCCTCGAGTACCTTGATCTGACAGAGAACCAAATGGTCCGGTGCCGCACGAGTTTGGGGGCATCGGAGACCTCCAATTCTTTTTCCTCTTCACGAACAACCTCTCAGGCGTGCTCCCACGGTCACTGTACAACCTGTCATCACTCAATAACTTTGGGGTAGAATACAACCTGTTGTCTGGAACTCTCCCTATCAATAAGATGTGTTTCGGGTTACAGACTAAACACAAATTTCCCAATGCGCTTAGCGCTACTGAATAAATTACGATCTAGCTTTGAATAATAATATCGAACTACTGAAAACATATTGGGTTACACCTGCAAAGTGAAATTGTATTTAACCATTTTACAATATTTAGAAAGCCTATTTGGTTTCAACAGAGTTCATGTATCTTTTCATTCTTGATGAAATTCTGGTATGGACTTTGATGTTTGAAGCACCCAGATGTAAATAATTTGCAAAAGTGGGAGAAGAGATTCAAATAAACCACTTATCATTCACATAGTTTAAATCACTATTGTGACTAAGATTCTCATAAGCGCTAAGCTACCTAATAATTCAGTAGAAGATGACACACTAAAGTTATTTAAAAGAGAACACACTACAGTTAACGACCCTTGAGTGTACCTGACTGAGGAAGAGCCTTGCCATAAACCTTGTCTATAGTTTGAGCAGAGCCGGCCCTACAAGGTTGATAAACATCCTTGTAGGTTGCAGATGGAGCCATCCTTCTTCTCAGCAATCAACACTCGAACAAAACC
The DNA here is from genome assembly GCA_029449295.1 of Zea luxurians. Lineage (NCBI taxonomy): Eukaryota > Viridiplantae > Streptophyta > Magnoliopsida > Poales > Poaceae > Zea > Zea luxurians. The sequence continues at coordinate 2,178,740 of JAOPSE010000132.1, forward strand.
ATTAACAACATAGGAGTCACGAAAAAATAGCTTGCAAGCTTGGCTGTTAGGCTCTCGCGCAGTGGGCGTTGTGCAAATACTGTCTCATTCTTATCCACGATTGAAGAAGCATCGACACTGTCCTTGTCCATGGTAGGCGTTGCCACAGGTTCAGCGCAGGCACCTCTGTGGTGGTCGCTAGGGCCAGGTCGATAGGCTGGCCATCGTCCACAGGTGACATGGTTGGAGGGGCCTAGGTTGTGCATGGCTTGTCCAGGGTGGGTGTGGTAGAGCTATCACCAAAGATCACCAGTCAGCTCACGTGGTGGCTCATGCTCCTTGTCCGAAGGGTATGGAACCTCACTACCATCTTTCTTGTCTGCAATGAGTGCTTTGCCACAACTGTTAGCGATCCTGACCATTCCCTGCCAACAATGGATCCAGGATTTTATAACAGAGTATGCCACATAAAAAATATTCAGATTTTTTAATAGAATACGCCACATAAAAAATATTCAGATGTTTTAAATATTCAAATTTAAATATATTGAGTCTCTTGATAATTGGAATGACATTGTTAGTTACATTTGTCGGCAGGGTGTTTGGGGTTTCTGCTATAGCTGCCATTCGTGTTGGCCTCTTGCTTGCACCTGGTGGTGAGTTTGCTTTTGTTGCCTTTGAAGAAGCTGTCAACCAGGTAACATACGTTGTTTTCTTTTCTTTTCTTCGAATGACGCAGGAGAGCTGCATGTCATTTCATTAAGAAGGGAATAAAACAACGTAGGAGCAGCAAAGCTTGCTCCCGCCAATTAACCAAGTACAGGACTCCTAGCTCCACACACCAGTAACATTTCCCACCATTTTTATGCGTGTAGTTTGCTCCTCTTGACTGTCCTACTGCAATAGATAGTTTTATTGGATACTGGAAGCCAAGTTTGGTACTTCTTCTGGAAAGTGAACTCTGGCCAAACCTCATCATGTCTGCAGCAGCAAAAGGGGTAAGTGGCTTTCTCATAATTTTGGAAATTGTCCAGATCACTTTTCATGATCATGCTTGTTTTCTAGCAGTAGCAGCGAGTGGTTTCCTCTACAACTCAAATTCCTTTCGATTCAGTTCCTTGTCCAGGATTTGTGTGGGTGACTAATAAATTGTGCTTGGCTGGAATGCAAATTGCTCCATGGTGTTGTTAATTTGGTCTAAGCTGGAGATGAAGTGACTGACTCCATGGGCTTCATAGTGCCATGTCAGATCATCACACTGCTGCCACCTGCATACAATGTCCTACTGCAAGCTTGCAACTACTGCAGCCACTTCGACATATTGCATTGATACTATTTATTTCCAGGGACATTTTAGTATTTAATTTCATGTGGTATGTTAATTATTGAATTCATGGTGCAGTAAAGAACTCATGTACCAGCAAGCTCTGTGCTGTTTTGGAAACTTCAATGCGATCCAGCTTAGTGAACCAGCTCCTCTTCAGGAGCTGCTGCTGATGGCACTGAAAGATTATGAATCAATCGGTGATGAAAATGACGAGGAGAAACTGGAGATTGCAGAGGTAAGTTATTTTTGGAATTGCCCAAAATCATGATTAATGTGATAGGTGCTTAAGGTGATGTATATATTTATATGTTATTATGTTTGTTTATTTCAGTTTGAGTCTGCCAAAACTTCTTGTTACATAGCTCTTTAAATGAACATAACCTATTTTTTGCAGGCAAACTCGAAAATACTGAAAGATAACGCTGAGATGATTAATGAGTACTTCTCTATTCACGTTGATCACGATGGGAACTTGACCAGGCTTCCAGTTGTACTTGATCAGTACACCCCTGATATGGACCGTCTCCCAGAATTTGTTTTGACTATGGGGAATGATGTAGGTTTTCTCTTATTAAGTCAAGTTCATTATGTGTGCTATTTTAAAATTGGATCGTGGAACTAGAGTGCTAGACTATACACTCACTATCGAGATGGCAAGTGATTCATTGCATAACTGTTTTAGCTAATGAAATTTAATTAGCTTTTCCTATATAAGTATCTGAACATAAGTTATTATTTAACTTGTTTCTTTGTTTGAGCCCTGATAAGCCTCCCTCGTGGCATTTTTTTGGATGATGCAGTCCTCGTTCTGGCAACCCTGATTCTTTTAGTAATTTCAATCTTAAAATAGGTTCCTGGGATGATGAGAAAGAGTGCTTCAGAACGGCAGCAGCTGCTATTGGGAACTTCTACGCACTCCATCCTCCCATCCTTCCAAATCCATCGGGGAGTGGTGTTCAGGTGTACAAGAAAAATAAAGCTTGCATGGCGAGTGGTGAACATGTTGATAGTACAGGTGAGTGGATTGGTTTATGTACTTTGCAGCTATTAGCCTATTAGTCTATTACTCAGTGAGGTGCTACTGGTGCTAGGACATTATCAAGAGTTGCAAGTAGGGGTGGTAATGGACTCTAGATTTTACACTATAAAATTTAAGGATCGAATTGGATTAGGATCGAAATTGGATTTCTAAGATACTAAAGAATATTATGCTACAACTGAATGGTATGCTATATATAATATGGTGCTATTTTGTCGTGATCCAGATTGTTATTGTAGGTCACACACAAAACGGGGACCGATAAAATAAAACCACAATTGCTTCTGATTCTGAATTGGAAGCATTACATAGCTTCAAAGGTATATACTTCCCTTTCGATTCTTTGGGCAGTTCAACCACATTAGCTACTCCATCCTCAGATTCTAGAACTGCTCATCATTCTCTTCATCCAGGTCAACACCTTTATCATCTCTAATTGTTTTAGCGTCTTGATGTCATTGTACTTGTGGACAGGGGCTAGTTGTCTTTGTGTCATTGTACTTGTGGACAGGGGCTAACTCATGTAAGTTTCAGACTCTCAGGTATTCTCAATTGCAATATTTTCAGGCTAGAGCACAGTAGTTGTTACCTAATCCTTTGTTTTATTTTTTTACCTTCAAGCTCTGGAATTACATTCTCCTTAAGCAAAAAAGGAATGCCACTATAATTCTGGAAACATTAGCACATAATCCTATCTTTTAAAGGGATATACCTGGTTCTGTTTGCAATCTTACCAATTTTTGCATGTAATTGATCATTTGTTTCTTATGCGGTTATATCCTCTTTTCTTCAAATAGCCTGTACTTTTGCTGCCAACTTAGTCTCTTTGTCTCCATTGTAGATCAGGGCCAAGATAGCCACAGTTGGATTTGGAGGACCAACTGAGGTACTCCTGGTGGCAACGCCTGAAGTTTTATGCTTCTGCTCGCTTGAACATCAGGTATATTGGTCTGGTAAAGAAAGGCGTGCATGTAATTAACTAAATCATATGTTTGGCGTTTACCTGATTAGTTTAATCTCGTACTTTAATGTGTGACATTCAGTACATTCATAGCGTAACTTTGATTTAACAGAGATATACATGTCTGCATGAGACCTATTTAACTGAGCCAGTAATAGACACATGTAATAGGCATCTACATGTGTTGTCACTCGACAATAGTAAATGATTAGTGAATTTAAAATAACTGACTCTACATATGCCATATGGGCTTTGTAGTAGTGAGATTTGATGTTCCCTGAAACAATATGCACTTTATGTAGCTTTTGAATGATGATTCCTTCCATTTGCAAACAATAGGCAGTCAGATGAAGATTGTAAAAAACAAGCATGCCCAACCCTTCAAGGCTGCACAGTTTGAGCTTGAATTTGGAAAGGGGATATGCCACAATTCAAAGTTTTTTGAACAGAATTTCTGGAGCAGTTGTTCCTATAAAATAATATTTTAGGTCTTAAAGCCACCACGTTTGGATCGACATGACCTGTGGTATTCTGGTGATCTCATTATAGCAGACTTCATTTCTTATTGTGCTTATACAGTAGTGTAGCGGGAAGACAATTCACATTGCGTGAAATCATGTTGATAGCTGAGAGGTAGAAGTTGAAGTAAGACAAGAAGGGTGAGGTATTGGGAACCGTGGCATTTAAACTTCAGTAAGCAGCAATAAAATGTAGTGGCGTGGTCGTGTATATATGATGTGCACATTTTGAACTCGGCATTCTTTATTGAGTGCTGCTAGAATTACATTAAGCTCCCTCCACTTCTGATACTTGCCTGGTTTTGCGTCAATTGGACCTGTTTGTCCGTCCTCACCACTATTGTCTGTTTTTGCTAATTTGGACATTAACTGTGACAAAAGAAGAACGATTATGAATTATTGATTAAATTGAATAGAATGTTGTTCTAAGAACAAAAACAGATTATTTCACTAAATATTTCATTTAAGCAAGATGTACCTATATGATAGATACCGTAGCAACGCACGGGCAACTAACTAGTATTATTTGAATTTTAGGCTAGCCCGGCTTATTTGAATTTTGGGCTGTGTCGGGCCGGCCCATGGGCCTTGCCTTCGGTCCACGGCCCGGCCCGTAATTGCTTAAACATGCTGGGCTTATTTCGGACGACCCGAAATTATAAAAACCCGAAATTCAATTTTTGGCCCGAAATTCACATTAGGGCCTGAAATCCAGTTTTTGGCCCAAAATTCACATTAGAGCCCTAAATTCAAAAAAATAATAAAACAAATAAAAGATAAGACAAATAAATTTGAACAAAATCAAACTTAATATTTGTATTAAAGTTACCACAGCTATGCAATGACTACCTCGTTTATAAATCATTTTGTTAGAAGGAAAAAGAGTATAATCAGCTTTATAAAAAGTTCGTAAGGTCAGTTTATTGTCTAATGTTCATAACAAAAGTAGAATTACATCACACACTCTAATTCAAAGCTACAAAAACATCTAACTAGCATTATCTCTAACTTTGTGTTCTTTATCAAGTATATGAAAGTGTGGAATGAAATGTGGTTTTAATAAATATATGGGCCTTTTCGTGCCTGCCTTAAACGGGCCGTGCTCGTGCCCGCCCATGGGCCGTAACCTCGGCCCAAACCCGGCCCGATATAACGGGCTGTGCCGGTCCGACACTAAATTATTTCGGGTCGTGTCGTGCCTGGACCGTGCTTTTTTTCATGCTTCGGGCCGGCCATCCTTGGTTTAACTGAATAAGTAAAGAAAATGGGCCCTTTCTCTTCGTCTCAGATCGATGGATCTTCTCGATTGGAAGATCTCCCATATGGATAATACACATTCCAGTTGATCGAGCATAATGCTAATTGTTTTGTTCCGAAGCAAAGATATCCGCGGAGGCCGGTTCGTTCGTCCTATTATGATATTCAGGACCAAGAGGTCCTGGATTCTCTTTCGGATAGGCCCTGAAAGGAGAAGAGAAGCTGAAATGCCAACGGACCTCTGTCTATTCTCTAATTCACCCGATCCGATAGTACCCGTTTTTGGAACGTCCAGTGCCAAAGTCACTGAATGGGTAAGTCACCAATCCAATCCCTTTGACAAATCGGGTGTCATATTAGATATCATATTCTATATATACTCCCTCCAGTGCAGTAAAGGTAGTCGTTTAGGACATGATTGTGCATACCAAGGAGTGATTAATTATCATAGAGTTTTCCCTGTTTGCCCCTATTAAATAGGGATATGGGTGCATTAATATCACTAAAACAATCAAGCTTGATTGGTTGCTGCAGCAGCTCCAAGGTATTCTAGACTGGAGGTCTCAAGTTCGATTCCTCTTAAATGCATCTTTTTTTGTGCAATTACTAGGGGCAACAACGTCCAAATCCCAGACCCACGCGCGCTATGACTTCTTTTTGTGCACGCTCGGTCACGCGCAGGATGACTTCTTTTACTGCACCGGAGGGAGTATAGAAATATCATAGAATAGACATATAGAATTTTTGGTTGGGAAATTCGAATGAATCATTGAGTGAAAAAGGAGCAAAGAATGACAAAAGATGAGACTCTACTAGTCTTCACTCTTATGGTTTCCTCGGTTTCTATTTTCTTATTCGGGATCTTGCTTTTCATGGTTCTCATCTCTGCAACTCGCAATTTTCGTGAGAGAACCAAATCCAAGTTGGTGAAGATAATGATTTGGGCTGGCATAGTAGTTATTACCTTTGCAATTACGGTTCGAATCTATCCGATCTTTATCTTTTTGCTCAAAGAACGAATAAAACCCTGCCCAAATATATACCTATAGTCATCGCTACCTGTTTCTGTCCTGGGTGTTCGACAACATGGGTACAGAAATGGCAATCCGTCCACTGCCTTGCTTTTATAGTAAGTAATACGTGGATGGATCAGGACGTACGGCCTGCATCCGGAGAATTGGCGGCGGGAGCCTAGTGAGATTGGCAAGGGGGTCTCAAAAGTCAAAACTGATGAAAAGCTAGCAACTCTGGTGGCCTGCAGGAAGGCTATGGGCATGTGCTGCAAATGTGGCTTCAAGTGGGGAACCGATCGCAAATGCTCCACCTCAGTTTCTCTACATGCTGTTGAAGAACTTTGGCAGTCAGTTCAAGGGAATGACGAAAATCAGCCCAATGATAATGAAGAATCTGAATATGAATCTGAACTTGGCAGCACTGGGCCGCGGGCACTCCAGAGGTCCCGAGACCGTGCGATTGCTGCGATTAAACTCCCGAGGACAGAGTACGCGTAGTAATGCCAGGCATTGCGCCGGCAGCAATAATCACGCTTTGGCGGCGGGGTTTCCGTGGAATTGGCCCGTTCGTTCGTGGACGACGTGGTACGATTACGAAGCATCAGCATCACCCATCTCATCACTGTGGTCTCTCCGCCGGAAGCGCACCAAAACGTGGGCTTCGACACGACACCTCCGGCTTGCTGTCGCTGTAGCCTCTCGCATTGGCTTGCCGCCACGCCAGTACAGGCATTAGCTTTCGCCCAGCCACCTGAGCCCGAGAGCTAGTAGCCGATTCCCAAACCGAGAGGCGACACCCCATGGATAAATCTCGGATGTTCAATCATTTCATAACCAAGTCCATTCTCTACTTACAGAGAAATAATCACTGAGTCAGACTTAATAGAATCAGGGACCGACCCATGACATAATTAGAGCGAGAGCATATTTATAAGTATAAGCACCAAAGTGTAGGTCATGTAGGTTAAACTGAGCAGGGGATCTAATGGTCGAAAATTAAGCTTTACTACTTGAAACAGATAAATGAGCGAACACCTATACTCTCACTCTCCTATATGTAGCTAGAGCTGCAAAAAAGCTCGAGCTCGCAGCAGCTTGGCTCGGACCGACTCGACGTTCAGAACGAGCCCGAGTCGAGCCTATTTTTTTGGCTCGATCCAACAATAATTTGTCACATAAAATCCTAATTAGTATATAATATTAGTATCGAGTAGATAATTAATTTATGCTATTTGAGAATACTATATAAAACTAATCTATTTTCTATATTGTATTAGTGATATATCTATTTACTAATTTAAAATATGTTATTTAAAATATTTTTAAGATTTTATATTATAATTTAGGGAGCAGAACTACGTTTATGGCTCGGTGAGCCAGCTGGGGAGTCAAGAGTGAGCCGATCCGAGCTGCCTTTTTAAGCTCGTCAGATGGACGAGCTGAGCCGACTCGTTTTCACGCCTATATGTAGATCTGCACTCTACAGTATAAACAATACAATATACGGTGTAAAATGTGTTTTTTTATCACGTAGATGAACTACTGTATATAACACCTATATATGGCAATTAAAAACACCGACCGAAATAGGGGTGGGCACTTTTTTACCATAAACCAAAAACCGAACCGAACCGTACCGAACCGAAATTTCGGTTTTTTCGGTAGTTCGGTTCGGTTTCGGTTTTTTTTATCTCAAAAGTTCGGTTTTTGGTATCGTAATCGGTTTTCACCGTATACCAAACCGAAATACCAAAAAACCGAATTACCAAACTTTATCAATTCTAAAATTTGACTATTTGATTATGTGAACTATATGGGTGAAGCAATTAAATTGTTATTCACTTATTTATATGTGATGTATAATGTATCTCTAAATATTTATACCTATGTAATTTTTAATTTTTAAAATAATGTGTAATTTATCATATAAATTTGTTGTATGGGTTGCCATGAGTATAAGTTTGGTATTCGGTTTTTACCGAAAAACCGAAGTAAAAAACCGAAACCGAACTTCTCGGTTTTTCATTTTTAAGAAAACCGATCGGTTTCTAATGTCTAGAAAACCGAAGTTTTTTAAAACCGAAAAACCGAACCGAAGTTTCAAAAAAAACCGAATGCCCAGCCCTAGACCGAAACAAGCCGTCGAGTTTTTTTTTTTTTTTGAATCGGCTATTCTGCTAGTGCGTAGTACGCCACAATTGGCTATTTGGCTTGGGACTGGTGTGTGTGGGTGGGGGGTGGGGGGGGGGGGGTCTTGTGGGAGTCCTGTGTTGACTTGACCACAAGTCCATGCCCATTATATTGTATTGTCTGGTAGCTCCCCAGCACGGAGGGCGTCATGGCATAGGGGACGGAAAGAGAAAAAACGTACGCGCGCGACGTGCCCAACTGCCCACCAGCAGCAGCAGAGCACAGGCAATATATTGGTGCGGGATGTGATATGCCGGGTCTGTCTGGCGGGCGGCCCACACGCGGACTAGCTAGTCCACGCCGAGGTCTCCGGTCTATTGTCCTTGTCCACCCCACACCCAGCCAGACCGAGCCGGGAAACCGGATTTTTTTAGTCTCTTTTGTGACAAAAATTTACATTTAGATTCCAGAAATTTTAAATGCATTTTTGTACCCTTTGCTCGATGCCATAGGCTATGGCGCCGAGCTGTGTTACCTCGGCGCCAAGCTCTGACGTGGCGACGACAATTAGGGTCGACGTGGAGGCTGACGTGTCCCCTAGCTCGGCGCCATAGACATTGGCGCCGAGGTAGGGGTTTTGACCCGCGTCGTGCTCCTCTTGCTCATTTCTCTTCTCACGCCGTGTCGCCGTCGTCCCTTAGCTCTTCGTCGCCCCTCCGCCAAGCCGCCGCACACCGAGCCGCCGCACCACGCCGCGCGCTCCTCCTAGCCGCACGCCGCCCCTCCTCCGAGAATCACGCCGAGCAGACGCCCAACGCCGTGGTCGCCGCCCAACGCCGCGGCCTCCTCCGCCGCCGCGCCAGCGCGCAACGCCACAGCCCCCTCCACCGTCGCGGTCCAAGCCGCGGTCCCCTCCACCGCTCCAAGCCCGGCGTCCCCACGCCGCTGCCCTTGCCGTTCTCCGTCGTCGTCAAGGCCCTCTTCCCCACGGCCGACCTCCTCCCCACGTAATGATTTTACTTAGTTTTTAGTAATTAGTTAGCTAATTTACTTGGTATAATGTATAGATTGATAGCTATTCACTTGTTAGTATAAATAGTTAGCTAGGTATTTATTTGTTAGTATATATATTTAGTGATTATATATTTAGTAAATTGGTAGCATATTGTTAGTGTATTGGTAGCACATTGATATCACATGATTAGCATATTGTTTATTATGTAGCTATCGTGCAGTATTCTGTGTTGGCAACCATCGTGTTGTCGTTTATTTGCAGGTTTTAGAAACATCACTTTATATGGGAGGTGCTGCCGAATTTTTTTATTGACAATAGCATTTTTTGTACATAGGTGTTCTTCCGACTTGACCTTCTCCACCGTTAGCTGGTCTCGTACACGATCTCAGGTATACATTGATTTCGTACATTATTCATAGATTATGTAATTTCGGTTAATATGGTCATTTATTATTTACTATATAGTTATTAGTTAATAGGTAGTTACTATTTATTTGTTATTTGGTAAGTTTTTAGGCTTAAGTACCTAGCCATTATTGAGTTAGTAATCCATTTTTGTAATAGATGGACACCCTAGTGACACTATACCATGGAGGAAGCGTGGGGATAGATGCTTATGGGAATGTTAGTTTTGATGGTATGAAGATCGTGACCATGTTGTTCGATGAAAGACCATCTTTTGACAAGATTTTCGCTCGAGCTTGTGAGGAGATTAGTTGCAACATAAACGACCCTAGAATATCAATTCAGGATTTGTTGTCCCATATTACATATGGAACAGTTGTCCGACGGTTGATCTCCATTGCCTCAGAAGATGATTAGGTGAGATATGTAAGAATTGTGAAGACGATGCTTCCATCATGTTTGGATGTGGTTGTTCAGCCGTTATCTGTTACTCATCGTGATGCTCCACTTGGGTTGTCTCCATAAATGCCAAATGTATCTCGTATTGAAGCTCCTTTGGTAGAGCTTCTGAAAGAAGTGGTTGTTGTGCCCGATGCTCAATCGGGGCCTCCGCACGAGTATGGGATTTCTCGTCCTCTTCCTGGCGTTTGTGGGACTTCTAATCCGGTGGTACCCCCAAGAGATCCCATTGACCCAGCATTCAGTTCAGGATCATCCTAGTAAGTGTCTTTGACATGTTGTTCATATCCATCGTTATTTCGTTTGATTAGACTTTTTAATGTGGTATTTCTTGCTTGGACCCGATGCAGGATCTCCACAAATCGATAATGGTGCTTATCTTGATGTGCCTGTATCATATAATATGGACAACATATGCAGGGCATCTAATAGTGTTGATGTTCAGATTGAGGATGAGGAGGAGCCATGAGGCTGCACGGGCCTTAGATTCTGCTGATGACCGTCCGGTTCAAGAAATGACCGAGCAAGAAATTGAACTCATACGACGTTTGTGTCCTGAGTGTGACCCTTCAGTACATGAATTTAGCAGTCTAAGTAAACGTCTCTCGGTACATGTCTTTCATCTAATAAACGATTATAATTATCACTTGTACCTAATATGTTTTATAACAGGTTTACACAAACTATCAAATAAAATATACTCATCATATTAATGATACTATATATATTATGAGCAACTATGAAACTAATAATCGAAATGATAATATAATAGGTTTACACAAACTATCAAACTATAAAACTATGAGCAACTATGAAACTAACAACCCAATATACAAAATAAATCAGTTGGGCACCATACCTTGGTCTACAAAGTGAACCAACTCGAATATTTGAATCCAACAAATTTTGACGAGGTTTTGAAATGAGAGGAAATGTGCTGCTCTCGGCCAGCAGCGCGGCTGTTTTATAGGCCTCCGTAGCTCGGCGCCAAGATCTGTGGCGCCGAGCTACGAGACCGCATCGGCGTCGTGTCAGTGCCATGTCAGCCCTAGGCGCAGGTAGCCATTGCTGCCACGTCACACCTTGGCGTCATAGGCTGTGGCGGCGAGCTGTGTTACATCGGCACCACAGCCTATGGCGCCGAGTATCGGGTCCAAACTTGCATATAAAATTTTTGGGGTCTAAACGTAAATATTTTTTAAAAGTAGGGCTGAAAAAGAAAAAATTCGGGCTGGAAAAGGGCCTGCTAGCGCCGCCGTGGGGACACACTACCGCTAGGCCCTCTCTTTGATAGGGCTTTTCCTTTAGATGAACTGGTCTGAATATATATATAAGGGCATGTATTGAATATGTATAGAGCATGTACAGTAGAGATACACTAAAATGGTTGTTTAGGCATAAGGGACAACTAAGAGACTATATTATACAATGAACTGTCTATAAATATAGTATATTAATAAATACAGAGGTAAATATGTTTGTATACCATCGAATCGATATAACAGATGATGAATCCGTACAGTGGAAAGTGAGATGTCTATTATGAGTTAGAGGCGTCCCTTCGCGGAGAGACGGCTCCATGTTTTTTTTTGCCTCTATTTAAATAATACATGAGCCTCTATATTAAGCATTATTGTACATAGCCTAATATAACGTTGGTACACACTGCACACCCGAGAGAGACCGATTCGAGCTGTCTGGTTGCGTGCGTGGACGGAAGGAAATTGACCCTCTCTCTCTCTGTTGGTCTGCTCAAATACAGGGCAGGAGGCGAGCAGTTGAACGGGTCCTGAAGACCAAACAGTGTCGCGCCTATCACTTGTACGTGTTCGGCTGCGGCGAATGGCCGATCGGGCGTCATGCTTTTCCATGCCAAACCGCAGAAAAAGAAAGAAAAGAAAAAGACTCGCTGGAGAACGGCTGAACAAGCTCTCGTATAGATCGCTCACGACCAGCCGAACCATGCGAGAACAGACTCTGTCTGCAGTCTGCAGTCTGCACCCTCAAGCACTGCACGCCCATAGCCAAGGGAAAGGAAAAGCCGTTTGGATTCAAAACGACAGGCTATATTTGTATCTATATCTTTATCTCTTCTATATTAAAATATCAGTTCCAGCAGTCGTCTTGTGTTAATATTTTTTTTAAAAAAATCCTCACATTTCTTTAAAATCAATCCGCACTCTATAATATTTTCTCCACTACTATAATAGGTGAGTTTATGTAAAAAATAAGATACAATTATGTATGCGTAAGTGTTTGAACCTTAGTTGTATGGCTATATTAAAACATATATTTTATACTTTATTAAAACAAAATTTATATATATATATAGATAGATCGTAGCAATGTATGGCTATATAACTAGTATATAACTAGGTATGTGTCCGTGTGTTGCAACGGCACATAAATTGTTGAGCCTCCAACGGCTCAGGGCCTTGACGACGAACGGGGCGAGTACAATGGTAACGACAAAATTTGTGATTAAATAATACCAGTGTGTTACTACGACCCATAAATTGCACGACAACTATATGAATACATCGACATTGATATCTTTTGCTATACATTGTTTCTTTCTGATTTTATATTAGATATTCGAACTCCATATCACTGTTCTAGCAGTATACCAACCAGGTCCACCGATACATAGTGTGAAACGATCCCTACAATATACATCCCTACAATATACAAAACATTTTTTGTGCCTTAGACATCTTGTCGTTCCTAGAGTTTTTCAGGAGCTCAAACTTCAGATAGAAAATTGAGAAATCAGAAGTTACGGTCACAATAATCAATGATTAAAGAATAGCTCGGCTATGGTGAAAGCATCCCCAATTAGATATGTCATCTTCTAGGAAGATCATAGATGATTGGAAGAGCACATATGCGCTAGGGCAAGAAGGAACCGAGACATAAAAAATCATCAGACTTGACTTGCAACATCATATCTGTGTCTTCTACTTCAAATTGTACCTTTATATCACTGATGGAGATAGGATTAAATCAACAGAGTTAGTATGATGCCCATACGTTGCGACGGTACGTAAATCATTCGGTAGAATATTAGTGTCGGCGTTCCGAGACCGGGGGGTCCCTGAGCCGACGAGTGAATGTCGCCGCGTGCCCCAGCCCAGATGGGTCGAGCGCGAGGGCGAGCGCGAAGGGGGGAGAGCGAGACGGCCGGAGACCGGCGTGAGAGAGGTGGGAATCCCGCGGCCTTCGTGTTCGTCCCGCGCCCAGGTCGGGTGCGCTTGCAGTAGGGGGTTACAAGCGTCCACGCGGGAGAGGGAGCGAGCGGCTTCGAGCGAGCGCGTGTCTCGTCCTCGTCCCCGCGCGGCCAACCTTCTCTAAGAGGGCCCTGGTCCTCCCTTTTATAGGCGCAAGGAGAGGATCCAGGTGTACAATGGGGGGTGTAGCAGAGTGCTACGTGTCTAGCGGAGGAGAGCTAGCGCCCTAAGTACATGCCGTTGTGGCAGCCGGAGAGATTTTGGCACCCAGCTGGTGTGATGTCGTGGCCGTCGGAGGAGCGATGGAGCCTGGCGGAGGGACAGCTGTCGGAGCGGTTGAGTCCTTGCTGACGTCCTCTTGCTTCCGTAAGGGGGCTGAGAGCCGCCGTCGTCACAGAGTATGCAGGGCGCCATCATTGCCTATCTGGCGGGGCGAGCCAGATGGGACGCCGGTCTTGTTCCCTGCGGCCCGAGTCGGCTCAGGGTAGGGTGATGATGGCGCCTCCTGTTGACGTGGCTGGTCTGCGCCCTAGGTTGGGCGATGTGGAAGCTCCTCCGAAGCCGAGGTCGAGTCTGTCTTCCGTGGCCGAGGTCGGGTCCGAGCCCCAGGTTCGGGCGAGGCGGAGATCGCCGGCTGGTGCCGGGGCGGAGTCCGAGCCCTGGGGTCGAGCGAAGCGGAGTTCGTCGTCTTCTGGGGCCGAGCCCAAGTCCGAGCCCTGGGTCGGGCGAGGCGGAGATCGTCGTCTTCTGGGACTTAGCCCGAGTCCGAGCCCTGGGTCGGGCGGAGTGGAGTTCGCCGTCTTCCGGGACTTAGCCCGAGTCCGAGCCCTGGGTCGGGCGGAGTTCGCCGTCTTCCGGGACTTAGCCCGAGTCTGAGCCCTGGATCGGGCGGAGTTCGCCGTCTTCCGGGACTTAGCCCGAGTCCGAGCCCTGGGTCAGGCAGAGTTCGCCGTCTTCCGGGACTTAGCCCGAGTCCGAGCCCTGGGTCGGGCGGAGTTCGCCGTCTTCCGGGACTTAGCCCGAGTCCGAGCCCTGGGTCGGGCGGAGCGGAGCTTCCTATGGTGCCTTTGGCCGGGCCTGACTGCCTGTCAGTCTCACTCTGTCAAGTGGCACCGCAGTCGGAGTGGCGCAGGCGGCGCTGTCCTTCTGTCAGGCCGGTCAGTAGAGCGGCGAAGTGACGGCGGTCACTTCGGCTCTGCCGGCTGGGGGGCGTGCGTCAGGATAAAGGTGTCAGGCCACCTTTGCATTAAATGCTCCTGTGATTTGGTCGGTCGGTGCGGCGATTCGGTCAGGGTTGCTTCTTGGCGAAGGCAGGGCCTCGGGCGAGCCGGAAACATGTTCGCCGCTGAAGGGGGGCCTCGGGCGAGACGGAAATCCTCCGGGGTCGGCTGCCCTTGTCCGAGGCTAGGCTCGGGTGAGGCGTGATCGAGTCCCTTGAATGGACTGATCCCTGACTTAATCACACCCATCAGGCCTTTGCAGCTTTGTGCTGATGGGGGTTACCAGCTGAGAATTAGGAGCCTTGAGGGTACCCCTAATTATGGTCCCCGACAATTAGTGCACAATAGAGTGTTGGTTGCAACCTAAGTTGTTCTTGTTTGGGGCATACTTATATCTAATATACTTATATGATAGATCAAATATCCTCCACACTACAATGGGTCTCCTGTTGTCCCTTGTCTCCTGTTGTCCCTTGGAGCTTTCTCCTGAAAGAAGAATGCTCCCCTACAACCCTACTTTAATGTTATTTATACATCATTATTAGAATGTAAAAAGAAGACATGCTGGGAATTGAATTTGAAATTTATTTAGTGCAAAAAACATGAAAACAAAGGTCCAACCTATTTTGGATACCGATTGGACCTAGACATTCTACCTTCACAGTCTTAATGGTGACTTTGCTGAATAACAAACCTGGAAAAAATATTTGAAGATTAGTTACGAAAAAGAGAACCTAAACAAGCTGCTTCTCTAGCTTGAACCATGGTTCAGTGCATTAGTTGAAATCTAGAGAGAGAGAGAGAGCAGAGCACAATACAGAGCAAAAGAAAAAAGAAATTACTAACCTCAATTGGATGTTTGCGACGTATTACATGGCATACAGGAGAATCAAAAACATCACATGATAGATTAAAAAAATCCTTGGAACAAAACTTTTGATCAAAAGTAAGTGATATGAAGTTACTGTGTTCACATTGCCATAAAAAGTCATATCTACAATAGGAAATAACAGACAACAAAGTAACCATCTCCTCGAGGACTGGCAATCACTTCCCAAATATATATCAGTGACACCATCTTGGGAATTGGTAGTTGCTCCAGCAGGATACTACTTCACAGCAAAGATCATACCACCCTTTCCTAAAACCAAATAGCATGGAATATTAACATCATTGTCTACATAATCCATTGGATAATTTTTTTAATAGATTGTATGTGGCAACAAACTCATTGCACAAGTGCACATCAGCTCATCTACATCGTGTGCAACTCTCTACAACAAATAGAGAGCGAAACTAACAATAGTGCAAGCAACCATCATTAGCAAAAAGATAATCGGTATCCTATTCATGAACAAGAATGGTTTTGTCGGCCAAAAACAGGATACCAACAATTTTAGAGCTACAACCAGGATGTAAATATCAAATCATATTATATCATCAAATAATTTGGCCATATCAACAGGTAGATAATATATACCAAAAAGATACAGAAAGGTGGACCCTTGAATTATGGATTTTTTGGTCAAACTACTAAATTGTAGTTTAAGAATGAACACTTCTAGCACTCTAAATGTTACTTTGTAACCCTTAGTGGGTAAATAGCCCATTTTGCTCCCTGATTTACACAAGAGGATGCAACATACCATGGTGGGGTTGTAAAGAAGAAATAAACTGTGTTAGCTGCCGAGTTGAAGGATTACTCACATTCTCTCGTGGGTTTGGGCAGCAGTAGGGTAGAAAGAGGCCTCGCGTCCCCCACCCTCCTCTTCCACCAACCTCCAGGAGAGGGAACGACGGGCACGATAGGTCCGTCGTCGCGGGCCACATGAACGAGTCCTCGTCGTCCAGCACGAAGGAGTAGAGATGGAGATGATTCAGACGAAAATTCATTATTTTCGACATAGAAATAACATTAGTAGATTTATGATGTCAAACATTTATAGATGACTACATTCTCGTTAGGGTTTAATAACAAATGCTTAGAGAAAGTAGAAACTGAAGATATGCTTTCAAGACCATATCAATTTTCAAAGCATCAAATGAAAAAACAGTAGATGTAGTAATTTCAAAAGAATGACTAATAAGGGAATAAATTAAACAAAACACATATATTAACTTTGGATAATCCCACAGAGAGCTCTGCATCATCTCCGAATTGAAGCGCTCGAGTTTGCTCACCATAAACTCTGCATCCTTTTTTCTTTTTCCTATTTCTTTGAGTCTGGATTTTTTTAATATTCTTGTCTCCCTTCCCACTAAACCTTACATTCTTCAGTAAACTATGTACACTATATATTGTTGATTGAATTTTGGAGATAGATTGTGTGGATGTGTTTGACATGATTAATTTTCTTTGCCAGTGCATTTTGTAGCCTCCGTGTACTATAACAGATATGTTATAGATAATATTGAACAGCATTGAAACATGAAAATATGTACTGTTAAAAATGTACCTAAGAAGACAAGTGCACTTACTTTTGAATTGCATCTTTTTTCTTCCATAGTTTTTCACGTTCAGCATCTGCATTAAGGCTCCTTGGACAACAACTATGGAACAACACAATCAGCTAGAGTTTCGTCACTGATCTGAATACGTTCCAAATAACGGATCAGGGCGAGGCGAGGAAGGCGGCTGCCACCGCCGCTCGGATCTGGGCAAGTCGGGCTAGGAAGGTGCGGATTAACTTGAGAAAATTGAGCAACTCAAAAGAAAACATGTGAAGTACTTTTGATGAAATAAAACATGAAGACTACCTGAACCCCTGCCATCTAGCCCTCTTGTGTGTCCTTGTTCTCCTTTACAGAACTACAATAGATGTAGGATAACAAAGAGCACTAAAGAGAATATCTAATAACATAATGCGGCAACAGATCATGACATATTTAATAGATGATTATAAACAATTTTGCTAAATGAGTTCACGCGAGACAGACATCACTACAAGAGCTACAGTCATTTTCGGCGGCCAGAAGCCGCTGAAAATAAGGCCTTTGCCGCCAAAAATAAGATATTTTCGGTGGCTTTAGGCTTATTTTCGGCGGTTCCTGGCCACCAGAAAAAATAGCCGAAAATAAGGCCATATTTTCGGCGGCTAGGCTTTGGCCGCCGAAAATAGCTTACTTTCGGCGGCCCCACGACGGCCGCCGAAAATAACACGTAATTTTTGGCGGCCAGGAAGTCAGCCGCCAAAAATAAGAAATGCAGAAAATAGTATTTCTTATTTTCGGCGGCCTAACAATTTTAGAGCAAAAAAATTGAAAAATACAAAAAAATAATAGAAAATTCATACAATAACAGAAATTTCATACAATAACAGAAAATTCATAATTGAGTTGACAACATAAAACTTGAGTCCATACAAATATAAAGTCCACAAATAGTTCATACAAACATAAAATCCACATATAGTTCATTACAACGCACAATGCGGCACAAAGCTAACTCCATCACATATCGGGGTCGTTGGAGTTGTGTCCACTACCTCCAGAAGCGAAAAACTTGTTGACGAAGTCGTGTAACGGGTTTGGATCCTAAAGAAAAAAGAAGACATTCATAACGACATTGGTTACATGTATGACCACTATTCAAACAAATTGTTTCTCAAACTAACCTCTCCTGGAGTAGCTCCCTCCCCTGCATAAGCTCCTCCTGGTGCTGGTATGACCGGTGGTGGCGTGTTGTGGCCCATGACCCCGGATCCCTACAAAATCAAGTTTAGTAAAGATTTGAAATTAGGTTGATACAAACGATAAGTCTTAACTAAGTTGAAGCACCTGAGGTGGAGGTGGCGGAGCATGTAATCCTGTCACAACCGGTTTTAGAAGGCAAACCGAATGCGAACCATGTACGTGCCAAGATCAGCAATTCATGTACACAGCATTTACATAACATGGACATCATCACACAGTGCTCAAATAGTATTAAAAGGGAAATAATAGTCGATTACATCGTATGTCTGAGACATCCACATAGTCTTTACAATAATCAAAGTGCGGAAAAGAAACGTAGATAAACGTGGCCTTCACAGGCAGCCGACTAGGAGTTGCCGCTAACCCACGCCTAGAACTCGTCATAATCTTGGAACTCCTGAAAGTCTCCTTCCACGGCTTCATCTTCTCCTGAGCAGTGGTTGCAATGCTGACAACCTGGGGATGGGGGGGTTGGTGTGTAGAGCAAGGGTGAGTACACATCAACATACTCAGCAAGTATCCTGTTTGGCTGTAGTGGACTAGCTTTATGTGGGGATAAGTCAAGCAGTTGCTTTTAGTTGGTCAGATTATTATTACTAGTAGAGAAAGCCAAGTTTTAGAATGAACCCACGTTATTAACCCAAACGTACTCCTTTCCAAACGGAAAGAGTACCACTTACCATTACCAGAGTCCATACCAAAAACCACCAATCTCATTGCCACCTGTAATCCGAACATCTCTGATCAAGTATCACTAATCAATGGAGCTCCCTTGGCCGCTCATAACCGCAAGCACGGCTGATATATCAGTTTTCATAACACTCTACAGAGGTTGCGCACTTTACCCACAAGCCGTGATTTCCCTTTCTGTCCGGAGATCATGACTCTCCATTGATCACTACCAAGGTGACCCAGCAGGGTATCACTACGTAGCCTTTACAAAGATTCCCCGGGGTTGTAGCCGCCTGTTAGGTTTCCTAAATGTACCGCACTCCTCCCCAAGGGACAAATCAACCTTGGCAGAGCGAGCCGCATACACCGAGCCCCAATGACGGCACGACGGCTAAGTGAACTACACCTCGGTTCCTCTAATTATTCAGCTAAGGGCGTCCCACTCCACCCTCATGGTTGCACTGTTTTCCCGGGCGGTCATCCAACGAACAGGTCCTTACGGAGAGGCACTCGAGAAACCGCTCGAGTCCTCTTAAATGCCACACATATGATATAATACATAAGAGGGAAAACAGCGTATCATTGATAATTCTCATCATGTTCATTGATTAGAGTTGAGTAATAGCATAAAGCTAAACAATAATAATCCGATCCAAATAGGTAAACAAGGACATGGATAACAAAAGCTAGTCAATCCTTAGGTATAACTGTGAAATACGGGGGGTGAATTAAAGAATGTATAGGACAAAGATAGGTCAAGGGACACTTGCCTCCACCAACCGGCTGCTGCTCAGGGACTTCTCCTGCGAGTTCCTCAGGCTCTTCAACCAGATTGTTCTCTATACGAGCGCAAACATACATACATCCACACATTTAATACAAAAGAACAGTACACCATACAATAGAATGCAGTAAATAAACAGACGTTTCACGCGGGCTCGCAATTACGGTTAAGAGAGAAAAAGAAAAAGACAGTCAAGAAACGATCACGTTACATTATTATAAATTAAACCACTCGCTTAATAGAAGAGAATTAATTTGGACAGTACGTTTAGCATGAAGTAAAGTCATGTTTCATGTTTAATCATTATAAGCAGATGGAGATAAATTAAAAGGATTGTCGCGCGGCGAGACGCGCGACATAACACCTTAAATCGAATTAATAAATCAACGACTCGTCGCACGACAGAGCGCACAACGAGACACCTGTATTAATTATAAAGAGACGTTAAGCGTCGCGCGACGAAAAGCACGACGGCATACGTCAACAGAGCCGAGTTTAAAGTGGAACGTCACGCGACTAGACGTGCGACGTCACATATTAAACAACCTGAAATTAAGATGGATCGTCGCGCGGTGAAGCGCGCGACGTAGCACATTAATAGAATCTGAAATTAAACAAATTCGTCGCGCGACGCAGCACGCTAACTAACGGAGTTTGAAATTAATTAAAAACCAAGAATAATCACCGTGCGCGTGGGGTTGCGCACGCGGGAACGCGTTGGGGTAAACGGGGGAGCGCGAGGCCACGCCGAGGCCACGCGAGCCGCGCTGGGGGCCGGGACGCCGCGCAGGGGGCCGAGGCCGCGCGCAGGGGGCCGTAGGGGACCGCGCGCCGGGGGGCCGGGAACGCCGCGCCGGGGGCAGGGGACCGTGCCGGGGGACGGGTCCACGCGCCGGGGGCGAGAACGCCACGCCGGGGGCCAGGGGCGGGCGGGCCGCGCTGTCGGGGAGGGAGCAGGGGCGAGCGCCGCCGCGGGGGAGCAGGGGCGAGCCGCGCCGGGGAGGGGCAGGGGCGGGCCGCCGCCTGGGCGAGCAGGGGCGAGGTCGCGCCGGGGCGCAGGGCGAGCCGCGCCGGGGGCAGGGGCGTGCGCGCAGGGAAGAAGGGGAGGGCGCGCGCAGGGAAGAGAAGGGAGGGAGGGAGAGAGAGAGGAGAAGGGAGGGGAGGGGAGCTCACCTCGGGGATCCAACTCCGGCGATCACCGTCTCCAAAACCTAGGGCACCACGGGAGAGAGAGAGATGGGAGAGAGAGAGAGAGGTTGCTGCGCGGGAGAAATCAAATGAGGCAAATGGATCTGGGGCAGGGGGCGCGCATGGGGTGGGCAGGGGTGCCAGGGGCGCGCGGGCCGGACTGGGCCGGACCGGGCCAGGCTGGGCTGGGCTGGGTCACATCACGGATCGAAACCCACGACACGCACGACCATTAAATGGTCTCCAATCACGAACTGAAAACCGAGACGGAACGAAACGAACACGCAATATCAGACAAAGAAATGCGTTTCGGCATGATGCAGCACCCATGACACTTAGGTTTTGTTTATACATGACATGGACACCTGTCACTATACTGGTTTTGAAATTGGGAAGATGGAGCGAAACGGGAAGAGAAAAGAGAGTAACGCCCGAATTTGGTGAGTGAAAAGAGGAAAAAATTCTACCCCCAAATTCAGGGTGTTACAAACCTATCCCCCTTAAAAGAATCTCGCCCTCGAGATTCAAGGTTGGCTAGCAAAGAGCTCAGGGTATTTAGCCATCAGATCATTTTCACGCTCCCAGGTTGCTTCTTCCTCAGAGTGGTGATTCCATCTGACTTTGCACATTCTGATGGTCTTCCTTCGCGTGACTCTGTCTGTAGTCTCAAGGATTTGTGTTGGCTTCTCAATGTAGGTCAAGTCCTCTTGGACTTCAAGACCTTCCACTGGCAACTGCTCTTCTGGCACTCGCAGACACTTCTTCTGCTGAGACACATGAAAGACATCATGCACTGCGGACAAACCCTCTGGCAAACTGAGCTGATAGGCCACTTCTCCACGCCTTGCGAGAATCTGATACGGACCAATGTAGCGGGGTGCTAGCTTGCCTTTGACTCCGAATCTTCTGACTCCTCTGATCGGTGACACCTTCAGATAGACAAAATCTCCAACTTCGAAACTCAGATCTCTTCTTCTTGTGTCTGCATAGCTTCTCTGCCTTGATTGTGCTATCTTTAGATTCTTTCGGACCATCTTGATGTTCTCTTCAGCTTCAAGCAGAATGTCTGGCCCAAACACTTGCGTTTCTCCAGGCTGATCCCATTGCAACGGAGTTCTACAACTCCTTCCTTAGAGTGCCTGAAATGGTGACATCTTCAAGCTGGCCTGGTAACTGTTGTTATAGGAGAACTCTGCATAAGGCAACCTCTTGTCCTATCCGGACTGATCTTGCAACGCACAGGCTCTCAACATGTCTTCAAGGATTTGATTGGTCCTTTCGGTCTGACCATCGGTCTACGGATGATAGGCGGAACTGAAATTCAGATGTGTGCCCAAGGCTTCATGCAACTGCTGCCAGAAATGAGAGGTGAACTGCGTTCCTCTGTGTGACACTATCTTCTTTGGCACACCATGAAGACAAACGATCTGAGACATGTACAATTCTGCCAATACTGCACTGCTGTAGTTGGTATTGACTGGTATGAAGTGGGCTGACTTGGTTAAGCGGTCCACCACTACCCAAATGGAATCGTAGCCGGCTCGAGTGCGAGGCAATCCGACTATGAAATCCATACTGATTTCATCCCATTTCCACTGAGGAATTTGCAACGGTTGCAACAATCCAGCCGGTCTCTGTTGCTCTGCTTTGATCCGTGATACGACCACACCATTAAGCAACACATTACAACCCCAAGTCATACTACATCAACTCAAGTACAACCAACATCATCACCAACCCAAGCCTTTGATGGACCAATTACACGTAGCCGAGCTAAGAAGCTACAACAAGAGGTGCACACGCTACTTTATGAATTTCAATTGAATACTAATGAGAACTTTATGCTACCTAAGTCGTGTATGTTGATATTACTTAGGTTCACCAAAGAGGGAAGACAAAACATATCAAGGGCGAATCAGCAAGAAGAGCTATGTCCGAGTCAGTCCAGCGCAACAGAACCGTCCAGAAGAAACAGTCATATCTTTTGATTCCCAAAAGCTATGAAGGCCCATAAGTACTTTTCGGAAAGCTCTTGAAGTCTAGTTTCCAATGCTTTTAAAGCCGACTTAACCACATCTACCAGAAAGGAAGCTGACCTACTTTAGTGCTGACTGGTCAGAAGGTCAACAGTCTGCTTGATGACCAAGTTTTCGTATTAAACCGCATCATTCTATGAAGTTTCATTAAGCATACTATATATGGTGAGAAAGCTTATCAAGTTAGCTTTCCAACACAACCAGTCCCACGTCATTTGGAGATTCCTAGAAATGTTATTATCAAAATACTGAAGGCTGCGCAGAAGTCAAACAGCCACACAGAATTCCTTAGAGTCTTTGTTTAGTTGCTGGTCACTCTATCCTTTGTGTTCCCTTTGAGCCTCTTATATATATTTGAAAATATCCACAAAAAGAAAAATCTGAAAACCCTCATCATTTCCTTCGCGTTAACTTTGATCCTATTTAAGTTATAGCTGCTGGTTGAGTTCTTTGTTAATTATTATAAAGTGTGCAATATTGAAAGTCGCCTAGAGGGGGGGTGAATAGGGCGAAACTGAAATTTACAAATATAAACACAACTACAAGCCGGGTTAGCGTTAGAAATATAAACGAGTCCACGAGAGAGGGCGCAAAACGAATCGCAATCAAATGAAGAGTGTGACACGCGGATTTGTTTTACCGAGGTTCGGTTCTCTCAAACCTACTCCCCGTTGAGGAGGCCACAAAGGCCGGGTCTCTTTCAACCCTTCCCTCTCTCAAACGGTCCCTCGGACCGAGTGAGCTTTTCTTCTTCTCAATCAAACGGGAACAAACTTCCCCGCAAGGGCCACCACACAATTGGTGCCTCTTGCCTTGGTTACAATTGAGTTTTGATTGTAAGAACAAGTGAGAAAGAAAGAAAGCGATCCAAGCGCAAGAGCTCAAAAGAACACGGCAAATCTCTCTCGCTAGTCACTAAAGGCTTGAGTGGAATTGGAGAGGATTTGATCTCTTTTGTGTGTCTAGAATTGAATGCCTAGCTCTTGTAAGTGGTTGGAAGTTGGAAAACTTGGATGCAATGAATGGTGGGGTGGTTGGGGTATTTATAGCCCCAACCACCAAAATTGGCCGTTGGGAGTCTGTCTGTTTGATGGCGCACCGGACAGTCCGGTGCACACCGGACATGTCCGGTGCCCCTGCCACGTCATCAATGCCGTTGGATTCTGACCGTTGGAGCTTCTGACTTCTGGGCCCGCCTGGATGTCCGGTGCACACCGGACATCACCTGTTCATTGTCCGGTGCGCCGGTATGGGCGCGCCTGACGTCTGCGCGCGCTGCGCGCGCATTAAATGCAGCGCAGGTAGCCGTTGGCGCCGAAATAGCCGTTGCTCCGCTGGTACACCGGACAGTCCGGTGCACACCGGACAGTCCGGTGAATTTTAGCGGAGCAGCCGAAGTGAAAACCCGAGGCTGGCGAGTTCCTGAGGCCGCTCTTCCTTGGAGCACCGGACATGTCCGGTGTACACCGGACAGTCCGGTGAATTTTAGCGGAGCAGCCTGAGAAATTCCCGAGAGTGAAGAGTTCGGAGTTGAAGTCCTCTGGTGCACCGGACACTGTCCGGTGTACACCGGACAGTCCGGTGCCTCCAGATCAGAGGTGCCTCGGTTGCCCCTTTGCTCCTTTGTTGAATCCAAAACTTGATCTTTTTATTGGCTGAGTGTAAACCTTTTGCACCTGTATAACTTATACACTAGAGCAAACTAGTAAGTCCAATATTTGTGTTGGGCAATTCAACCACCAAAATTATTTAGGAACTAGGTATAAGCCTAATTCCCTTTCAATCTCCCCCTTTTTGGTGATTGATGCCAACACAAACCAAAGCAAATATAGAAGTGCATAATTGAACTAATTTGCATAAGGTAAGTGCAAAGGTGATTGATGCGCATGGATTGTTTTCTTTGTTTTTGACATATTGGACCACGCTTACACCACAAGTTTTGTTTTTGCAAACTCTTTTGTAAATTCTTTTCAAAGTCTTTTTGCAAGATAGTCAAAGGTAAATGAATAAGATTTTGCAAAGCATTTTCAAGTTTTGAAATTTTCTTCCTTTGACTAAACAAAACTCCCCCTCAAATAGAGTCTCCTCTTAGTGTTCAAGAGGGTTTTAAGACATCAATTTTGAAAATACTACTTGCCCCCCCTTTAGAACACAAAGAGATACCAATTTTGAAATTTACCAATTGAGAATCATTAATTTTAAAAATTAGGGTGGTGGTGCGGTCCCTTTGCTTTGGGCTCATATTTTCTCCCCCTTTGGCATGAATCGCCAAAAACGGAATCATTAGAGCCCAATGAAGTACTTTCTCCCCCTTTGGTCATAAAATGAATGAGTGAAGATTATACCAAAGTTGGAGAGACACTCGGAGTGACGGCGAAGGATGAGTAGTCGAGTGGAGTGGAAGCCTTTGTCTTCGCCGAAGACTCCAATTCCCTTTCAATATACCTATGACTTGGTTTGAAATACACTTGAAAACACATTAGTCATAGCATATATGAAAGAGACATGATCAAAGGTATATTCATGAGCTATGTGTGCAAGTTTAGCAAAAGAAATTCCTAGAATCAAGAATATTAAGCTCATGCCTAAGTCTGGTAAAAGATTGTTCGTCAAGTGGCTTGGTAAAGATATCGGCTAATTGATCTTTAGTGTTAATGTATGAAATCTCGATATCCCCTTTTTGTTGGTGATCCCGAAGAAAATGATACCGAATGGCTATGTGTTTAGTGCGGCTATGCTCGACGGGATTGTCGGCCATTTTGATTGCACTCTCATTGTCACATAGCAAGGGGACTTTGGTTAATTTGTAACCGTAGTCCCACAGGGTTTGCCTCATCCAAAGCAATTGCGCGCAACAATGACCTGCGGCAATATACTCGGCTTCGGCGGTAGAAAGAGCGACCGAATTTTGCTTCTTTGAAGCCCATGACACCAAGGATCTTCCCAAGAACTGGCAAGTCCCCGATGTGCTCTTCCTATTAATCTTACACCCTGCCCAATCGGCATCCGAATAACCAATCAAATCAAAAGTGGATCCCCGAGGGTACCAAAGCCCAAACTTAGGAGTATAAGCCAAATATCTCAAGATTCGTTTTACGGCCGTAAGGTGTGATTCCTTAGGGTCGGCTTGGAATCTTGCACACATGCATACAGAAAGCATAATGTCCGGTCGAGATGCACATAAATAAAGCAATGAACCAATCATCGACCGATATACCTTTTGATCCACGGACTTACCTCCCGTGTCGAGGTCGAGATGCCCATTTGTTCCCATGGGAGTCTTGATGGGCTTGGCATCCTTCATTCCAAACTTGCTTAGAATGTCTTGAGTATACTTCGTTTGGCTAATGAAGGTACCCTCTTGGAGTTGCTTGACTTGGAATCCTAGAAAATACTTCAACTCCCCCATCATAGACATCTCGAATTTCTTTGTCATGATCCTACTAAATTCTTCACATGTAGATTCGTTAGTAGACCCAAATATGATATCATCAACATAAATTTGGCATACAAACAAATCATTGTCAAGAGTTTTAGTGAATAAAGTAGGATCGACTTTGCCGACTTTGAAGCCATTAGAAATAAGGAAATCTCTAAGGCATTCATACCATGCTCTTGGGGCTTGCTTGAGCCCATAAAGCGCCTTAGAGAGCCTATAAACATGGTTAGGGTACTCACTGTCTTCAAAGCCGGGAGGTTGCTCAACATAGACCTCCTCCTTGATTGGTCCATTGAGGAAGGCACTCTTTACGTCCATTTGGTAAAGCTTGAAGCCATGGTAAGTAGCATAGGCCAATAATATGCGAATTGACTCAAGCCTAGCTACGGGTGCATAGGTTTCACCAAAATCCAAACCTTCGACTTGTGAATACCCCTTGGCCACGAGTCGAGCTTTGTTCCTTGTCACCACACCATGCTCGTCTTGCTTGTTGCGGAAGACCCACTTGGTTCCTACAACATTTTGATTAGGATGTGGAACTAAATGCCATACCTCATTCCTTGTGAAATTGTTGAGCTCCTCTTGCATCGCCATCACCCAATCCGAATCTTGAAGTGCTTCCTCTACCCTGTGTGGCTCAATAGAGGAAACAAAGGAGTAATGTTCACAAAAATGTGCAACACGAGATCGAGTAGTTACCCCCTTATGAATGTCGCCGAGGATGGTGTCGACGGGGTGATCTCGTTGTATTGCTTGGTGGACTCTTGGGTGTGACGGCCTTGGTTGTTCGTCCTCCTTGTCTTCATTATTTGCATCTCCCCCTTGATCGTTGCCGTTATTTTGAGGTGGCTCATCTTCTTGATCTTCTTGTTCAACATCTTGAGCCTCATCCTCAATTTGAGTTGGTGGAGATGCTTGCATGGAGGAGGATGGTTGATCTTGTGCATGTGGAGGCTCTTCGGATTCCTTAGGGCACACATCCCCAATGGACATGTTCCTTAACGCTATGCATGGAGCCTGTTCTTCACCTATCTCATCAAGATCAACTTGCTCTACTTGACAGCCGTTAGTCTCATCAAACACAACGTCACAAGAAACTTCAACAAGTCCTGAGAACTTGTTAAAGACTCTATATGCCCTTGTGTTTGAGTCATATCCTAGTAAAAAGCCTTCTACAGTTTTAGGAGCAAATTTAGATTTTCTACCTCTCTTAACAAGTATAAAACATTTGCTACCAAAAACTCTAAAATATGAAATATTTGGCTTTTTACCGGTTAGGAGTTCATAGGATGTCTTCTTGAGGATTCGGTGAAGATATAACCGGTTGATGGCGTAGCAAGCGGTGTTGACCGCCTCGGCCCAAAACCGATCCGGTGTCTTGTATTCATCAAGCATGGTTCTTGCCATGTCCAATAGAGTTCGATTCTTCCTCTCGACTACACCATTTTGTTGTGGAGTGTAGGGAGAAGAGAACTCATGCTTGATGCCCTCCTCCTTAAGGAAGCCTTTAATTTGAGAGTTCTTGAACTCCGTCCCATTGTCGCTTCTAATTTTCTTGATCCTTAAGCCGAACTCATTTTGAGCCCATCTCAAGAATCCCTTTAATGTCTCTTGGGTATGAGATTTATCCTGCAAAAAGAACACCCAAGTGAAGCGAGAATAATCATCCACAATAACTAGACAGTACTTACTCCCGCCGATGCTTATGTAAGCGATCGGGCCGAATAAATCCATGTGTAGGAGCTCCAGTGGCCTGTCACTAGTCATGATGTTCTTGTGTGGATGATGAGTGCCAACTTGCTTCCCGGCTTGGCATGCGCTACAAATCCTGTCTTTCTCAAAATGAACATTGGTTAGTCCTAAAATGTGTTCTCCCTTTAGAAGCTTGTGAAGATTCTTCATTCCAACATGGGCTAGTCGGCGGTGCCAGAGCCAACCCAAGTTAGTCTTAGCAACCAAGCAAGTGTCGAGTTCAGCTCTATCAAAAACTACCAAGTATAGCTGACCCTCTAACACTCCCTTAAATGCTATTGAATCATCACTTCTTCTAAAGACAGTAACACCAATATCAGTAAATAGACAGTTGTAGCCCATATGACATAATTGGGATACGGAAAGCAAATTGTAATCTAAAGAATCTACAAGAAAAACATTGGAAATAGTATGGTCAGGTGATATAGCAATTTTACCCAATCCTTTGACCAAACCTTGATTTCCATCCCCGAATGTGATAGCTCGTTGGGGATCTTGGTTTTTCTCATATGAGGAGAACATCTTTTTCTCCCCTGTCATGTGGTTTGTGCACCCGCTGTCGAGTATCCAACTTGAGCCCCCGGATGCATAAACCTACAAAACAATTTTAGTTCTTGATTTTAGGTACCCAAACGGTTTTGGGTCCTTTGGCATTAGAAACAAGAACTTTGGGTACCCAAACACAAGTCTTGGATCCCTTGTGTTTGCCCCCAACAATCTTGGCAACTACCTTGCCGGATTTGTTAGTTAAAACATATGATGCATCAAAAGTTTTGAATGAAATAGCATGATCATGTGATGCATTAGGAATTTTCTTTCTAGGCAACTTAGCACGGGTTGGCTGCCTAGAACTAGATGTCTCACCCTTATACATAAAAGCATGGTTAGGGCCAGAGTGAGACTTCCTAGAATGAGTTTTCTTGATTTTGCTCTCGGGATAACCGGCAGGGTACAAAATGTAACCCTCGTTATCCTGAGGCATGGGAGCCTTGCCCTTAACAAAGCTAGATAAGTTCTTAGGAGGGGCATTAAGTTTGACATTGTCTCCCCTTTGGAAGCCAATGCCGTCCTTAATGCCAGGGCGTCTCCCATTATAGAGCATGCTTCTAGCAAATTTAAATTTTTCATTTTCTAAGTCATGCTCACTAATCTTAGCATTAAGTTGTGCTATGTGATCATTTTGTTTTTTAATTAAGGCTAGGTGATCATGGATAGCATCAACATTAATATCTCTACATCTAGTACAAATGGGAATATGCTCAGTAGATGTAGATGGTTTGCAAGATTTTAATTCTACAACCTTAGCATGCAACAAATCATTTTTAGTTCTAAGGTCAGAAATTGTAACATTGCAAACATCTAATTCTTTAGCCTTAGCAATTAATTTCTCATTCTCATTTCTAAGGCTAGCAATAGAAACATTCAACTCATCAATCCTAGTAAGCAAATCAACATTATCATTTCTAGGATGGGAAGTTGAATCAATACAAACATGAGAATCAATCTTATCAATTAATTTGGCATTTTCATTTCTGAGGTTGGTAATAGTGTCATGGCAAGTGCTTAGCTCACTAGATAATTTGTTACATTTTTCTACCTCTAAAGCATAAGCATTTTTAACCTTAACATGCTTCTTATTTTCTTTAATAAGGAATTCTTCTTGAGAATCCAAGAGATCATCCTTCTCATGAATAGCACTAATCAATTCATTTAATTTTTCTTTTTGTTGCATGTTGAGGTTAGCAAAAAGAATGCGCAAGTTATCCTCCTCATTTTTATCATCATCCTCATCACTAGATGTTTCATATTTAGTGGAGGACCTTGATTTTACCTTCTTTTTGCCGTCCTTGGCCATGAGACACTTGTGGCCGACGTTGGGGAAGAGGAGGCCTTTGGTGACGGCGATGTTGGCGGCGTCCTCGTCGGAGGAGGACTCGGTGGAGCTCTCGTCGGAATCCCACTCGCGGCACACGTGGGCATCGCCGCCCTTCTTCTTGTGGTACCTCTTCTTCTCTCTCCTCTTGCCCTTCTTGTCGTCGCCCCTGTCACTGTCACTAGACATAGGACATTTTGCAATAAAGTGACCGGGCTTACCACACTTGTAGCAAACCTTCTTGGAACGGGGTTTGTAGTCCTTCCCCTTCCGTTGCTTGAGGATTTGCCGAAAGCTTTTGATGATTAAGGCCATCTCCTCATTGTCGAGCTTGGAGGCGTCAATTGGTTGTCTACTTGGTGTAGACTCCTCCTTCTTCTCCTCCGTGGCCTTGAAGGCCACCGGTTGCGCCTCGGATGTGGAAGGTTCGTCAAGCTCGTTGATCTTCTTTGAGCCCTTAATCATGCATTCAAAGCTCACAAAATTCCCGATAACTTCCTCGGGGGTCATTAGTGGATATCTAGGATTACCACGAATTGATTGAACTTGAGTGGGGTTAAGGAAAATAAGTGCTCTTAAAATAACCTTAACCACCTCGTGGTCATCCCATTTTTTGCTCCCGAGGTTGCGCACTTGGTTCACCAAGGTCTTGAGCCGATTGTACATGTCTTGTGGCTCCTCCCCTTGGCGAAGACGGAAACGACCGAGCTCCCCCTCGATCGTTTCCCGCTTGGTGATCTTGGTGAGTTCATCACCCTCGTGCGCCGTCTTGAGCAGGTCCCAAATCTCCTTTGCGTTCTTTAACCCTTGCACTTTGTTGTATTCCTCCTTGCTTAGAGAGGCGAGGAGGATGGTTGCGGCTTGGGAGTTGAAGTGCTCGATTTGGGCCACTTCGTCCGTGTCATAATCCTCATCCCCTATTGATGGTACCTGTACTCCAAACTCAACAACATTCCATATACTTTTGTGGAGTGAGGTTAGATGAAATTTCATTAAATCACTCCACCTAGCATAATCTTCGCCGTCAAAAGTTGGCGGTTTGCCTAATGGAACGGAAAGTAATGGAGTATGTCTAGATGTACGGGGATAGTTTAAGGGGATCTTACTAAACTTCTTGCGCTCTTGGCGCTTAGAAGTTACGGACGGTGCATCGGAGTCGGAGGTGGATGTTGATGAAGTGTCGGTCTCGTAGTAGACCACCTTCCTCATCCTCTTGTGCTTGTCGCCTTTCCGATGCGACTTGTGAGAAGAAGATTTTTCCTTCTTCTCATTGTGGTGAGAAGAGGAAGATCTTTTCTCCTTCCGCTTGAAGGAGTCCTTCTTCTTCTCCCTTCTCTTTGTGCGGGACTCTTCCGATGAAGTGCTCCCTTGGCTTGTAGTGGGCTTGTCGCCGGTCTCCATCTCCCTCTTGGTGTGATCTCCCGACATCACTTCGAGCGGTTAGGCTCTAATGAAGCACCGGGCTTTGATACCAATTGAAAGTCGCCTAGAGGGGGGGTGAATAGGGCGAAACTGAAATTTACAAATATAAACACAACTACAAGCCGGGTTAGCGTTAGAAATATAAACGAGTCCACGAGAGAGGGCGCAAAACGAATCGCAATCAAATGAAGAGTGTGACACGCGGATTTGTTTTACCGAGGTTCGGTTCTCTCAAACCTACTCCCCGTTGAGGAGGCCACAAAGGCCGGGTCTCTTTCAACCCTTCCCTCTCTCAAACGGTCCCTCGGACCGAGTGAGCTTTTCTTCTTCTCAATCAAACGGGAACAAACTTCCCCGCAAGGGCCACCACACAATTGGTGCCTCTTGCCTTGGTTACAATTGAGTTTTGATTGTAAGAACAAGTGAGAAAGAAAGAAAGCGATCCAAGCGCAAGAGCTCAAAAGAACACGGCAAATCTCTCTCGCTAGTCACTAAAGGCTTGAGTGGAATTGGAGAGGATTTGATCTCTTTTATGTGTCTAGAATTGAATGCCTAGCTCTTGTAAGTGGTTGGAAGTTGGAAAACTTGGATGCAATGAATGGTGGGGTGGTTGGGGTATTTATAGCCCCAACCACCAAAAGTGGCCGTTGGGAGTCTGTCTGTTTGATGGCGCACCAGACAGTCCGGTGCCCCTGCCACGTCATCAATGCCGTTGGATTCTGACCGTTGGAGCTTCTGACTTCTGGGCCCGCCTGGATGTCCGGTGCACACCGGACATCACCTGTTCATTGTCCGGTGCGCCGGTATGGACGCGCCTGACGTCTGCGCGCGCTGCGCGCGCATTAAATGCAGCGCAGGTAGCCGTTGGCGCCGAAATAGCCGTTGCTCCGCTGGTACACCGGACAGTCCGGTGCACACCGGACAGTCCGGTGAATTTTAGCGGAGCAGCCGAAGTGAAAACCCGAGGCTGGCGAGTTCCTGAGGCCGCTCTTCCTTGGAGCACCGGACATGTCCGGTGTACACCGGACAGTCCGGTGAATTTTAGCGGAGCAGCCTGAGAAATTCCCGAGAGTGAAGAGTTCGGAGTTGAAGTCCTCTGGTGCACCGGACACTGTCCGGTGTACACCGGACAGTCCGGTGCCTCCAGACCAGAGGTGCCTCGGTTGCCCCTTTGCTCCTTTGTTGAATCCAAAACTTGATCTTTTTATTGGCTGAGTGTAAACCTTTTGCACCTGTATAACTTATACACTAGAGCAAACTAGTAAGTCCAATATTTGTGTTGGGCAATTCAACCACCAAAATTATTTAGGAACTAGGTATAAGCCTAATTCCCTTTCAAATATCATATCAGATTTTTGTGTTTAGTTCTATAAAAAAACAGTATCAAAAAAAGAGAAGAAAGAAAAGTACCAAAAAAGTGTTGAGCAAGATTGTGAAAGAAAAGAAGAACGATCGGTTTGTTTATGTGCACAAGTGCTGAAAGTTCATCAAGTTGTTCAACCAGTTTGCTATTGTCATTTGGTGCAAAATTTTGGTTGGGTCTGATCGCAACACTTGCATTCCAATCATACTCCTTGATTTGCATCAAATCTGAAATTTCTTTGCGCGTGTGTTTGATCTACTTACATCACTCGAATCTTGTGGTCAGCACTAGGCAGTGAACTTCTAGTTGGATTGTTATTTAACTTTACAACAACTAGGATTCAGATTGCATTCCTTGTTTACTATTCCCCACCAAGCTCCACATATAAGCCATCGTAATCGGTACTCTGGTCTTGTATTCGCTTAACCATCACTTTCTTGTTACCACCACACATTTTTCTTGCAACCCGCAGGGACCTCATAAGAGCTTTGGTTGGTAAGAGTGGTGAGGTTGTGAGATTCTATATAGCTTCATATTCCACCTATATTTGTTGCCTTGTTGCCACTAATTTCGCAGGAAGATGGATCCCAACGTTGAGATTGAAGAATGTGTCACCATGATACAATTCAATGAGCTCAAACGAAGTATAGAAGACAAGCAAGATTGGTTGGCACAAGATATTCAGACACTTATGGCTGAAATCAGAGATCGACATCGACTCCCTGATGGTGCAAGAAATCATGATGAAGACGGGGAGGAAGGTGAAGAAAATTATTCTAGGAGAGCAAGTGAACATGGTAGGAGGAATCAAGGTGCTGCACGTGGTAGAGGAAGAGGACGGAATCAAAGAAATGATGACAATGAAGAATCTAAATTTGGGGATGTTGATCAGTCCCAACATCGCTATGGTCGTCGTCATCATAGAGGCGTCAACCAAGAAGAGAGATTTGGGAAACTTAAGTTTACCATACCAAAATTTGATGGTAGATCTGATCCTGAAGATTATTTCACATGGGAACTGAAGGTGGAGAAAATCTTCCGCCTACATAATTATTCAGAGGAGAAGAAACTTGCAATGGCATCTCTTGAGTTTGAAGGATATGCTCTGATTTGGTGGGAGCAACTTCTTCGTGATCGTGAAGAAGATGGAGAGGACCCTATTATTACTTGGCAAGAGATGAAGCGAGAAATGAGATCAAGCAATCAAGAAAAGCAGAAATTAGGAGTTAAGCTTAATTATAACATTTATAATGTATTTGCTTACCACTGAAGCATATGTCTTGGGTGCTTCTTCCACAGGTTCTTCAAGAGTAGGTGATGGAGGGTGGGGAGGAGCAAGAGGTGAATCCCTTTTAACATCCGTTGAACTGGGGAATGGGGGAATATGCTGTTCCAAATGAGTTTCATCATCAATCACATTGCCAGCCTTATATTCCAAATAATCATCCGTTGCCGCCGCGGGCAATGACCTCCAGGCAGGTGACGACATCAGAGTTTCCGACGACGTCAGTGACGCGGGCAGGGCGGTACTTCTCCAGCCACGGAATATCGTAGATGTCAGCGTCGGGGGCGGCGACGGTCGTGGCGCTTGGTTGGGCTGCGCTTGCGCCGCGGGAGGGAGAAAACCGCACGGTTGTGGTTTTGTGGTACCTATTCCTTCCATGGAGAGACGGGTCGAGGAGCGGACCGCGCGCTTCCTTCCATGGAGACACGGATCGGGGTCGGCTTGGATTGCGGCGCCGTTGATGGGGGAGGAAGCCGCGCGTAGAAGGAGGCCCGTGCGCCATGGATTGCGGCATCGAGCAGAGTGGATCCACGTGGTGGCCGGGTCGGGGTCGACGCGGAGTGGACCGCGCGCTTCCTTCATGGAGAGATGGGTCGGGATCGGCTTGGATTGCGGCGCCGTTGGTGCGGGAGGAAGCCGGGGAAGGAAGTGGCGTAAAAGGAAGGAAGCCGCGCGTCCGCGCGATGATTTCTATGATTGCGCTATGGGAGGATGGCAGAACGGTGCCACTGTGGACGCCTACAATAAGGTCTTAAAGAGTAGTAGTAATAGATAATATGCTTCTCGTTGCTGCCCAACCTCCTGGCTTGCTTTGCTCGGTCATATTTATTCGTTCGCCTAACTTCAGCCGGCCGTGACTGAACTTGGGGGAAAAAAACAAACTACTATTTTGGCCGTGCCTTGCTAGCGTTCCCACACCACACATACACACTTAATTGTGTGTGTAGTGTACCGGACGGATGGATGGGGTTCATGACGGCGATGATGCCATGCAAGACCGGGTGTGCGGGGGGGGGGGGGGGGGGGGGGGGGGGGGCGGCCATCGGCCATCCCGATCGAGCGAGCGAGTCTCCCTCAGGTTTGGGAGGGGGGCTACAAAGTCACTGCGCGTTCAAAGTCGGTCAAGATGACCAGAAGGCCAGGCAGCTCAGCTCGGGCGCAACCCCACCCACATACCTAGCTACGGACCGTACGTGTACTAGCTAGCACGACGAGACGAACCAACTGCCACTGTGCTCTTGAACGTGGATTTCCAGGAAACTAATGGTTGAATGAAAACCGCGGTCTGTTGATGAGACCGTATCCCCATCACGGTCACCACGAGACGTTTCATGGAATTTCTCCAGTTCTCACGGTGACGCGTCTACAAATTCGATTGTGAAACCGTGACCGTACGTAGCAGCAGTTGACAAGGACGCTAACTAAGATTCAGTCACTCATCAGAGAGTCCTTCTCCCTAGTCCGCAGGCAGCACGTTCGTCAGTCCGTACGCTTGCAATGCCTCTCTCTCTCTCCT
Source organism: Zea luxurians (assembly GCA_029449295.1). Lineage (NCBI taxonomy): Eukaryota > Viridiplantae > Streptophyta > Magnoliopsida > Poales > Poaceae > Zea > Zea luxurians. Next base: position 2,214,313 of record JAOPSE010000132.1, read on the forward strand.
TTTCGCTCCGGGCTCAGGTCGTCGTTCAATGCAAGCAACCCTGGAGCACGAGTGTGAAAAAAGGAGGCTTTTGCTCCCTGCTGCTCTGCTCTGATGACTTCACTGTAGAAAATTCAAGCGCTGAAACAGTACTATTAAACAGGCTTTAATTATATTACGGACCAGGGAAACAGTATAAATCCGTAAGGCTCTTCGGTTTTCAGGGATTGGAGCCCCGGATTGAATTCTAGCCGGATTACTTCTCTAATTTATATAGATTTTGACGAGCTGGAACAAATCCTGGTTTATTCCGGTACAACCGAACGGACCCTAAAGCTGCTGTACTGTGCGCCGATTCAAACCGGCCGGGTTACCTAATCAGCAGATAACCTTGGGTCGTCGTCCCGGGCCCGGCGAATAGTATTCTGGACGTCGAGATCGTCGTGCGTTAATATGGACCGCGACCGATAACGTACTACTCAAATACCAAGATATGGCCAGCAGCGCAGACGAGACGACGTTTATTTACGTCCACTTCACACTTCCATTTATTACGGTTCAAAGTACTTACTTTGTATCGACGTCGTCTTCAAACAAGTTGGAAACATATATATGGCGGCACGTTTGGATTGAATGAATGAACGAATAATTCTAAAATCCGGATCCTGGTTTTTTTAAAAAAAAAACCCGTCTCTCTGATGTTACTTGAATTATGAGTCCCTGTCTTTACAATTCTGTAGAATCGTAAGTGATGTGTTGCATGAGATTTTCATCCCCCCACCCCCTATCCAGATTCTTAGAATCCCCAGTGAATCCAGACGGTACTCCGTTGACGTGGACTTCAGATAAGTGATAAAGCCAGTCACATTCGTACGTTCCGAGAGGATCAACAACGTGGAATTCAATTGCCTAATTCCCCCAGAAAATGGTGCATACATTCGAGTATGCTTACTGTACAAGTACCAAACCAATAATCGCACGGTGTTTTAGCTAGCAATGTAGCCCAACCTTCAATCGATGCATACATGCATAATTCAGCACTCTCGTTACTTTACGAGTTAATGAGTCGTCATAACGGAGACTTTTACCTGTCGAGCTGGAGGGATATATATATGTCTTCACCATGGGTACTCCATCCATACAAGGCAAATCATATAATGTACTCACACATGTTCTATTTCCACATCGTATTAGCTTTGTCCTAAATTAAATAAGTCAAATATTTATATCATCAACCATCGATTTGAAAAATTATATATATATATATATATATATATATATATATATATATATATATATATATATATATATATATATATATATATATATATAAAGGTCATGATACATGGTTTACAATAAAAATGTTAGAAATATAGGCATTTTCCATATCATTTTAATTCCATAAATTAACATTATGATGATGACATATAAAATATGTTTAATTATAGAAATCACTATCTCAAATATATCCATAACAATATGGATCAAGAGAACATAAAGCATATGAATCATATAAATATAATAAGCATATAAACATGGAACATGTATTATTATGGAACAACTGAAAATAAACAGATAGCAACATAAACAGCATAACTGTAAAATTAAGACAAACAGATTTATCATATTACTAGTATAATCAGGCATCAGACATGTCATGATATAATACGACAAAACAGATTGGATAAATTTATAGCTATAAATAAAACAGCAGGTATGAACATATATAATTTGCAGAATGTAAAATAGTGAGGAGATGAATTGATCATACCCTCCCATGCGCTCCGAGGATCTAGATCCTTGTCCAACTTCATTTGTCATGTCTCCAGGAAGAAGACGATTTGGGCAGTCGCGTAGACGCTCCCCAAAAACCTAATTGCCGATCCCTCGTGCAAGGTCTCGAACGACAAGGGCTCCGGAGGCACCTGCCCTCTCGCTTCTCTGTGCGCGCAGAGTCACGAGATGGAAATACCCTCACTCGGCGGCTGGACTGTGGTTCTGAAAAAGTGGTTTTTCACGTGTACCGAGTGACAGGGGTGCTCCTCTATTTAACCTCTCGCAGAGGGAAGTTGAAGGAGAAAGGTCGCCGAGTCACGCCAAGAGTCGGCCAGCTCTCGCCGAGTCATGCCATGAGTCGGCCAGCACTCGCCGAGTCACGCCATAAGTCGGCCAGCTGAAGGAGAAGGGTCACTCGGCTGGCTGACGAAGAGACAGAGTCACTCGGCTGACGAAGAGACAGGGTCACTCGGCGGAAGTACGCGGTTAGTGAGTGCTAAAAATTAACACAACCACACCACGCCCGCTCGCCTGCCTGCCTGCCTGCCACGCCACGCCACGCCACGCCTCGCCACGCCACGCCCGGCCCGGCCCGGCCCGGCCGGCGGCGGCGGCGGCGCGCGCGCGTGTGGCACGCCCTTGTCCATTTCTTGACTTCTCAAGTTAAGTGGAATAAATCCCACCATATAAGTCAAGGCAAAAGACCCTTGGACTTCCAATATGGTACTATTGGTATTCTCCACCATTACACACCTTAGAGTTTATTCAATAAATGGGCCAAGCCCATAAAAGATCCAACAATCCCCACCAAACTCTAGGGTTTGTAATGATGAAGTATCAGAATCACAATCCTTTGATATACCAGTGTTTCGATGGAGACTGTTAAGTTGAACATCCATCTAGAATAAGAGTTTCACTCATTCACAACTGAACAATGGACTATGCCTTGAATTGACAGTTTTGTGCGAAATAAGATTCACTCAAATCCTTTGCTGATACTAGGCTGCAAAAGGGTATTCCCGCTGTTTAGAAGCATATAAGTCACACTTCAGTGCCTTTCATGAGTATTTAGGGATTACCCAAGTCCCATAGACTGTGACTAGCAGTCTGACTCATATAGGTGTATTCCTCAAAAGATGTTCTGTAGGACAACATCTCACCTTTATAAGACTCTTGGAATACATTAAGGTAAAAACCATCCTGCCTTACAGATAGGAAAGATGTGCATCAGAAATGAGTTAAGAAAGGGATCTTTCCTCACAACCTACTCCTAGCTTGTTTCTCCACTCTACTTCACGGGATCTCCGATCACATAGAGCAGGTTACCACTAGAGTAGATCTCACATGGGTCTCATACCCATTTCCCTCGATGCACTTTCTATCACATTGCGTGATAGACCCTTAGTGAATTGATCTGCCAGATTGTTCGATGTGTGAACATAATCCACAGTTATAACTCCGGAGTTTTTCAACTTTCTGACAGATTTCAATCTCCTCTTAACATGCCTTGTAGACTTCATGTTATTCCTAGAACTGTTAACCTTTGTAATCACCGTTTGGTTGTCACAGTTCATGGAAATAGCCGGTATCGGTTTTTCAACTACCGGTAAGTCCAATAGGAAATCACGAAGCCACTCGGCCTCAGCCCCAGCAGTGTCTAATGCTGCGAGTTCTGCTTCCATTGTAGACTTCGTTAAGATAGTCTGCTTGCAAGACTTCCAGGAAACAGCGCCACCTCCAAACAGAAACACATATCCGCTTGTGGCATAAAGCTCATCAGCATCAGAAATCCAGTTGGCATCACAATAGCCTTCCAGCACTTTTGGGTTTCCGGTATAATGAATACCGTATGTCATAGTACCTTTCAAATACCGCAACACTCTCTCAAGAGCACGCCAGTGATCATCTCCTGGTTTCGACACAAACCGACTTAGCTTACTCACAGCATAAGAGATGTCTGGCCTTGTTGCACTTGCAAGGTACATGAGCGAGCCAATGATCTGGGAGTATGTCAATTGATCCCTTGCTATTCTCCGATTCTTTCTTAATAGCACACTAGGGTCATAAGGTGTTGGAGCAGGATCACAGTCACTAAAACCAAAGCGACTCAATACCTTTTCCACATAATGGGATTGTAACAAAGTTACCCCACCATCAGCTTCTCTAACAAGCTTGATGTTTAGAATGACATCAGCTTCTCCCAAATCTTTCATCTCGAAATTGCTCGATAGAAGATTTTTAACTTCCTCAATCACATTGAGATTTGATCCAAAGATCAAAATGTCATCAACATAAAGACACAACATAACAGACTCACCCCCACCATACCGATAGTATACACACGTGTCAGATTCATTTACAACAAAGCCAGCTGCTGTAAGAGTATTATCAAACTTTTTATGCCATTGCTTAGGTGCTTGTTTTAGGCCATACAATGATTTTATCAACCTGCACACCTTGTTCTCTTGACCATCCGCAATAAACCCTTCTGGCTGATCCATATAGATCTCCTCATCCAACTCTCCATTTAGGAAAGCTGTCTTAACATCCATCTGATGAATGATAAGACCATAAGAGGCTGCCACGGCTATTAATGTGTGAATTGTAGTCAATCGAGCCACTGGTGAGTAGGTATCAAAGAAATCTTCACCCTCCTTTTGGGTATATCCTTTGGCCACAAGCCTTGCCTTGTACCTCTCGATTGTACCATCAGGCCTAAGCTTTTTCTTGAAGATCCATTTGCAACCTATAGGTTGACAACCATAAGGACGGTCAACGACCTCCCAAGTTCCATTAGACATAATAGATTCCATCTCACTCCTTACTGCTTCCTTCCATAAGTCAGCATCAGGAGAGGAATATGCCTCACTAATGGTAGTTGGTGTGTCTTCCACAAGGTACACTATAAAGTCATTACCAAAGGATTTTGCAACCCTCTGTCTCTTGCTCTTTCGAGTGACTATAGTGTCATCCTCCTCAGGGATGTGCACGTGAGAATCCTCAGCATGATCTATAGGAATCGACAGTTCGTGCTCATGGGGAATTATAGTCTCATGACTTGTATCACTAGGTGTATTCTTCATGGGAAACTCATTCTCAAAAAATGTTGCGTCTCTTGATTCCATGATAGTATCAACATACATATCAGGCACATTAGATTTTATAATTAAGAACCTATACCCAGTGCTGTGAAAAGAGTACCCAAGGAATATACAGTCAACAGTTTTAGGCCCAAGTTTACGCTTTTTGTTGATTGGCACATTCACTTTAGCCAAGCAACCCCAAGTGCGCAAATATGAGAGATTTACTCTTCTCTTTTCCCATTCCTCAAATGGAGTGATCTCTTTGTTCTTTGTTGGAACTCTATTCAGGACATGACATGCTGTCAAAATCGCCTCACCCCACCATGCCTTGGATAATCCCGCTGTACTCAACATGGCATTCACCAAATCTGTTAGAGTGCGGTTTTTCCTTTCAGCAATCCCATTGGATTGTGGTGAGAATGGCGGTGTCCTCTCATGAATAATACCATGTTCCACGCAGAACTCATCGAACACATTAGAGAAATATTCTCCACCTCGGTCGGACCTTAAACGTTTTATTTTCCTCTCAAGTTGGTTCTCAACTTCAGCTTTATAGGCCTTAAAATAATTGAACGCTTCATCTTTTGTTTTTAAGAGATACACATAACAAAATCTAGTGGAGTCATCTATAAAAGTGAGAAAGTATCTTTTACCACCTTTGGTCAAAATTCCATTCATCTCGCACAGATCAGAATGAACAAGTTCTAGAGGTGCCAAACTCCTCGCCTCAGCAACCTTGTGAGGCTTGCGAGGTTGTTTTGATTCAACACACACATGGCACTTAGACTTTTTGACCAAATTAAATTTAGGAATTAAATTTATATTTGCTAACCGCATAAGACAGCCAAAGCTTGCATGACAAAAACGTGAATGCCATAAATCTGACTCATCAGAAAAATGAACAGAATTCACCAGTTTATTACACACATCATGCAGTGATAAGCGGAACAACCCTCCGCAGTCATATCCTTTACCAACAAAAGTACCATGTTTCGACACAACACATTTATTTGACTCAAGAACAACTTTGTAGCCATCTCGACATAGCATAGAAGCACTAACGAGATTCTTCTTGATAGATGGCACATGCTGCACGCTCTTCAATGGCACCGTCTTTCCCGAAGTAAACTTCAGAATGACCGTACCAACACCAAGAACATGAGCACGCGACCCATTTCCCATTAACAAGGCGCCAGACCTCCCGACCTGGTAGGAGGAGAACATAGAGGCATCAGCACACACATGAATATTTGCACCACTGTCCATCCACCACTCAGGTGAATTACAAACTGAGAGAACAAATGGTAAAGAATTACCATACCCAGATGTTCCATCTCCAGTTTCAGTGGTTACAACATTAGCTGATTTCTTGTCCTGAGTGAACTTGCGATCAGGGCACTCTCTAGCCCAATGTTGATCACTGCCACAGACAAAGCAACCTCCCTTTCCCTTGTTATTGTTGTTCTTCTTTTTAAACTGTGCTGTATGAACAGGTTTATTTGCGTTCTCTGGTTTGTTTTGGTTTTTCTTCTTGTTAAACTTGCGGAAGTTTCTCTTCTGCACCACATTAGCAGTAGAGGTCTCCACACCTTTTCCATTGTCCTTTGATCTAGCTCTTTCCTCAACATCAAGAGTACCAATGAGCTCCTCCACATTGAACTCTTGTCTCTTATGTTTGAGAGAGGTAGCAAAGTCCTTCCAAGAAGGTGGCAACTTGGCGATTATGCCACCAGCCACAAACTTGTCAGGCAAAGGACAAGGAAAAAGTTCGAGTTCCTTAGCTAGTGCCTGAAACTCATGAGCCTGTTCCACTACAGATCGGTTCTCAACCATCTTGTAGTCATACAGCTGCTCCATGAGGTACAGCTCGCTACCAGCGTCAGTAACTCCAAACTTTCCAACAAGAGCATCCCACAGCTCTTTCCCTGTGGGAAGGATGATATAGCTTTTCTGGAATTTTGTATCCAGTGCGCTAATTACTGCTCCTCGAAAGAGGTTGTCTTCAGCCTTAAACTTAGCCTCATCCTCAGGAGGTAAGTTGGCAGGCTTGCCCTCAGCGGCATGAAAACAAGACATTGCAGTTAGCCACAATTCCATCTTAGCTTTCCATATCAAGAAGTTTTTACCATCAAAAGGATCAGGCTTTAGCACAGCAGCAAAACCTCTGACAGAAAAATGCCTAACATTAGGTTTTTGGATTGTTAGAAATATAGGCATTTTCCATATCATTTTAATTCCATAAATTAACATTATGATGATGACATATAAAATATGTTTAATTATAGAAATCACTATCTGTCGGCGTTCCGAGACCGGGGGGTCCCCGAGCCGACGAGTGAGAGTGCCGCGTGCCCCAGCCCAGATGGGTCGAGCGCGTGGGCGAGCGCGAAGAGGGGAACAGAGAGAGAGGTCGGTGGCCGGAGCCGGGTCGTGAGGGAGTCGGAGAATTCCCGCGGCCTTCGTGTTCGTCCCGCGCCCAGGTCGGGTGCGCTTGCAGTAGGGGGTTACAAGCGTCCGCGCGAGGTGAGGGGAAGCGAGCGGCCCCGAGAGAGCGCCTGCCCCTGCCCTTCGTCCCCGCGAGGCCAACCTTCTCTAAGAAGGCCCTGGTCCTCCCTTTTATAGTCGTAAGGAGAGGATCCAGGTGTACAAGATGGGGGTGTAGCAAGGTGCTACGTGTCTAGCGAGGGAGAGCTAGCGCCCTATGTACATGCCAAGGTGGCAGCCGGAGAGATCTTGGCACCCTGTTGGTGTGGCGTCGTGGCTGTTGGAGGAGTAACGGAGCCGGACGGGGGGACAGCTGTCGGAGTGGCTGGGCCCTTGCTGACGTCCTCCTGCTTTCGTAAGGGAGCTGAGAGTCGCCGTCGTCATGGTCTAGCGGGGCGCCATCATTTGCCTATCTGACGTGGCTGGCTAGATGGGACGCCGGTCTTGTTCTCTGCGACCCAAGTCGGCTCAGGGCAGGGTGATGATGACGCTCCCTGTTGACGTGGCGGTCTCGTGTCTTAGGTCGGGTGTTGTGGAAGCTCCTCCGAAGCCGAGGTCGAGTCCGTCCTGCAAGACAGAGGCAGAGTCCGAGCCCTGGGTCGGGCGAGGCGGAGATCGTTCGGCAGAGGCCGAGGCGGAGTCCGAGCCCTGGGTCGGGCGAGGCGGAGTTCGTCGTCTTCCGGGGCCTTAGCCCGAGTCCGAGCCCTGGGGTCGGGCGGAGCGGAGTTCGCCGTCTTCCGGGACCTTAGCCCGAGTCCGAGCCCTGGGGTCGGGCGGAGCGGAGTTCGCCGTCTTCCGGGACCTTAGCCCGAGTCCGAGCCCTGGGTCGGGCGGAGCGGAGTTCGCCGTCTTCCGGGGCCTTAGCCCGAGTCCGAGCCCTTGGGCGGAGCGGAGTTCGCCGTCTTCCGGGGCCTTAGCCCGAGTCCGAGCCCTGAGTCGGGCAGAGCCTCCTATGGCGCCTCTGGCGAAGTCTGGTCGCCCGTTGGTCTTACCTTTTGCGTTAAACGCCCCGGTGACTCGGTCGGTTGGCGCGGTGATTTAGTCAGGGTTTCTTCTTATCGAAGGCGGGGCCTAGGGCGAGCCGGAGATGCGTCTGCCGTGAAAGAGGAGGCCTCAGGCGAGACGGAGTCATCTTAGGGTCGGCTGCCCTCGCCCGAGGCTAGGCTCGGGCGTGGCGTGGTCAAGTCACTCGTATGGACTGATCCCTGACTTAATCAAACCCATCAGGCCTCTGCAGCTTTATGCTGATGGGGGTTACCAGCTGAGAATTAGGCGTCTTGAGGGTACCCCTAATTATGGTCCCCGACAGTAGCCCCCGAGCCTCGAAGAGAGTGTTAACACTCGCTTGGAGGCTTGCGTCGCACTTTTTTGCAAGGGGACCAGCCTTTCTCGGTGGTACTTTGTTCCGGTGGGTGCGAGCGAGCGCACCCGCCGGGTGTAGCCCCCGAGGCCTCGGAGGAGTGGTTTCACTCCTTCGAGGTCTTAATGCCTTGCGTAATGCCTCGGCTGGTCTGGCGGTTCCCTCATGCGGGCAGGGCGTAACCCAGGTGCACTGTCGGGGCCCAAGTTCTCGGGCTGGTATGTTGACGTTGTCAACGGTTCGACCGGAGCCGGGTTTGCGAGAGCAGCCCCCGAGCCTTCGCACGGAGCGAGAGGACGATCAGGGACAGACTCGACTTTTTATATACGCCCCTACGTCGCCTTTCCGCAAGGAGGAGGGGGGGAGTGCGCCATGTTACCCTCGATGGGCACCGAACATGGTGTCTCCGGTGAGCTGCAATCGGGTAATCCGAGTGGACGTCCGTGCCCCGTTCGTTGGGGGTCGGCTAGGGGCCCGGAGGCACGCCCAAAAGTACCTGCGGGTGATCTGCCGGACCCGGTCCCCTAGCGACGGGGTCCGAGGGCTCGTTGCCTCCCTCCGATGGGATTCCGTTACAGAGTCGTTCCCGCTGGTCTCGGAAATGTCCTAGGGTACCTCGGGAGCGCAGCCCGAGCCTTGGTTATGTATCGAACGTACCCCTGGTCATCCCTCGCTCGGCGTCTGAGGCGGCTGTGAACCCTTCGACAGGCCAGCCTTCGAACCCCTGATCAGTAGGGGGCACGGAGCCCGAATAGCCTGAGGCGGTCGTGAGTCCTTTCGGGGGCCGACCTTCGAACCCCTGACCAGTAGTGGGTGTCGGGCCCACGCGATCTGAGGCGGCTGTTGAACCCCTCGGGGGGCCAGCCTTCGAACCCCTGATCAGTAGGGAGGCTCGGAGCCTAGTTCCTTCACGGGGAAGGATCCCTTTGGGGTTATCCCCCTTCTCGGTCCCTGTTGCAAGAGATAGAGAAAGAAGGAAAAACGGAAAAAGGATTCGAAATCGAACGTCGTGGCGTACCTTTTTCGGCGTGGTCGTTTTGGCGGAGGCAAAGCGTCGCCAGCTGCCCCTGCCAGAAACGTTACATGTTTCGCCGCGAAGTTAATGCGCCGGGGTAAGCGATCGGCGAAGCTGCCGTTGCGTGCGCGGGCCGTTCGAGGTACGGGTCACGGGTGCGTCGTCTTCACACCGTGAGAGGGGGTTCTCTTGCTGCCTCCGGATGGGACATGAGCTTGGCAGATGGCGTGACCGCTGCCCTCGCGCGCCTGCCACCGTCATTACTGCCGGCCCATTTTTGACCGCTTTTGACTGCTGCGCCAGGCTGGCGCTGCTGGGTTGCGGGCTGGGTCGCCTCGAATCGCGGTATCGGTTCCGCAATCGAGGAGGTGCGGTGGTGGAGCGAGTGGCATAGCGGTTCGCATGCAGCGCCCGGCGCGCCAGTTGCACGACGCGTGGGCTGGAGCCGTCGCGCTGGCCTGTCAGGAGTCGGAGAGGTGCGTCCACTTGGCGCGGTTGCATGCTGCCTGCATGGCCGCTTGCCCCCTTTGCCCGCTGGTTTGTAACCGCTGGGTGGTTGCGTGCGTCGTGCGCGGCGGTTCGGCTTCTTCTGCTTAGAGCCGGTCTGCATGACAGGCGGGTCCCAGCCCCCGCGCCGCAGGGAAGGGCTTTGGAGGCGTGTTGGAGAAGACTCAGCCCGTGACGGTTGAGGGCGCAAGCAGGGGGAGTTGCCTTTAAAAGGAGGGCGACCCCCTTCGTGAGGTAACCGTGTCTCCTTCCTCCCCAATGCATTGTGTCTCTCCATCTTCCGAGCCCCCGGATGGGGGAAACTGCCGTCTTTTCGCTCCATCGCCGGAGGAACGCAACTCCGTGGGAGTTGGTACCTTTCAGCCATCGTTCGGCTTCAAGGATTTTCATCATGCAGCCCGGCTGCACCCCTCCACCGGCGGTCACCCAAGAGGGCGACCTCCGGCTTGATGGTGGGGGAAAGCGAGCCGGGCTGCGGTCTCTGCCCCTCCCTCAGCCTCAAGAATTTTCATCACCAGGCCAAGAGGGAGGACGAGGCGAGCCAGGGAGCTGTCTCCGTGTGGGTCGGTTGCCCTCTTCTTCCCCGTGTGTCTGGGGGGAGAACGGCATCCTCCAGCTTCACGGAGACTTCCTCCAGCCATGTCGGAAGTGGCGGGTCCCGAGGCGTCGGCGGACGGAAGTGGCTTCTCTACTGATGAGATTGCCAACTCCGTCAGTAGCCCTGGGTCTCCGTCCCCCGGCCTGAATGGCTGGCTCTCATCCTCGGGGGGTGAGAGTCCTTCCGCTGCCCCGCAGGCCCGCCCCTATCGAGTGGGGTTGTTTGTACCTGCGGGGTGGGGGAACCGGAGTTCCGTTTGTAATGGCACTTCGAGTGCTGGGTTTTTTGTTCATTTTGGCTTTCGGGGCCTGAACATGTATGTAACTCCGGCACAGAGCCGTGTTTTTTCCTCATTCCCGAGCGCTAAGGCTCGTCCGCTGATTGTCTGAACCGCTTCACCAAGCGTGAGTTGCCCCGTGTCAAGGTGACGAGTGAGGTATCCATATCCCGGAGGCGTAGGAATCCCTCGGCTCGGTCGGACCTTTTGTCCGGGGCTCCTCTAGCTTAGTTAAAGAGACCCCTCGGCCGCTCTTCGACGAGCCGAGGCCAGGGGTAGCGATATCAGCATGAGCAGAGGCGTTGTCGGCTCGGAAATGAAACCTGGTTGGCCGGAGCCTAGCCGGGTTGTTTGTTGGCAGGATCGACGTCGGAGCTGTTCAGCCGAGGCTTCGAACCGAGCTGGCGCCCTCGGAAGGTGGTCGGCCGAGGCCCCGGAGGTGGCCGGCCGAGCCGTCCGCTCGGGCCGGGTTCTCGGAGAAGTCCCTGGCAGAGATTGCGCGAGCGTGGTGATGACATCGCCCTTCGGAGCGGAGGCCCTCGGACCGCGTCGCCGTCCGAGGCTAGGTCGGGCCTCGCCGAAGGTGCTGTCGATGCCGAGGGTGTCGTCGCCCTCTTCCAGCGTCAAGATCCGAGCCTGCAGGGTCAAATCGTCTTGTAGCGCGGGCCTTGCGCGGCCGTTGAGGCCAGAACACATACCCTTGTTGCGTTATAAAGCTGCGTCTCTTTTCCTCTCCTTTCGAGTATCTAGACTTCTTGTCGGTAGCAGGGATGTTAGTGCGAGCAAGAGTTGCTTCTCGCGGAAGGTGATGAGTGAGGTATCCGTATCCCGGAGGCGTGGGAGTCCCTCGGCTCAGTCGGCCTTGCCGTTTACGCGTACTTTTACCCGCCCATGAAGCCCTGTCACCGACTCGGTCGAGAAGGCTCGAAGAATCGCTTCGACAGAAGAGCTCCCGTACGTAAAGACTCGTTCGATCCGCGGATTCGCCTTATCCGAGCGCGAGTTACTTATCGCAGAAGGTGACGAGTGAGGTATCCGTATCCCGGAGGCGTAGGAGTCCCTCGGCTCGGTCAGCCTTGACTGCTTACGTGTACCCCGTCGTTTCCAGGGCCCGCTTTTCGAAGTAGTCAAAAAGCACGAAAGATGTTCTGGTGAAAGAGATTTTTTGTTCGAGGAAAATTTTGACGCAGAGGGGGTTTCCCCCCTTTTAGCCCCCGAGGGAGGGTCGGGCTCTGCCGAGGCGAGGCTGACCCTTCCTTGTTGACTAAACTTTTGCGTGGGTGCGAGGTATATAAACAACTTGGAAACATCTTAAGGGTAGAAGCGACGTAGCTGTTGGATGTTCCAAGCGTTGCCGTAGACCTCGCCTTGACTGTTGGCCAGCTTGTACGTTCCGGGCTTCAGTACTTTGGCGATGATGAACGGCCCCTCCCAGGGGGGCGTGAGCTTGTGCCTCCCTCGGGCATCTTGCCGCAGCCGAAGCACCAGATCGCCCACCTGGAGATCTCGGGGTCGGACCCCTCGGGCGTGGTAGCGTCGCAGGGACTGCTGATACCGCACCGAGTGTAGTAAGGCCCTGTCCCGAGCCTCGTCCAGCTGGTCTAGCGAGTCTTCTCGGCTAGCTTGGTTGCTTTCTTCGTTGTAGGTCCTCGTCCTCGGGGAGCCGTATTCCAGGTCCGTGGGCAGGATCGCCTCGGCTCCGTAGACCAGGAAGAACGACGTGAAACCTGTGGCTCGGCTTGGCGTCGTTCTCAGGCTCCAGACCACCGAGGGGAGTTCCTTCATCCACCGCTTGCCGAACTTGTTGAGACCGTTGTAAATCCGAGGCTTGAGCCCTTGCAGAATCATGCCGTTGGCACGTTCCACTTGCCCATTCGACATGGGGTGAGCTACGGCGGCCCAGTCCACCCGGATGTTGTGACCCTCGCAAAAATCCAAGAATTTTTTGCCGGTGAACTGGGTGCCATTGTCGGTGATGATGGAGTTCGGGACCCCGAAGCGATGGATGATATTGGTGAAGAACGCCACCGCCTGCTCGGACCTGATGTTGTTCAGGGGTCGGACCTCGATCCACTTGGAGAATTTGTCGATGGCGACCAGCAGGTGCGTGTAGCCCCCGGGCGCCTTCTGCAGAGGGCCGACGAGGTCCAGACCCCACACAGCGAAGGGCCAGGTGATGGGTATCGTCTGCAGAGCCTGAGCGGGCAGGTGGGTCTGCTTCGCATAGAATTGGCACCCTTCGCAGGCGCGGACAACTCTAGTGGCGTCAGCCACCGCCGTTGGCCAGTAGAAGCCTTGGCGGAAAGCATTCCCGACGAGGGTTCGGGGTGCTGCATGATGACCGCAAGCCCCCGAGTGTATTTCCTGCAGGAGTTCCTGGCCCTCGGCGATGGAGATGCATCGCTGGAGGATGCCCGAGGGGCTGCGGTGGTAGAGCTCCTTCTCATCGCCCAGCAAGACGAACGATTTGGCGCGTCGCGCCATCCGCCGAGCCTCGGCTCGGTCGAGGGGCAGTTCCCCTTGGCGGAGATATTGCAGGTACGGGGTCCGCCAATCTTGATCTGGCACGACCCCGTTCTGCTCCTCCTCGATGCGCAGTGCCTCGCCCTCGGGCTCCGAGGGTTCCTCGGGGTGAGCCGAGGATGGCTCGGGCTGGGCCGAGGTCACCTCGGACGAGGCCGAGGGTGCCTCGGGCTCGGGCGCGTCATCTATCTTGACGGAGGGTTGGTGCAGATCCCGGGAGAAGACGTCCGGGGGAACCGTCGTTCGCCCCGAGGCTATCTTCGCCAGCTCGTCCGCAGTCTCGTTGTAGCGCCGGGCGATGTGGTTAAGCTCGAGCCCGTAGAACTTGTCTTCCAGGCGTCGAACCTCCTCACAGTAGGCCTCCATCTTTGGGTCGCGGCAGAGGGAGTTCTTCATGACTTGGTCGATGACGAGCTGCGAGTCGCCGCGCGCATCGAGGCGTCGGACCCCTAGCTCGATGGCGATTCGCAATCCGTTGATCAGAGCCTCGTACTCAGCCACATTGTTGGACGCCGGGAAATGGAGGCGAAGCACGTAGCGCAGGTGTTTCCCGAGGGGCGAGACGAAAAGCAGGCCCGCGCCAGCTCCCGTCTTCATCAGCGACCCGTCGAAAAACATGGTCCAGAGCTCTGGTTGGATTGGAGCCGTTGGTAACTGGGTATCGACCCATTCGGCTACGAAATCCGCCAGTACCTGGGACTTGATGGCCTTCCGAGGGGCAAACGAGGTTGCCTCGCCCATGATTTCCACTGCCCTCTTCGCGATCCGTCCTGAGGCTTCTCGGCACTGGATGATCTCCCCCAGGGGGAAGGATGACACCACAGTCACCGGATGGGACTCGAAGTAATGTCGCAGCTTTCGCCTCGTCAGGAGCACTGCATATAGCAGCTTTTGGACTTGTGGGTAGCGGATCTTGGTTCCGGACAGCACTTCGCTGACGAAGTAGACTGGCCTCTGAATGGGCAAAGCATGCCCCTCTTCCTGCCTTTCGACTACGATCGCGGCGCTGACCACCTGAGTGGTTGCGGCGACGTAGACCAGGAGGGTTTCTCCATCAGCTGGGGGTACCAAGATGGGCGCCTGGGTGAGGAGCGCCTTCAGGTTCCCGAGGGCTTCCTCGGCCTCGGGAGTCCAAGTGAAGCACTCGGCCTTCCTTAAGAGGCGGTACAGGGGCAGGCCTCTTTCGCCGAGGCGCGAGATGAAACGGCTCAAGGCCGCGAGGCATCCCATGACCCTCTGTACGCCTTTTAAGTCCTTGATGGGCCCCATGTTTGTGATCGCTGCGATCTTCTCCGGGTTGGCTTCGATGCCCCGCTCGGAGACGATGAACCCCAAGAGCATGCCTCGGGGCACCCCGAAGACGCACTTCTCGGGATTGAGCTTGACGCCCTTCGCCTTGAGACACCGGAATGTCAGTTCGAGGTCGGAGAGAAGGTCAGAGGCTTTCCTCGTCTTGACTACGATGTCATCGACGTAGGCCTCGACCGTGCGACCAATGTGTTCGCCGAACACATGGTTCATGCACCGCTGGTACGTTGCACCCGCGTTTCTCAACCCGAACGGCATTGTGACATAACAGTACATGCCGAAGGGCGTGATGAAAGAAGTCGCGAGCTGGTCGGACTCTTTCATCTTGATTTGATGATACCCTGAGTAGGCATCGAGGAAAGACAGGGTTTCGCACCCTGCAGTGGAGTCCACAATCTGGTCGATGCGAGGTAGTGGGTAGGGGACCTTCGGACATGCTTTGTTGAGACCAGTGTAGTCTACACACATCCGCCACTTCCCCCCTTTTTTCCTCACAAGTACAGGGTTGGCAAGCCATTCGGGATGGAATACCTCTTTAATGAACCCAGCTGCCATCAGCTTGTGGACCTCCTCGCCTATCACCCTGCGCCTTTCCTCGTCGAATCGGCGCAGAGGCTGTCTGACCGGCCGGGCTCCGGCCCGAATATCCAGCGAGTGCTCGGCGACATCCCTCGGTATGCCAGGCATGTCCGAGGGACTCCACGCAAAAACGTCAGCGTTTGCGCGGAGAAAGTCGACGAGCACTGCTTCCTATTTGGGGTCGAGCCCGAAGCCGATCCGGATCTGCTTGGAGGTGTCGCCACTGGGGTCGAGAGGGACGGCCTTAACCGTCTCCGCTGGCTCAAAGTTGCCGGCATGCCGCTTTACGTCCGGCACCTCTCGGGAGAGGCTTTCCAGGTCGGCAATGAGGGCCTCGGACTCGGCGAGGGCCTCGGCGTACTCCACGCACTCCACATCGCATTCGAATGCGTGTTTGTACGTGGGGCCGACGGTGATGACCCCGTTGGGGCCCGGCATCTTGAGCTTCAGGTAAGTGTAGTTGGGGATGGCCATGAACTTCGCGTAGCATGGCCTCCCCAACACTGCGTGGTAGGTTCCTCGGAACCCGACCACCTTGAACGTCAAAGTCTCCCTTCGGAAGTTGGAGGGTGTTCCGAAGCAGACAGGGAGGTCGAGCTGTCCGAGGGGCTGGACGCGCTTCCCGGGAATGATCCCGTGGAAGGGCGCAGCGCCTGCTCGGACGGATGACAGGTCGACGCGCAGGAGCCTGAGGGTCTCGGCGTAGATGATGTTGAGGCAGCTGCCTCCATCCATCAGGACCTTGGTGAGCCTGACGTCGCCGATGACGGGGTCGACGACGAGCGGGTACTTCCCCGGGCTCGGCACGTGGTCGGGGTGGTCGTCCCGGTCGAAGGTGATGGGCTTGTCGGACCAGTCTAGGTAGACTGGCGCCGCCACCTTCACCGAGCAGACCTCCCGACGCTCTTGCTTACGATGCCGAGCCGAGGCGTTTGTCGCATGCCCTCCGTAGATCATGAAGCAATCGCGGACCTCCGGGAACTCTCCTGCTTGGCGATCCTCCCTTTTGTCGTCGTCGTGAGCCCTGCCACCCTCTGCGGGTGGCCCGGCCCTGTGGAAGTGGCGCCGAAGCATGACGCACTCTTCGAGGGTATGCTTGACGGGCCCCTGATGGTAGGGGCACGTCTCCTTGAGTGCCTTGTCGAAGAGGTTAGCACCTCCGGGGGGCTTCCGAGGGTTCTTGTGCTCGGCGGCGGCGACAAGGTCTGCATCGGGAACGTCGCGTTTCGCTTGCGACTTCCTCCTGCCTTTCTTCTTGGCGCCGCGCGGAGTAGACACCTCGGGAGCATCTTCCGACGGGCGGCCCTGGGGCTGCTTGTCCTTTCGGAAGATGGCCTCTACCGCCTCCTGGCCGGAGGCGAACTTGGTGGCGATGTCCATCAGCTCGCTCGCCCTGGTGGGGGTCTTGCGACCCAGCTTGCTCACCAGGTCGCGGCAGGTGGTGCCGGCGAGGAACGCGCCGATGACATCGGAGTCGGTGATGTTGGGCAGCTCGGTGCGCTGCTTCGAGAACCGCCGGATGTAGTCTCGGAGAGACTCTCCCGGCAGTTGCCGACAGCTTCGGAGGTCCCAGGAATTCCCGGGGCGCACGTACGTGCCCTGGAAGTTCCCGGCGAAAGCCTGGACCAAATCTTCCCAGTTGGAAATCTGCCCCGGAGGCAGGTGCTCCAACCAGGCACGAGCGGTGTCGGAGAGAAACAGGGGGAGGTTTCGGATGATGAGGTTGTCATCGTCCGTCCCACCCAGTTGACAGGCCAGGCGGTAGTCCGCAAGCCACAATTCCGGTCTCGTCTCCCCCGAGTACTTCGTGATAGTAGTCGGGGGTCGGAATCGGGGCGGAAACGGCGCCCGCCGAATGGCTCGGCTAAAGACCTGCGGACCGGGTGGTTCGGGCGAGGGACTCCGATCCTCCCCGCTGTCGTAGCGTCCCCCACGCCTGGGGTGGTAGCCTCGGCGCACCCTTTCGTCGAGGCGTGCCCGACGGTCACGATGAGGGTGCTCGTCGCCGAGGTGGCCCGGGGCCGCAGGCGCGGTGTTGCGCGTGCGCCCGGTGAAGACCGAGGCTTCCCGCGTGAGTCGGGAAGTCGCGGCACGAGGTTCCGAGGGGTATCCCTGCCTTCGGGAGGCAGAGCTCTCGGCCCGCCGGGCCGCAGCGCCTTCCAGGAGATGCTTAAGTTCTCCCTGGATTCGCCGACCCTCGGTGGTTGATGACTCCGGCATCGCGCGGAGGAGCATCGTTGCAGCAGCCAGGTCCTGACCGGTTCCGCCGGATGCGGGTGGCGGTCTGTCCCTGTCATCATTGGCGATGCGGTGCTGGAGACCTTGGGGCAGGTGACGTATTCCTCCGGCCGGGGGCTGGCTCGCCCACACCTGCCCGATGTTCTAGCGGATTGCCCCGGGCGCTCCTGCTCCCTCATCGAGCCCGGCCTGCGCCCCACGGACTTGCTCGAGCTGTGGGTCGTGACCCCCCGCCGGAACGGGGACCACAGCTAGCTCCCGTGGGATGTCGGCGCGAGGCGCTGGCCTAGGGGGATCACCATCCTCCGGCGTGCCGAGACAGCCGCCTCCGGAGGGATCCCCTAACTCGATGTGGAAACATTCGCGACTCGGGCCGCAGTCCTTGTCGCCAAGGCTGCGGCTGCCGTCGGAACAGTCGGAGAGGCAGTAGTCACATGCGGTCATGAAGTCCCGCATGGCACTAGGATTGCCAGATCCGGAGAAATCCCAGCAGATGTTGGGGTCGTCATCTTCCTCGGACCCAGAGGGTCCGTAGGTCGAGACACCCGTCAACCGGTCCCAAGGCGACCGCACACGAAACCCCAGAGAGGTTGCACTCGCCTCAATGTGAGCGCCCGCCAAAGCGAGATCGCCAGGCGGGCTGAGGCCGAGTCGAAATGACGAAAGACAGGCAGTAGTCGGTACCTTTTTGTCGACGAGGGGCGATGAAGTCAAGTCGGGGGCTGACCGCGCCGTCGTCTTGGGTACGAGGGCGACGTCCTGCAGGCCCTCCGTGAGCGTGCTGGCGTCGTCCACTTGCTCGGAGTCGACGTGTTGCGGGGGGATGGCGCTCGCGTTTGCCTTGAACGCGAGGGCGATGCTTGGCGTGTCCTCCGTTGAGGCGCCGGGGATGTCGATTTGCTCGACAGCCGTCGGAGCGCGACCTCCCGCTCGGCCCCGGTTGCCCCGCCTCCCCCTCCTCCGATGGCGAGGGAGAGGATGGGGCGAGCTCGAAAGTTGTCCTTCCCCCACGCGGGAAAGACGTCGTTGATTCCGCCGCCGGCGGGCGGGCTGTCCGCCACCATTGTCGCTGCCGCGCGGCGGTGGAAGGAGTACCATGTCGTAGTTGCCGTCGAGAGACATGAACTCGAGGTTCCCGAAACGGAGCACCGTCCCGGGTTGAAGAGGTCGTTGGAGACTGCCCATCTGGAGCTTGACGGGAAATCGAACGTCAACACGCAGCAGGCCCCTACCTGGCGCGCCAACTGTCGGCGTTCCGAGACCGGGGGGTCCCCGAGCCGACGAGTGAGAGTGCCGCGTGCCCCAGCCCAGATGGGTCGAGCGCGTGGGCGAGCGCGAAGAGGGGAACAGAGAGAGAGGTCGGTGGCCGGAGCCGGGTCGTGAGGGAGTCGGAGAATTCCCGCGGCCTTCGTGTTCGTCCCGTGCCCAGGTCGGGTGCGCTTGCAGTAGGGGGTTACAAGCGTCCGCGCGAGGTGAGGGGAAGCGAGCGGCCCCGAGAGAGCGCCTGCCCCTGCCCTTCGTCCCCGCGAGGCCAACCTTCTCTAAGAAGGCCCTGGTCCTCCCTTTTATAGTCGTAAGGAGAGGATCCAGGTGTACAAGATGGGGGTGTAGCAAGGTGCTACGTGTCTAGCGAGGGAGAGCTAGCGCCCTATGTACATGCCAAGGTGGCAGCCGGAGAGATCTTGGCACCCTGTTGGTGTGGCGTCGTGGCTGTTGGAGGAGTAACGGAGCCGGACGGGGGGACAGCTGTCGGAGTGGCTGGGCCCTTGCTGACGTCCTCCTGCTTTCGTAAGGGAGCTGAGAGTCGCCGTCGTCATGGTCTAGCGGGGCGCCATCATTTGCCTATCTGGCGTGGCTGGCTAGATGGGACGCCGGTCTTGTTCTCTGCGACCCAAGTCGGCTCAGGGCAGGGTGATGATGACGCTCCCTGTTGACGTGGCGGTCTCGTGTCTTAGGTCGGGTGTTGTGGAAGCTCCTCCGAAGCCGAGGTCGAGTCCGTCCTGCAAGACAGAGGCAGAGTCCGAGCCCTGGGTCGGGCGAGGCGGAGATCGTTCGGCAGAGGCCGAGGCGGAGTCCGAGCCCTGGGTCGGGCGAGGCGGAGTTCGTCGTCTTCCGGGGCCTTAGCCCGAGTCCGAGCCCTGGGGTCGGGCGGAGCGGAGTTCGCCGTCTTCCGGGACCTTAGCCCGAGTCCGAGCCCTGGGGTCGGGCGGAGCGGAGTTCGCCGTCTTCCGGGACCTTAGCCCGAGTCCGAGCCCTGGGTCGGGCGGAGCGGAGTTCGCCGTCTTCCGGGGCCTTAGCCCGAGTCCGAGCCCTTGGGCGGAGCGGAGTTCGCCGTCTTCCGGGGCCTTAGCCCGAGTCCGAGCCCTGAGTCGGGCGGAGCCTCCTATGGCGCCTCTGGCGAAGTCTGGTCGCCCGTTGGTCTTACCTTTTGCGTTAAACGCCCCGGTGACTCGGTCGGTTGGCGCGGTGATTTAGTCAGGGTTTCTTCTTATCGAAGGCGGGGCCTAGGGCGAGCCGGAGATGCGTCTGCCGTGAAAGAGGAGGCCTCAGGCGAGACGGAGTCATCTTAGGGTCGGCTGCCCTCGCCCGAGGCTAGGCTCGGGCGTGGCGTGGTCAAGTCACTCGTATGGACTGATCCCTGACTTAATCAAACCCATCAGGCCTCTGCAGCTTTATGCTGATGGGGGTTACCAGCTGAGAATTAGGCGTCTTGAGGGTACCCCTAATTATGGTCCCCGACACTATCTCAAATATATCCATAACAATATGGATCAAGAGAACATAAAGCATATGAATCATATAAATATAATAAGCATATAAACATGGAACATGTATTATTATGGAACAACTGAAAATAAACAGATAGCAACATAAACAGCATAACTGTAAAATTAAGACAAACAGATTTATCATATTACTAGTATAATCAGGCATCAGACATGTCATGATATAATACGACAAAACAGATTGGATAAATTTATAGCTATAAATAAAACAGCAGGTATGAACATATATAATTTGCAGAATGTAAAATAGTGAGGAGATGAATTGATTGCGCTCCGAGGATCTAGATCCTTGTCCAACTTCATTTGTCATGTCTCCAGAAAGAAGACGATTTGGGCAGTCGCGTAGACGCTCCCCAAAAACCTAATTGCCGATCCCTCGTGCAAGGTCTCGAACGACAAGGGCTCCGGAGGCACCTGCCCTCTCGCTTCTCTGTGCGCGCAGAGTCACGAGATGGAAATACCCTCACTCGGCGGCTGGACTGTGGTTCTGAAAAAGTGGTTTTTCACGTGTACCGAGTGACAGGGGTGCTCCTCTATTTAACCTCTCGCAGAGGGAAGTTGAAGGAGAAAGGTCGCCGAGTCACGCCAAGAGTCGGCCAGCTCTCGCCGAGTCATGCCATGAGTCGGCCAGCACTCGCCGAGTCACGCCATAAGTCGGCCAGCTGAAGGAGAAGGGTCACTCGGCGGCCACGCCACGCCCGGCCCGGCCGGCGGCGGCGGCGGCGCGCGCGCGCGCGTGTGGCACGCCCTTGTCCATTTCTTGACTTCTCAAGTTAAGTGGAATAAATCCCACCATATAAGTCAAGGCAAAAGACCCTTGGACTTCCAATATGGTACTATTGGTATTCTCCACCATTACACACCTTAGAGTTTATTCAATAAATGGGCCAAGCCCATAAAAGATCCAACAAAAAATACTTTTAAAGTGTATAATTCATATGTGTGAAATTATAAGATCTTTTTTTAATATAAAAGAATGGAGGAAGAATACAACACATGTATCAGTGATTCCATGCTAGTGCTCGAGTTCCCCTCATGGATCATAAAAATAGAACTCGTCCTAAAAGAGTAGTAAAATAATACAGCATTCTATCATTGGGTGCTTGAAGTTGGACAGTCACTTGCCACTGCCATTATTCAAACACAGCCAAAATAGAGGATTAGCTTTTTTTTAACAAGATGTATAAAAGGGTCAAAATATGTGACTTATCTAGTCTCCATAGTCCAACTACACAGTCCAAGTGTCCAACTGAAATTTTAAAATAAAACTCTCTGGAAAATGCACTGAAATTAATATTGTTGGTGAGCCGCCGGGCCGAGGGCCCACTCATCTCTGAGATGAGATGTGAGATTGTGAGCAAGCAAGTGCTTTTCCTTTTCAGTGCTGTGACCGCTAGTCTCCTGGAAACCGCGTGACATAACCCACCCTTGTACAAGTACAAGTCTATATAAGCGAGCGAGCCCGCGAAACACCACCAGGCAGATCGTGTTCCAGTGCAGCAAGCAGAGCAGAGCAGCGTCGTGCGTCCGAGAAGAAGACGACTCACGAGAGCAGAACGAGCACCGATCGATGGCAGTGATGGCCGGGGCGGCGTCCATGGAGGTGGAGCAGGACCTCCCGGGCTTCCGGTTCCATCCCACCGAGGAGGAGCTCCTCGGCTTCTACCTCTCCCGCGTGGTCCACGGCAAGCAGCTCCACTTCGACATCATCGGCACCCTCAACATCTACCGCCACGACCCCTGGGACCTTCCTGGTATGTCGTCGTCGTCGATACGACCGCCATGCACCATATCATCCGGGCAAACAACAGCCTGCGCGCGCGCGCGTGTTCTTGTCGCTGATCGGTCGAGACGCACGGTTTCGCAGCGATGGCGAAGATCGGCGAGAGGGAGTGGTACTTCTTCGTGCCGCGCGACCGCAAGGCCGGCAGCGGCGGGCGGCCGAACCGGACGACGGAGCGCGGGTTCTGGAAGGCCACGGGGTCGGACAGGGCCATCCGGAGCTCCGCCGACGCCAAGCGGGTGATCGGGCTCAAGAAGACGCTCGTCTTCTACCAGGGGCGCGCCCCGCGCGGCACCAAGACGGACTGGGTCATGAACGAGTACCGCCTCCCCGACCACTCCGCCGCCGGCCGCGCCGCTCCGCCCCCGCCTCCCAAGGTAATCCAACGATCGTCCGCTCCGTTGCATTTCTGCACATGATCTGCCCGCCATCCTAGTTAGGACTCAACTGGCAGCAAAATCACATCAGACACTAGCTAGTACGTATATATATTATATATATTGCTGGTTTGGTATGTAATTGCCAAACCAGTGTGCGGTTTTAACACTAACCGGGGCGAGGCAAATTGCTGATCAGCTTCCTGTCCGTGATACCTCTCTCGTCTATATATGGTGGTCAGTTCGGGTAACAGTCAGTGATGTAGACCCATGGACGCACGACGAGACATGAAGAAATAGGCGTGGTTGACTTAGGAGTTGACTTGTTTTTGATTAATAGATTGCATGGAAACTCCTTCCATGAAGTCACCGAGACGAAAATGGCTGACATACGCTTGCGTGCTTCCGCAGGAGGACATGGTGATCTGCAAGATCTACAGGAAGGCCACGCCACTGAAGGAGCTCGAGCAGAGGGCCTCTGCCATGGAGGAGATGCAGACGCGCATCGGCGGGGCCAGAGCAACATCCCTGGTCCAGGCCGCCGGCTCCACCGGCGACGACTACCTGTCGTCGGACGACACAAGCTTCCTGCAGTTCCCGTCCTCGTCCTCCCCCGCGCTGTCGGGCGACAGCTACGGCGCGCCCAGGGAGGCCAAGACGGAGGCCGCGGACGCCACGACGGTCACGGTAGCGTCGACGTCGTCCTCCCTACTGCATGCCGCGAGCGTTGCCGGCCCGGCGGTGAGGCACGGTGACCTGCCCACCCTGCAGGTGCCAACGCACCTCGGAGTCGCCGACTGGACGCAGATGCAGGACCCGTTTCTGCTGCGCAGCCCGTGGCAGGACCAGCTCTTCTTCTCTCCCTTAGCCCACCTGCTATACTGAAGTCTGAACTCTGAAATGAGGAAGGTGCACGCACAACTTGGAAGAAGTGGTGAACTGTATCACCGAAATGCGGTTCAGCTCTGCAACGGCGAGCCGCGATGCTAGCTTAGATGTGAATTCGGTTGTAGATATACTGCACGAACAAGTTGGAAGTAGAAGAAGAGTTGAGTACTCGTAGATGCTCTTTGTATTTCTGCGTGATGTTGGTACGGGGCCTCTGACATGAAAGTCTAAATAAACTAGTCAAGGTTCATTTTCTAATCTCTAACCTGTACGAATCTCTGATTTAATCACAATGAAACCAGGTGCCAATGATTCTCCACTTGTCAAACCCGAATAAACCTTGGCCCTGTTCGGCTGGCTGCAAGCCGGCACTGTTGCAGCTGTTTGGACTGCTGCAGCTGCAATCCATAGAGAGAAAAATACTGTAGAAGCCGCAGCCGCAGCCGCAGCAAGCCGCAGCGAACAAGCTGCTTTACTTCTATAAAGCACTTTTTTTATTTCCCACCGTTGTTTTTTTTATAAAAAAACTTACTTACTTCTAATTTAACCCACGGTCCAAATACCTCTCTCCCCGCTAGCCAAACCGATCTGCAGCGTGCCAGCGTCTCTCGGATCCGATGCCTCGCTATGGCCACCGCACATCCGCATCACCCCTCACGCCAAATTCAAACAACCCGGACTATCGAACACAAGCAACATGCTAGAGGGTATCTTGGGACACAAACAACTCTCACGCATGATCCACACCCATCACTCCCATCGGATTGACTTGGACTGCATTGTATGAGCACCTTGGAGGGTATCTTGGGAGTACGTGCCACTCAAGAGCAATATACAGATACAGAATATTCAAAGATTGGCACCTTGAATATTGCTGGAGACAGCAGTTTCCGTTCTATCCCAAAAAACGAGTATGGTTTACTTGGAGCTATCTGGTCGTAACACTGGCCTTCTACAGCCTGTGCCCTAGGATGGGCTGCGTTTAGGCTAGGGTTTTGGGCTGCACGGGGACAAAATTCGTTGTTTTTAGTTGAATTTGCGTCATTCTCGTACGCCCGCGTCACCGCCATCAACACGACACTTGATCTACTCACGTCGGATGCCAAAAATATCGTCACAACATATAGGTATAGGTATTGTACTAGTTTAGTTTTTCTAATTAGTAGTTTAACGACGGATTTCTACTTTATAAGAGCATTTCTAATAGTTCCTAAAAAAGTTCCCTAAATTTAATTTAGAATATTAGTGAGAGCATCTAGAGGGGGTGAATAGGTGATCCTGTAAAAATCAACACTAAATAGCCACATAGCCACAAAACTTGGTTAAGTGTTAGTACGGCTAAGTAGCGAGCTCTTGCGAATTCACAAGTAATCACAGAAAAGCAATCACAAGAGACACAGTGTTTATCCCGTGATTCGGCCAAGTATAACACTTGCCTAACTCCACGTTGTGGCGTTCCAATGGACGAGGGTTGCACTCAACCCCTTTCAAGTGATCCAATGATCAACTTGAATACCACGACTTTTCTTTGCTTATCTCTTTTTCCTGTTTGCGAGGAATCTCCACAAGTTGGAGCCTCTCGCCCTTACAACAAAGATTACGGTGAAAGCACAAGAGTAAGGATGGGAAGCAACACACACAAATCCGCAGCAATACACACGCACACAAGCCAAGACTTGAGCTCAAAATGAAGCACAACGAGTTCACCACTAGAACGGAGCTCAAATCACTAACAAAGTCAATCAAGTGCGCGGAGACGGAGTGTGGAAGACTTAGAATGCTTAGATTATGCTTGGGTGACTCCTCCATACGCCTAGGGGTCCCTTTTATAGCCCCAAGACAGCTAGGAGCCGTTGGAGGCATTCTTGGAAAGCTAATCTTGCCTTCTGTCGGGTGGCGCACCGGACAGTCCGGTGCGCCACCGGACAGCCACTGTAGGCGGTCCGGTGCAGATCTCCTTCCTTTTTCTAGCGCATCCGACCGTTGCTGATTCGTGGCAGTTGGCGCACCGGACAGTCCGGTGTCCCCTGCCGACCGTTGGCGTGCCCACGTGCCGCGCGAAGATTGCGCTGCCGACCGTTGGCGCAGTCGACCGTTGGCTCACCAGACAGTCCGGTGCACCACCGGACAGTCCGGTGAATTTTAGCCGTACGCTATTGAACTTTTCCCGAGAGCGACGACTTCGCCACGGACGACTCACCGGACGGTACGGTGCACCACCGAACAGTCCGGTGAATTATAGTCGTACGCCACCGTCGAGTCCCGAGAGTGGCCTGTTCACCGAGACTGGTCTGGCGCACCGAACACTGTCCGGTGCACCCAGACCGAGCAGGAGTTGGCTGTACACAACCAACTCTTTTCCAATTGCTTTTCTCCTGTTTCTAGCACTTAGACACAATACATTAGTACCCAAACCAATGTACTAAGTTTAGAAACGTACCTTGTTATATGATTTGCACTTCTTCAATCTTTGGCACTAATTAACACTTAGAGAATAGGTGTTGGGCACTTAATCACCAAAACACTTTAGAAATGGCCCAAGGGCACATTTCCCTTTCAATCTCCCCATTTTTGGAGATTTATGCCAACACATTAAAAAGCAACCAAAAGAAGTGCAACATTAATGCAATTGAGAACAAGAATTGTTTTGATTCAAATTTGGCATATTTGGATAATTCTTTGCCACCACTTGGTTTGTTTTTGCAAATCGAATTCAATTTCCTATCTCTAAGTCAAACACACTTGTTTAGGCATAAAGAGAGATATTCAAATGGAAAAATTGATCAAGAGCCAAAAACTCCCCCTTTTCCCATAATCAAACATTCTCCCCACAAGAGACCAACTTTTGACAATAAGAGACGATAACGGGGCGTTTGGATCCCTTCATTTTAAAGGAATTGGAATTCACTCAATAAAGTAACTTATTTAGTTTGGAATTTGGCATTCCACCACTTTCCAAAGGTCATATATAAGCCTATCTCAAATTCATAGGGTGGAGGATAGGAAATGATTTTATGCATGATTAGAATTTGTTTCTAATCTATAACTTACATGACACTCTTTGTTCTACTCCTCTATGCTAAAAATATAGCACATAAATATCTAGGACATCTTGCTAATAATAGTATACAAATATATTTTGTATAAAATTGAATTAGCTTAATTGATATATGCCTAAATTACTATTATTAGAATGGAATTCAATTCCAGTGATCCAAACGGGGCGTAAGAGTATTTTGACAAATCAAAAAGTTCCAATTCTACTCTTTTCGAAATTTCACAAGTGGTAGCTGATCCATTTGCTTTGGCCTTAATTTCTCCCCCTTTGGCATTAAGCACCAAAATGGGATCATTCTTGGCCCTTTAACCGCATTGCCTCACCAAAATTGTCAATTAAGATAAAAAAGGCAATAAGAGCATAGAGATGAACTTGGAGTGAATACCGGAGTGCAGTGGAAGTCTTTGCATGGTCCAAGTTCACCTTTCCCTTTCAATTCACTTTTGAGACTAAAACAAGTAAACTCAAACACAAGGTTAGTCTCAAAGGGTCAAGTTGTAGCATGCCTCCCCCTAAATAAGTACATCACTTGCAAATGGACTTGTGAGGTCCGGGGATCATGTGTACAACTTGAGCACCACAAATGAACAATAATAGATTGAAATGCATAAATTATATGATCAAAGGCATAAAACACATGTATGCTATAGATCAATCCAAGTTACGCGAATCTAAGACATTTAGCTCACTACGCAACCAGCAAAACCTTTTCTCATCTAAAGGCTTGGTGAAGATATCAGCTAGTTGGTTTTCGGTGTTAATATGGTACACCTTGATATCCCCCTTTTGCTGGTAGTCTCTCAGGAAGTGATGCCAGATGTCTATGTGCTTAGTGCGGCTGTGTTCAACAGGATTACCCGCCATGTGGATTGCACTCTCATTGTCACATAGGAGTGGGACTTTGCTCAGATTGTAGCCAAAGTCCCGGAGGGTTTGCCTCATCCAAAGTAGTTGCGCGCAACACTGTCCTGCGGCAACATACTCGGCCTCAGCGGTGGATAGGGCAATGGAAGTTTGTTTCTTTGAGCTCCATGACACCAGGGACCTTCCTAGGAATTGGCACGTCCCTGATGTACTCTTCCTATCAACCTTGCACCCGACAAAATCGGAGTCTAAATATCCAATTAAGTCAAAGGTAGACCCCTTTGGATACCAGATCCCGAAGCAAGGCGTAGCAACTAAATATCTAATAATCCGCTTAACGGACACAAGGTGACATTCCCTTGGGTCGGATTGATATCTAGCACACATGCATACGCTAAGCATAATATCCGGTCTACTAGCACATAAATAAAGCAAGGAACCTATCATAGACCGGTATGCCTTTTGATCAATGGACTTACCTCCTTTGTTGAGGTCGACATGTCCGTCGGTTCCCATTGGTGTCTTCGCGGGCTTGGCGTCCTTCATCCCAAACCGCTTGAGCGGATCTTGCGTGTACTTCGTTTGGGAGATGAAGGTGCCGTCCTTGAGTTGCTTCACTTGTGTAACACCCGGTTTTAAGGAACAAAGCCGGGTGCATCTCATACATGCGCCAAGAAGACAACATATATAATAACAGAGTGTATAGAGATAAATGTCATTATCATGAGAGTACTTATTACATAGCGGAAGACTTATTACAAAATAAAGTAATAAAGATAAAACAAACTAAGGATCGTCGGCGCCAATGTCGACTGGGAAACGCCACCTAGATCAGATCGAACTCCTCAGTGTTAGGCGGCTCCTCCTGAACCACCTGATCATCTCCTGTGGGGGGGGGTGTGAGACAGCAAGGGTGAGCTCACACATGATCATAGCTCAACAAGTTGTGGGGAACCAGTGGACATAAACTCACAAAGGTGTGAGTTCATGTGATGTGTAAGGCTAATCAATGATAGGGGTTAAAGCTGAGCACTGCTTTTAAGTAGTTGGTCAAAATTTTATTAGCAGTTACTAAGTGTAAGTAAATACCAAACCATAAGTAAAGTAATAGAACAAAATTAATAACAAACCCGTGCAATGCAAATGACAAAATTGAATTTAAGTTCCATAATTAAACATCAGAGAGTCCTGAGCCGCTCATGACCGTGAGCTCGGCTAGTATACCAGTTTTACACTCTGCAGAGGTTGTACCCTTTACCCACAAGTCATGTTACCCATCTGCCAAGGGGTCGCGAGTCCCATACACCTCTACCTAGGAAGCGCGGCAGGGCAACACTACGAGGCCTTTACAAAGTTCCACTAGCTTCCGAAAACCCGCTACAGTTTATAGGAAGATCCAGTACAGGGTTCCTGGCTGACCGCCATCGCAGCAAAATCAACCAGGGACCTCCCCGCACTGACCTCTCCCCTACTGCCCTTGCCCCTTTCGGGTAAGGTAGTCTTCCACTAGCTTTCCTAATTAGTCAGCCAAGGGGTCCCATTCCTCCCTTGTGGCGGCACGTGGTTCTCAAGTTAAGCTCTATGTTCCAATTAACATTAATGATATCAACATGAACATAAACAGAATAACAACAAGAATTGGAACATAGAGGTAATAAATGATTATCCCAAAACCATATAAAGCAATAGCAAACTACCCAGTGATTCAGGGGTAAACAAGGTAATGAGATAAACAATCTAGGGTGACCTATTGGGTCCCATCAAAATTAACCTATGCATGGATAAGTGATATTAAAGAACATTATTGGGTAAAAAGTGGTCAAGGGCACAACTTGCCTTCAATGAGCTCCTGCTCAGCTACTTCAACCTGCTGCTCACCAGGATCCTCGGTCACGGGCTCTTCTACTCGCCACAATACAAACAAGCACAGTGCATATAGAGAAATTAACATTACACCAAGCATGTAAACAAAATACACAGAGATATTCTACACATTAAAATAAAAGCCTAGGAACAGAAATCATAATTTCCTGAGTTATACATTTTAAGTTATGGATTTTCAAAGGTTTTATGTGTTTAAAGTGGGATTAAGTGTGGGATTAATTTTCTTACTGTTGTCATGATAAAACAGAGACACTAAGTGATAGACAATAAAATTATAAAATTGTAGGAACTGAAATGGAGTGATTTGGAGTTAGTATGAATTTTCTATGAATTATTGAAGTTCTAGCATATATTTTTGTATTAAAAACCTATTTTCCAATTTAATTATTCCATTTTAAACAGCTCTGGACTGGGCCTCGAATTCCAGAAAGGCCAAGGTTCTCGGTGTAAGTTTCCTAAGGCACAGAGCACAGACAGGGTGGACGGCGGGTTGATTTGCTAATTTTAGGAGGGCTCTTATGCAAAGTCGTCGGCCGAAGGGGTATCGGTGGTTTCTGGCCGCTGGATCCAACTCAGAGGGCCAAGATTAGATCCACGCAAATCCGAACCGTTACGCGCCCTAGACCACTGGATCGCCGATCCACGGTCCAGATCCGATTATATCACGAATCAATCGCAACCATCGAATCCTTGATCTATGGCCCAGATATTAAATCACCAAGGAGTGCGCTGGATCAATTCCCCACCGTGCATTCACAGATTAACGGTCAGATCGCATTGTTACCCTGGGCGCGATCGTGGCCGTCCCAGACGGATCGGACGGCAAGCAGTCGTCTTCTCCAGTGATGCCTGGGCACGGTCAACAGCGCCCCCCCCCCCCGACGGCGGACGCGCCATTACCAAGCGACCCACAGCTCGAAGCACCGCCCCAAACCCCGATTCGTTGGGTTGACACGTGAAGGAGGCCATGGCGAATACACTCTGAGGTCTATTGATCGGCGGGAGGCAAAGGGCAGAGCTGACCACGCAGTTAGGCGGGAACGAGGCGGTCCAGATCTCCGGTGAGTAAATTCGGCCTATGGTTTGGGTATTCGCGAGCCAGACCTGACGGAAAACATTCACAGGAAGAAGGGAGGCTCCGAGCACTTGAATCTTACCGGCGGTCGGTGCGCAGATCGCCTGGCCACGGTGAACGGCGGATTCCAGAGGAGGAAAGGACAGCGGCGAAAAATCACCAGGGGATGAAGCTGGCGTTGCCCAAATCGACACCGGTGAAGGACTCCCCACGCAGCACCGCACCCAGCACCCTGCTTGAAGCCGCAGCGATTACCCCGACGAACGATTATCCTCACGTTCTCTCTCTCTCTCGACTGCACTCGCCGCTAGGCAACCAGGGAAGACGAAGATGCGGCGTTTCCCCCCCCCCTTCTTATCCCCAGGCGGTCCTTGGGTGAGTAGCCGCCGCAGAAGCCGGAAGTAGCCCACGCCAGCGAGGTTCCCGGCGGCTGGTACGCCATCCGCGCACCGCGGCGGCCGTCGCGGCTGATTCGTTGCGTTTAGGCGAAACAGCTGGAGCTGGGGGTCCCACATGTCGGTGAGGACACGGATGCGGCATGCGCAGGAGAAGTGAAATGGCCCACTGATCGGGCGGTCCCAGCCGTCAGCGCGAGGGCACGATGATGGGCCGCGCGCGCGTAACATGGAGTTGGGCCGTGCGCATGCATGTGTCCCATGGGCCAGATACGTGGAAGGGGGCCCATCACGCCATCTCTCTCTTTTATTTCCCTTTCTCTTTTCTTTATTTATATTTTCCTTTTTCATTTGAGTCCAAATTTCAAACTCAAATTCTTTGGTAAGTTCTACTCACATTTGAAGTGTAATTTGAACATGATGTCTTGCTTTTATTTATAATATTTATTTTGTATATATTTTCTCTTCTCTCTTCTACATTATAGAATTTCTTTTGGATTTTAAATTCCCATTTGGGTATTAATACTTTTCTTTTCACATTATTCTATGTTGTCACAATAATGCACACCAAATAAAATATTCAGCATGATGCAATGATTTAATAGTATATCCTTTTATTACTTATTTGTTTTTTTTTGAATATAGTGTTCACATGTGATGATGCATAAAGGTCAAACTCATATAAAGAGAAATTGTTTCTCTATTGGTATTATCTCTAACAAATACAAAGTGGGTGTTACAAATCCTACCCCCCTTAAAAATAATCTCGTCCTCGAGATTTAAGAAGATCTAGGGAAAAGGTGGGGAAAATCTATACGAAGCTCTTCTTCTCTTTCCCAAGTTGCTTCATCTTCACCATGATGGTTCCATTGCACTTTGCACATCTTAATAACTTTATTTCTTGTAACTCGAGTCAATTTGTCAAGAATCTTGATAGGATACTCCGTGTAAGTCAAATCACCCTGAACACTTAGCTCTTCCATTGGTAACTGTTCCTCAGGGACACGGAGACACTTCTTTAGTTGAGATACGTGGAACACGTTATGCACATCCGATAGATGATCCGGTAACTCCAATTGATATGCAGCTTCTCCCACTACCGAGAGGTAAACTGTGATCCTCTATCCAAAATGATCTTCTTCGGTACACCGTGTAGAGACACAATCCGAGCCATATATAACTCTACCAATTGAGATACCTTATAAGTAGTCTTGACCGGAATGAAATGAGCCACTTTGGTCAATTTATCCACAATCACCCATATAGCATCATATCCTTTCTGGGTGCGAGGCAATCCAGTAATGAAGTCCATACCAATCTCTTCCCATTTCCACTCAGGTATCTTTAGTGGGTGTAATAGTCCAGCTGGTCTTTGGTGATCGGTCTTATCTCTTTGGCACACATCGCACATAACCACATGTGCAGCCATATCTCTCTCCAGTCCATACCACTAGTATTTCTGCTTCGAATCCTGATACATCTTGGTACTACCAGGATGAATAGAATAATCCAAGTCATGGGCCTCCTTTAAAACAGTCACACGAAGGCTTTCAATCTCGGGGACACATATCTTGTCCTTGAACCATACGGTGCCTTGCTCATCTTCCGTGAATTCCGGACCTCGACCTTCATTAATCAGATCCTTAATCTCTTGTATCTTAGCATCACCAATTTGTCCTTTGCGGATCTCTTGCTCCAAAGTAGGTTCCACATCAATAGTAACTCCTTCTGTATGAGCAACTATCCCCTGGTTAAGTCTCCTGAAATCCTCAACAATCTCATCGGGTAGCTGGGCAACAATAGCTGAATGAACATGTTCCTTGCGACCCAAGGCATCTGCAACCAAATTTGCCTTGCCCGGGTGATAGTGAATTTCCAAATCATAATCCTTAATAAGCTCCAACCAACGGTGTTGCCTAAGGTTGAGATCCTTCTAAATGAATATATACTTCAAACTCTTATGATCCGTATATACTTGGCACTTCTCGTCCCATTTAAATTCTCTTTCTTTCTCCAAAAGCGAGGTCATAAGCTTAGCAATCTTAGAAAATCCTTCAATAAATCTCCAATAGTATCCTGCAAGTCCCAAGAAACTTCGGTCCTCCGTAACCGTAGTGGGTATGCTCCACACCACTATCTCCTTGACTTTAGCAGGATCCAATGATATCCCTCCATTAGAAATGATATGTCCAAGAAATGGCCCCTCGCCAATCCAAAACTCGCACTTGCTAAACTTAGCGTAGAGTTGATTATCTTGCAACTTCTGTAGCACCAACCTTAGATGTTCTTCATGGTCACTCTTATTCTTAGAATAGATAAGAATATCGTCGATGAACACCACGACGAATCTGTCCAAATATTCCAAGAACATCTTATGCATCAAATCCATAAAATAAGCTGGTGCACTAGTTAATCCAAACGACATAACGATGAACTCATTTAATCCATATCGAGTCGTAAAAGCCGTCTTAGGAATATCTGATGGTCTAATCTTCATCTGATGGTATCCCGATCGGAGGTCAATCTTCGAAAATACTCTTGCACCTCTCATCTGATCAAATAAATCTTCAATACGGGGCAACGGATACTTGTTCTTCACTGTAACATCATTAAGAGATCTATAATCCACACACATCCGTTGCGATCCATCCTTCCTCTGCACAAACAAGACCGGTGCTCTCCAAGGTGAGGAACTCGGACGTAAGTAACTAGCCTCTTGTAATTCCGTTCACTGATTCTTCAGTCCCTTTAGGTGTAATTACTCTCATGGGTTTTCTCATATTGTCCAACACATATGCCCAAACCAAAATCTCAGCATGACGCATAATTTTATTAGCAACTCATGGGGTCAAATAGACCTTTTTATTCCTCCTAAAATGGTATCATACCGAATACTAACTAAAGGAACATGTAGATCCTACAAATAGTAGTAATTTACATATATGTTTATGTAGCTTGGTGGAGCCGGTGGTGGTGGAGATGGTGGTTGCTCTTGTTGTTGTCTCTCCAACCGTGATTGCCTTATTTCTTGCTGTATCTCCAGACGGGCTTGACGTATTTCCTCGCGTTCTTGTCTTATCTGGCTTTGCATTTCGGTCATCATGTCTGTCAATTGCTGTATTACCAGCCTTTGGGTTGCGATCACTTGCTCGGTTTCAACAGGTGGGGGATTTGGAGGATTCATTTCTGTTTGCTGTTGCGTGATAATCTTTCCTTTCCTGGTATTGACCATCTGAGTTAGATACATAAGGTAAGAAAGAGCAGTAGACAAGGCAGTAATTACAATCATGTTACTTTGGGGGATTTATTAGCTAAGCAGATTAATATTTCACCTACTATAGCTAATTCAATACCTTATGTTGGTACATGCTAAGATGTCCATCTATAATAATTCAATCAATCAAAGAAGCAAATCAGACATTTAGCATCAGCACAATCAACCAACATTTTTAATAGAGAAAATAGTTTTAATTTTTGTTTTAGGCTTCCTATCTCTTAAAAATGTCACAGGGGTAGGGATTCCAAGGTTTGAAATCCATCTTGTCTTAGAGTAGAAAAGGTAAGAATGATCAGAGTAGAACAGTAGAAGGTGAGACAGGATTAAGATAAGTATAGAAAGAATCAGAGTAAGGTAAGTATAGAATGAATCAGAAGAAGGTAAGTAGGGAAGGGTTTTGTCCATTTCTATCTAGGTTTCGTCCTACAGTCAACATTTCCTCTGATACCACTTCTGTAACACCCGGTTTTAAGGAACAAAGCCGGGTGCATCTCATACATGCGCCAAGAAGACAACATATATAATAACAGAGTGTATAGAGATAAATGTCATTATCATCAGAGTACTTATTACATAGCGGAAGACTTATTACAAAATAAAGTAATAAAGATAAAACAAACTAAGGATCGTCGGCGCCAATGTCGACTGGGAAACGCCACCTAGATCAGATCGAACTCCTCAGTGTTAGGCGGCTCCTCCTGAACCACCTGATCATCTCCTGTGTGGGGGGGGTGTGAGACAGCAAGGGTGAGCTCACACATGATCATAGCTCAACAAGTTGTGGGGAACCAGTGGACATAAACTCACAAAGGTGTGAGTTCATGTGATGTGTAAGGCTAATCAATGATAGGGGTTAAAGCTGAGCACTGCTTTTAAGTAGTTGGTCAAAATTTTATTAGCAGTTACTAAGTGTAAGTAAATACCAAACCATAAGTAAAGTAATAGAACAAAATTAATAACAAACCCGTGCAATGCAAATGACAAAATTGAATTTAAGTTCCATAATTAAACATCAGAGAGTCCTGAGCCGCTCATGACCGTGAGCTCGGCTAGTATACCAGTTTTACACTCTGCAGAGGTTGTACCCTTTACCCACAAGTCATGTTACCCATCTGCCAAGGGGTCGCGAGTCCCATACACCTCTACCTAGGAAGCGCGGCAGGGCAACACTACGAGGCCTTTACAAAGTTCCACTAGCTTCCGAAAACCCGCTACAGTTTATAGGAAGATCCAGTACAGGGTTCCTGGCTGACCGCCATCGCAGCAAAATCAACCAGGGACCTCCCCGCACTGACCTCTCCCCTACTGCCCTTGCCCCTTTCGGGTAAGGTAGTCTTCCACTAGCTTTCCTAATTAGTCAGCCAAGGGGTCCCATTCCTCCCTTGTGGCGGCACGTGGTTCTCAAGTTAAGCTCTATGTTCCAATTAACATTAATGATATCAACATGAACATAAACAGAATAACAACAAGAATTGGAACATAGAGGTAATAAATGATTATCCCAAAACCATATAAAGCAATAGCAAACTACCCAGTGATTCAGGGGTAAACAAGGTAATGAGATAAACAATCTAGGGTGACCTATTGGGTCCCATCAAAATTAACCTATGCATGGATAAGTGATATTAAAGAACATTATTGGGTAAAAAGTGGTCAAGGGCACAACTTGCCTTCAATGAGCTCCTGCTCAGCTACTTCAACCTGCTGCTCACCAGGATCCTCGGTCACGGGCTCTTCTACTCGCCACAATACAAACAAGCACAGTGCATATAGAGAAATTAACATTACACCAAGCATGTAAACAAAATACACAGAGATATTCTACACATTAAAATAAAAGCCTAGGAACAGAAATCATAATTTCCTGAGTTATACATTTTAAGTTATGGATTTTCAAAGGTTTTATGTGTTTAAAGTGGGATTAAGTGTGGGATTAATTTTCTTACTGTTGTCATGATAAAACAGAGACACTAAGTGATAGACAATAAAATTATAAAATTGTAGGAACTGAAATGGAGTGATTTGGAGTTAGTATGAATTTTCTATGAATTATTGAAGTTCTAGCATATATTTTTGTATTAAAAACCTATTTTCCAATTTAATTATTCCATTTTAAACAGCTCTGGACTGGGCCTCGAATTCCAGAAAGGCCAAGGTTCTCG
Organism: Zea luxurians; assembly: GCA_029449295.1. Classification (NCBI taxonomy): domain Eukaryota; kingdom Viridiplantae; phylum Streptophyta; class Magnoliopsida; order Poales; family Poaceae; genus Zea; species Zea luxurians. The sequence continues at coordinate 2,250,589 of JAOPSE010000132.1, forward strand.
GTGTAAGTTTCCTAAGGCACAGAGCACAGACAGGGTGGACGGCGGGTTGATTTGCTAATTTTAGGAGGGCTCTTATGCAAAGTCGTCGGCCGAAGGGGTATCGGTGGTTTCTGGCCGCTGGATCCAACTCAGAGGGCCAAGATTAGATCCACGCAAATCCGAACCGTTACGCGCCCTAGACCACTGGATCGCCGATCCACGGTCCAGATCCGATTATATCACGAATCAATCGCAACCATCGAATCCTTGATCTATGGCCCAGATATTAAATCACCAAGGAGTGCGCTGGATCAATTCCCCACCGTGCATTCACAGATTAACGGCCAGATCGCATTGTTACCCTGGGCGCGATCGTGGCCGTCCCAGACGGATCGGACGGCAAGCAGTCGTCTTCTCCAGTGATGCCTGGGCACGGTCAACAGCGCCCCCCCCGACAGCGGACGCGCCATTACCAAGCGACCCACAGCTCGAAGCACCGCCCCAAACCCCGATTCGTTGGGTTGACACGTGAAGGAGGCCATGGCGAATACACTCTGAGGTCTATTGATCGGCGGGAGGCAAAGGGCAGAGCTGACCACGCAGTTAGGCGGGAACGAGGCGGTCCAGATCTCCGGTGAGTAAATTCGGCCTATGGTTTGGGTATTCGCGAGCCAGACCTGACGGAAAACATTCACAGGAAGAAGGGAGGCTCCGAGCACTTGAATCTTACCGGCGGTCGGTGCGCAGATCGCCTGGCCACGGTGAACGGCGGATTCCAGAGGAGGAAAGGACAGCGGCGAAAAATCACCAGGGGATGAAGCTGGCGTTGCCCAAATCGACACCGGTGAAGGACTCCCCATGCAGCACCGCACCCAGCACCCTGCTTGAAGCCGCAGCGATTACCCCGACGAACGATTATCCTCACGTTCTCTCTCTCTCTCGACTGCACTCGCCGCTAGGCAACCAGGGAAGACGAAGATGCGGCGTTTCCCCCCCTTCTTATCCCCAGGCGGTCCTTGGGTGAGTAGCCGCCGCAGAAGCCGGAAGTAGCCCACGCCAGCGAGGTTCCCGGCGGCTGGTACGCCATCCGCGCACCGCGGCGGCCGTCGCGGCTAATTCGTTGCGTTTAGGCGAAACGGCTGGAGCTGGGGGTCCCACACGTCGGTGAGGACACGGATGCGGCATGCGCAGGAGAAGTGAAATGGCCCACTGATCGGGCGGTCCCAGCCGTCAGCGCGAGGGCACGATGATGGGCCGCGCGCGCGTAACATGGAGTTGGGCCGTGCGCATGCATGTGTCCCATGGGCCAGATACGTGGAAGGGGGCCCATCACGCCATCTCTCTCTTTTATTTCCCTTTCTCTTTTCTTTATTTATATTTTCCTTTTTCATTTGAGTCCAAATTTCAAACTCAAATTCTTTGGTAAGTTCTACTCACATTTGAAGTGTAATTTGAACATGATGTCTTGCTTTTATTTATAATATTTATTTTGTATATATTTTCTCTTCTCTCTTCTACATTATAGAATTTCTTTTGGATTTTAAATTCCCATTTGGGTATTAATACTTTTCTTTTCACATTATTCTATGTTGTCACAATAATGCACACCAAATAAAATATTCAGCATGATGCAATGATTTAATAGTATATCCTTTTATTACTTATTTGTTTTTTTTTTGAATATAGTGTTCACATGTGATGATGCATAAAGGTCAAACTCATACAAAGAGAAATTGTTTCTCTATTGGTATTATCTCTAACAAATACAAAGTGGGTGTTACAACTTGGAACCCAAGGAAGTAGGTCAACTCGCCCATCATCGACATCTCGAATTTCTGCGTCATCACCCTGCTAAACTCTTCACAAGACTTTTGGTTAGTAGAACCAAATATTATGTCGTCGACATAAATTTGGCACACAAAAAGATCACCATCGCAAGTCTTAGTGAAAAGAGTTGGATCGGCTTTCCCAACCTTGAAAGCATTAGCAATTAGAAAATCTCTAAGGCATTCATACCATGCTCTTGGGGCTTGCTTAAGTCCATAGAGCGCCTTAGAGAGCTTACATACATGGTCGAGGTACTGTTCATCCTCAAAGCCAGGGGGTTGCTCCACGTACACCTCCTCCTTGATTGGCCCGTTGAGGAAGGCGCTCTTCATATCCATTTAGAACAACCTGGAAGAGTGGTGAGCGGCATAGGCTAATAGAATGCAAATAGACTCTAGCCTAGCCATAGGAGCAAAAGTCTCCTCGAAATCCAAACCTGCGACTTGGGCATAACCTTTTGCCACAAGTCGAGCCTTGTTTCGTGTCACCACCCCGTGCTCGTCTTGCTTGTTGCGGAACACCCACTTGGTTTCCATAATGTTTTGCTTGGGACGTGGCATCAGGCTCCAAACTTCATTCCTCTTGAAGTTGTTGAGCTCTTCCTGCATGGCCAACACCCAGTCCGGATTTTGCAAGGCCTCTTCTACCCTGAAAGGCTCAATAGAAGAGACAAACGAGTAATGCTCACAAAAGTTAGCTAGTCTTGAGCGAGTAGTTACTCCCTTGCTTATATCACTTAAAATCTGGTCGACGGGATGATTCATTTGAATCATCGCTTGGACTTGAGTTAGAGGGGCCCGTGGTGCTTCTTCCTCCAAAGCTGGTTCTTCCTGTGCTCCCCTTGATCACGCGCCTCTTCTTGAGGAACCTGTTCACCATCTTGAGTTGGGGGATGCACCATCGTTGAGGAAGAGGGTTGATCTTGCTCTCGTTGTTCCTGTGGTCGCACATCTCCAATCGCCATGATGCGAATTGCGACCGATGGAACGTCATCTTCATCTACATCATCAAGATCAACTTGCTCTCTTGGAGAGCCATTAGTTTCATCAAATACAACGTCGCTAGAGACTTCAACCAAACCCGATGATTTGTTGAAGACTCTATACGCCTTTGTATTTGAGTCATAACCTAGCAAAAAAACCTTCTACAGCTTTGGGAGCAAATTTGGAATTTCTACCTTTCTTTACTAGAATATAACATTTACTCCCAAATACACGAAAGTATGAAACGTTGGGTTTGTTACCAGTTAGAAGTTCATACGAGGTCTTCTTGAGGAGGCGATGAAGGTAGACCCGGTTTATGGCGTGGCAAGCTGTGTTCACAGCTTCCGACCAAAACCGCTCGGGCGTCTTGAATTCTCCAAGCATCGTCCTCGCCATGTCTATAAGTGTCCTGTTCTTCCTCTCTACCACACTGTTTTGTTGTGGTGTGTAGGGAGCGAAGAACTCGTGCTTGATTCCTTCCTCCTCAAGGTACTCCTCCACTTGTAAGTTCTTGAACTCGGACCCGTTGTCGCTTCTTATCTTTTCACCTTGAGCTCAAATTCGTTTTGAGCTCTCCTTAGAAAGCGCTTTAGGGTCCCTTGGGTTTCTGATTTATCCTTCAAAAAGAATACCCAAGTGAAGCGGGAAAAATCATCAACAATAACAAGACCATACTTACTTCCCCCGATGCTGAGGTAGGCGACGGGTCCGAAGAGGACCATATGAAGTAGCTCCAGAGGTCTTGATGTGGTCATCATATTCTTGCTGTGATGAGTGCTTCCCACTTGTTTGCCTGCTTGACAAGCTGCACAAGGTCTATCTTTTTTGAAAAATACATTGGTTAGACCTAACACATGTTCTCCCTTTAGAAGTTTATGAAGGTTCTTCATCCCAACATGTGCTAGACGGCGATGCCACAGCCAGCCCATGCTAGTCTTAGCAATTAAGCATGCATCTAGATCGGCCTCCTCTTTCGAAAAATCAACTAAGTAGAGTTTGCCGTCTAGTACACCCTTAAAAGCTAATGAACCATCACTCCTTCTAAAGACAGACACATCTACATTGGTAAATAGACAATTATAACCCATATTACATAGTTGACTGATTGATAATAAATTGTACCCGAGCGATTCAACTAAGAACACATTAGATATGGAATGCTCGGATGAAATGACTATCTTTCCTAGTCCTTTAACCTTGCCTTGGTTCCCATCTCCAAAGATGATCGAATCTTGGGAATCTTTGTTCTTGACGTAGGAAGTGAACATCTTCTTCTCCCCCGTCATGTGGTTTGTGCATCCGCTGTCGATAATCCAGCTTGAGCCCTCGGATGCATAAACCTGCAAGGCAAATTAAGCTTTAGTTTTAGGTACCCAACTCTTGTTGGGTCCTATAAGGTTAGTTACAATAGTCTTTGGGACCCAAATGCAAGTCTTGTCTCCCTTGCATTTGGACCCCATCTTGCTAGCAACCACTTTTTCATTTTGACATGAAAGTACAAACGTAGTGTTGCAAGCATGAAAGACAGTGGTAGGTTTATTACACATTTTCCTAGGAGCATGAGACACAAAATTTCTCCTAGGCCTACCATTAAACTTAGAACTTGAAGCAATCATAGCATGTGAGTCAAAAACATTATAACTCTATTATAATGAGAATTTCTAGAAATTTTTCTATCATTGTACATGAAAGCAAGATTCTTTTGATTACTACTAGCCATAGGGGCCTTCCCTTTCTCCTTGTTGGGAATGGGAGCCCTTTGGCTTGTTAAGTTCTTAGCTTCCTTTCGAAAGCCAAGGCCATCCTTAATTGAGGGATGTCTAACAATGGTGTAGGCATCCCTAGCAAATTTTAACTTATCAAAGTCATTTTTGCAAGTCTTAAGTTGGGCATTAAGACTTGCCGCTTCACCATTTAATTTTGTAATAGAAGTAAGGTGCTCAACACATGCATCAACATCAAAATCCTTACACCTATTATAAATGACAACATGCTCTACACAAGAACTAGATTTATTAACTACTTCTAGCTTAGCATTTAAATCATCATTAATACTCTTTAAGCTAGACACAGTTTCATGACAAGCAGATAATTCCGAAGATAGCATTTCATTCCTTTTAACCTCTAAAGCAAGAGACTTTTGCACACTTACAAATTTATCATGCTCTTCATATAAAATATCCTCTTGCTTTTCTAAAAGTCTATCCTTTTCATTTAAAGCATCTATTAACTCATTAATTTTATCTAATTTTGCTCTATCTAAACCCTTAAATAAATCGGTATAATCTACTTCATCATCACTAGAATCATCATCACTTGAAGTAGTATACTTAGGGGTTTCTCGAACGCTTACCTTTTTCTCCTTTGCCATGAGGCAAGTATGGCGTTCGTTGGGGAAGAGAGACGACTTGTTGAAGGCCGAGGCGGCGAGTCCTTCGTCGTCTGAAAGTAGCCTAGAGGGGGGGTGAATAGGCTACACCTGAAAATTTTCACTAAAAACTTCGAGCTAGGTTAAATTAAAGTTGCACTGGTGCAAACCGGTTCAGTCGATTTTAATTACAACTGAACAAGTTTGAACCTGCTCAACTTAAATTAGGTAATCTGTTAAACAAATACGAAGTATTGAAGAATATAGCTAAAGACTTGCCCTACACAAAATCTGCTAGAATGAATAATATGGACCAACCACCGAATATAAAGCGCTTAACAAGAACACACAAGAACACGCAATATAACCCGAGGTTCGGTAACCACCACAAAGGTGTCCTACTCCTCATTGAGGAACCCACAAAGGGCCGGGTCTTTTCCAACCCTAATCCTCCACAAGCCGACCACAAAGGTCAAGGCAATCTCTTCTCAAATCAGCTCAAAGAGCGGGTGATACAAACTTCTTGGGGTCGTCCACAAATTTGGAGACTCCCAAGCAACCTCTAACCATCAAGGAACACGAGGTTCCAAGAGTAACAAATCCGCACAAGGTTAAGTTTGCAACGAGCTCAAGAACAAAGAGAAAAGGAGAATCGAGATGAAATTGATAGCGAGTTCGATCGAGTTCACCTCACACCAAGGTTCCTTCAAATGATTGAAGGAGATGTGATTGCGGGTGTGAAAGGTGAAATGAATGCGCTTGTTTGAAGGTTGGTCAGCCAAGAATTCGTGGGAGAGGCAGAAGTTAATGAGAGAGAGAGTGTGAGGGGGTATATAAAGGATCCCCCAAAAGCTGGCAGCCGTTGGGAGAAAAAGAGTAAAAACCGGTTGAACCGGTTTTCAGACCGGTTGAACTGGTTTCTACCAGGGGGATCCCGGTCCACTGAGCTACTCAGTCGGAGACTCAACCGGTTTCAAAACCGGCTGAGTAAGGAAAAAATTCGGCTCAATCGGTTTTAGAAAAATATCTGCTGCGACTTTTCTGACAGCTCTGACTGTCAGACAGGTCAGAGCAGAGGTGGCAGGTGAACAGTACCAAAACCGGTTGAATTGGTTTCAGGGCCGGTTGAACCGGTTTTGGGGGTTGAAACCAAATTTTGAGTATTTTGAAGAGAACAAAAGTGGAGTCTTTGTGGGAAGTAAAATTTGTTTTTCTCAAGGGCATTCATGATCTGGAAAAATGTTCTCCAAGATGTTTTCAAAAGATTTTGAACTTGGCTCGTTGCACAACTTACTTAATCGTCACGGATCCCTCTTAATTGTACGGCGATTCCTATGACTCAAGAATTATAAGTTTAGCACCACCGTTGTTTCTAAGCACTTGGAGCACGCCATTTGATGTGGAATTTCAAATCCGCTGTGCTCTATACTTTTATGCTCGTAAGATCTATGCTTCTCCTGTCTGTAGAATTTCTGTGTACATACTAGGAGCAAACTTGTTAGAATCTCAGTTTCTTTTGTCATTAATCACCAAAACCCTCAATTCGGGTTGATTGCACATACAATCTCCCCCTTTTTGGTGATTGATGCCAAAACAAACTGGAATAGAAATAAGAATTAAAAGTTACAAGTACTTGCGACATAAAATCTTTTGTGTATGTGTAGCTCCCCCTAAATATGTGCATGAGTTTTGCGAAATTAACATTGACTTGACATGTCAATTTGCAACATATTTAGAGAGAAAACAATCAACGCCATACACAAAACAATGAGGTATGAAACATAATTAGATAGAGAGAGTAAAAATTACACATTCGGGCTCATTAATGCATAGCATATGATATGAAAAATTCTACTGCTATTACAATAATGAGAACTCATCTCATCACATCATAAAAGTGTTTATGGCTTAGAGCCATGCATGCATCATAAATAGTTATTACAAACCGATTGTTCATTACAAAAATAAAGAGTACTGCATAAAGGGTACTGCCATAATAAACCTTCTCCCCCTTTTTGGCAACAAGAACCAAAAAGAGAGAGAGACGCCAGTCCAATGATCACCAGTTGGGAGGAGGAGGATGAGGAGCAAAGAGGTGGTGCGCCAGGTCAGAGGCAAAGTGTTCCTCCCCAGACTGAGGAGCACTGCCAGAAGGATTCTGGGGCGGAGGGTAAGAGGACGATTGGCCCAGATCCCCGTGATACGGAGGCGGGACAAACTGCTCACGATCATCAAAATAAGTTTCTTCTTCTTCGTCGACGTCGTCTGCAGTCGAAAAAGGCACCCCGTATGCCTGCTGGTACCACTCGTTGATCTCCGGAGGAGGAGGATGGAGAGGTACATCAGGAGAGCGGGGAGCGAAGGGAGTACCCAAAGAGGAAGCTTGACGACGTAGGTTGTCGTCAGTCTCCCGCTGACGTCGAGCCACCTCATGGACATCCGCAGCTATGTTCCGGCACATGGAGAAGAATTCCACAAACCCGTGGGCCAAGCGGGCCCCATCCCTCGGCCACGACCTCGACCACGACCACGACCACGTGGTGTGGGAGATCCGCGGCCAGGGGAAGGGCACGAGGCACCGGCAGCAGCAGCAGGACCAGCAGACGGACCCGCGGATGTATGAGCACGAGAACTGGAGGGGGCTTTCCTGAGGCGCCCTGCTGGATTGTTGGGATCAATCCAGAAAGGGGTATATGACTGATGTCTTGTACCTTTGTCAAATCTAAACTGGGTCACAACCTCAATCATCTTCATGATAAACGGAGCATGAAGACACCCCTTCAATGGAAAGCAGGCGGCATGAATGATTTCCTGCCAAATCATATCAAAGACATTTATACTTTCTGAGCTGCTGGGTTTCATGAAAGAGAGCAAGACTTTGCTCTCTCCAAGAATGTTCATCTGATTACCTCCTTTTGGAATGAGGGTCATCCTGCAGAGGGAGTTGATGTAACGATAATACTTATGAATGTTTGTAGACTCCCAATACTTTCCAGACTCAGAAAGATGAAGATCTTTGGCTTCATCTCTAGTAGGCTGCCGGAAATCATGTATCTTGATCTTGTTGCGAGAGATATCATTGTTAGAAAAACCAAGAATGTGAGCAAATCGACGATAGTGAGAGCACCTAGAGGGGGGGTGAATAGGTGATCCTGTAACACTTCAAAAACTTAAGCCACAAAACTTGGTTACTTGTTAGCACAGTAATATGCCAAGTGGCTAGAGAAGGATCTCAACACAACACAATAACCAAGAGATATCAATCACAGAGATGGCACAGTGGTTATCCCGTGGTTCGGCCAAGACCAACGCTTGCCTACTCCACGTTGTGGCGTCCCAACGGACGAGGGTTGCAATCAACCCCTCTCAAGCGGTCCAAAGACCAACTTGAATACCACGGTGTTGCTTTGCTTCTCTTAATCCCGTTTGCGAGGAATCTCCACAGCTTGGAGCCTCTCGCCCTTACACAAGATGTTCACGAAGAATCACAGAGCAAGGGAGGGATTAGCAACTCACACACAACACAAAGATCACAGCGAATACGCACACGCAAAACCCAGATTTGAGCTCAAGAGACTAGCACACTAGAACGGAGCTCAAATCACTAGAATGTCGAACAAGTGCGCAAGAATGAAGTGTGAGTGATCAATGATGCTCAAAGGATGCTTGGTGTACTCCTCCATGCGCCTAGGGGTCCCTTTTATAGCCCCAAGGCAGCTAGGAGCCGTTGGGAGCAATCTGGGAAGGCAATTCTTGCCTTCTGTCGTTTGGCGCATCGGACAGTCCGGTGCACACCGGACATGTCCGGTGCCTGATTTCTTTCCATAAACAGCGCAGTCGACCGTTGGCAGCCTGGGAGCCGTTGGTGCACTTGACATGTCCGGTGCACACCGGACAGTCCGGTGCCATCTTCTAGCCGTTGGCTCGGCCACGTGTCCCGCACAGATTAGGTGCACACCGGACAGTCCGGTGAATTTTAGCCGTACGCCGTTGATGGTTTCCCTAGAGCGACGAGTTCGCCTGTGAGCGGCCCACCGGACAGTCCGGTGAATTTTAGCCGTACACCGCCGTCGAAGTCCCGAGAGCAGCCACTTTGCCCAAGCCAGCTGTAATACTCCAAGTTGTATACCAGGAATAATAGAGAGTTATTCTCAATTTTGTATGTCTCATTTGCATCATGAAAAGAGCCTACACAAAATTTAAGAGTTTAATTCCAACCAATGATAAAAAAAATTTGCATCATGTTGGAGTTTTATTGTTTGTGCATTAAATAAAATAATAATGTTAATAATAATAATAAAACAATGATTCTAAAGGTTGAATTGATCCCTAAATTAAAATTTAGGGGTTTGAAAATAAGAAGAATAGGAAAGACATAGAAATACAAAAATATAAATATTCTTAGGCTTACTACTTTTTACTGTACAAACATAGTGTAAATGTGGCCACAAAGTTTGAATTTAAAACTTGAATCCAAATTGGATTAGAAAATGGAGAAAAAGAAAAGAAAACAGAAAATATAAAAAAGGAAAAGAATAAAAACGATACCTGGACCAACTACACTCCATTCGGCCCACTTAACCTCCCTCGCGCGGCCCAAGTTCGATTCCGCTCCCGCGCGCGCGCCCTCATCTATTGCGCCGACATGTGGGCCCGCAACGTCAGTGCCCAATCGTGCGCGCGCTCCCGTTATCTTTCGCTGACGCGTGGGACCCATCTGCCAGTCGCGGGCTGCTTGCGCTCGGTTGCTTCCCGCTGTCTATGACCGGTGGGGCCTACCCGGGTCGTCAACAACCTTCCGCTCGGGGCGCAGCTCGTGCGGATCCGCTCAGGCTCTCCCCGCGAATTTCGCCGATGACCGAAACCCACCGTGGAGATTAAAACCCCAATCGGCCCCGCCTCCTCCTCAATTACTCCGCGTGCACCTCCTTCCCCCTCTCGCCCTGCTAAACCGCTCGCCGCCAGGAAGTTTTACTCCACCACCGAGAGCGCTTCGCCACCACAAATTCACACCGCCGCCGTGATGGAAATCCGCGCCTGCTGCCGTTGAAGTCTCGGTTGGGGGCCGTGTGGCTTCCCTGCGACACCGGGAAGACGACCCCGACAAAGCCGGCCCGTATTGTTCGGCGGGGTGGCGCCGATTTCTCGCCGTAGTTGAGGCTTCGCCGCGGATCCGCCCTGTGCCGTGGGCGGGTGTACTCCCCGACCTAATTTCTGGTATGAAGTCCTCCATCGAGTTCGCCTTGATTTCCTTTACGCATAGCACCTGTCGGAATAGAGTTTAGGGCACTGGTGCGCTGGATTTGGACCTCACCGGTGATGCTCCGCCGTGTTGGGGCGGCGGCGCGGCCGTGGTTGGTGACGGGGAGAGAAGACGTGTTCGCGCCGTCGGATTCTCTTTGGACGGCGCAGATTAGAGTAAGCAGCGTACCGCTTCGGGTGGGATCGTGCGCCGTCCGATCTTGATCGGTCGGTGGCAAATCAATACGGGATATTTAAATCTGAGCCGTAGATCGCGAATCGGACGTCCGTGATAGCGTACCGGTTCATTTATGGGCCGATCTAATCTCGGCCGTCCGCGCTTGATCGGATGACTGTGCTCGGCCGGTACCCCTTCGGCTTGCACGATTTGCATAAGAGTCCCTGGACTTTGCGGAAATCAACCCGCAGTCCACTCGAGTTACCTCTGTGTCTCGGAAATTTTTATTGTTTAGCCCCTGCGGTTTCCTGTATTTGAGGCCCGATCCAGAGAACTTTAAAAATCAGAAATTAAATTCAGAAATTAATTTTTGTGCATAAATAAATGTTAAAACTTGTTTAATTCATAGTAAATGCATATGAACTCCAAATTAGACCATTCCAGTTCCTAAATTTTCATAAAATTATTGTCTATCTCTTAGTGCCTCTGTTTTGACATGAAAGACAATTTAAAATTTATCTACCACTTAATCTTGTATTAAGCACATAAAACCTTAGAAAATCCATAACTTAAAATATATAACTCCAAATTTGATGATTCCAGTTCCTGTGATCTTATTTTAATGTCTAGTTTATTACTGTATATTCTATTTGTATGTTTGATGTGATGTTAATTTATGCTATGCCATGTATGTATTGTATTGATGCGAGTAGACGAGCAACCCACTGTGGAACCTGAGCTTCAACAAGTTGAAGTAGCTGAGCAGGAGCTCGTTGAAGGCAAGTTGTGCCCTTGATCACTTCTTTTACCCATTCATGTTCTTATTATTCATAATGATCTGCATAGGATAATTTTGCTGGGACCCAATAGGATGCCCTAGATTTTGACTATCTTTATACCTTGCTTCACCACTGGTTTTACTACTAAAGTTTTGGGTAGTACATGCTATTGCTTTATGTGGATTTGGGTATAGAGATATTCATCACTTAATGTTATACTATTTATTGTTACATGTTTTATTATTCCTTGTTCATGTTAAGATCATTATGTTAATGGGAACATGGAGAACCACCCGGGAAAACAGTGCTACCACAAGGGTTTAATGGGACGCCCTTGGCTGACTAACTAGGAAAGCTAGGGGAGGGCTACCTTACCCGAAAGGGGCAAGGGCAGTAGGGGAGAGGTCAGTGCGGGGAGGTCCCTGGTTGATTTTGCTGCGATGGCTGTCAGCCAGGAACCCTGTACTGGATCTTCCTATAAACTGTAGCGGGTAGTCTGAAGCTAGTGGAACTTTGTAAAGGCCTCGTAGTGGTACCCTGCCTCGCTTCCTAGGTAGAGGTGTATGGAGTCTGATCAACTCCGTGGCAAATGGGTAACACGACTTGTGGGTAAAGATGCGCAACCTCTGCAGAGTGTAAAACTGGTATACTAGCCGTGCTCACGGTCATGAGCGGCTCGGACACTCACATGATTAAATTATGGAACTTAAACTTAACCTGTCATTTCATTGCATTTGGGATTATTTTATTATTACTTTTACTTATTATTACTATGGTTTGGTATTTACTTACACTTAGTAACTGCTAATAAAATTTTGACCAACTTATAAAAGCAACGCTCAGCTTCAGCCTTTATTTCATTGATCAGCCTTACACTACATGAACTCCCACCTTTGGTGAGTTCATGCCACATTATTCCCCACGACTTGTTGAGCTATGATCGTATGTGAGCTCACTCTTGCTGTCTCACACCCCCCCACAGGAGAAGAGCAGGTGGTTCAGGAGGAGCCGCCTAACACTGAGGAGTTCGATCTGATCTAGGTGGCGTTTCTCAGTCGACATTGGCGCCATCGATCCTTAGTTCGTTTTACATTTATCTATATTTTGTAATAAGTCTTCCGCTATGTAATAAATACTCTGATGTTTTATGACATTTATCTCTATACACTCTGTTATTATATATGTTGTCTTCTTTGGCGCATGTATGAGATGCACCCGGCTTTGTTCTTTAAAACCGGGTGTTACAGAAGTGGTATCAAAGCAAATGTTGACTGTAGGACGAAACCTAGATAGAAATGGACAAAACCCTTACCTACTTATCTTATTCTGATTCATTCTACACTCACCTTACTCTGATTCTTTCTACACTTATCTTGATCCTGTCTCACCTTCTACTGTTCTACTCTGATCATTCTTACCTTTTCTACTCTAAGACAAGATGGATTTCAAACCTTGGAATCCCTACCCCTATGACATTTGAAGAGATAGGAGACCAAAGACAAAAAAATTATTTTCTCTATTAAAATTGTTGGTTGATTGTTCTGATGATAAATGCTTGATTTGCTTCTTTGATTGATTGAAACATTATAGTTGGGCATCTTAGCATGTACCACCATAAGGTAATGTATTAGCTTTAGTGGGTGACACACTAATCTACTTAGCTAATAAATCCCCCGCAATAACATTCCCTGTAATTACTCGCCTTGTCTATAATTCTTCCTTTCTTACCCTGTATTCCTAACCCAGATGGGCAACCCCTATAGTGTTAGAAGAGAGCACTATAGACATGATCCTTGGTATGTCACGGTTAAGAAAGGCAAAGGCAGTATATACACCGTGCTAAGGGAATCGTAGAACTCACCCGTTCCAAAGGACAAAGATTTGAAGTTGAGTTGGTCATTGATCTCTTACCTGAGACTGCTCCTATTTCTAAACGGCTATACAGAATGTCCGTAGAAGAACTAAAGGAACTTAAGAAACAATTAACGGAGTTACAAGAGGCTGGATACATTCGTCCGAATTCTTCACCTTGTGGAGCGCCGGTTTTGTTTGTACAGAAGAAAGATGGATCGCAAGGGATGTGTGTGGATTATAGATCTCTTAATGATGTTGCAGTGAAGAACAAGTATCCGTTGCCCCGTATTGAGGATCTGTTTGATCAAATGAGAGGTGCTAGAGTATTCTCGAAGATTGATCTCCGATCGGGATACCATCAGATGAAGATTAGACCATCGGATATTCCTAAGACGGCTTTCTCGACTCGATATGGATTATATGAGTTTACGGTTATGTCATTTGGATTAACCAATGCCCCAGCTTATTTCATGAATTTGATGAATAAGGTGTTTATGGAGTATTTGGACAGATTCGTCGTGGTGTTCATCGACGATATTCTTATCTATTCTAGGAATGAAAATGATCATGAACAACATCTGAGATTGGTGCTACAGAAGTTGCGAGATAATGAGCTCTACGCTAAGTTTAGCAAGTGTGAGTTTTGGATTGACAAGGTGCCATTCCTTGGTCATATTATTTCTAATGGAGGAATAGCAGTGGATCCTGCTAAAGTTAAGGAGATTATGGAGTGGAAAGTGCCCACTACAGTTACTGAGATTCGTAGTTTCTTGGGACTCGCAGGATATTATCGGAGATTTATTGAGGGATTTTCTAAGATTGCCAAGCCTATGACATCGCTTTTGGAGAAAGGAAAAGAATTTAAGTGGGATGAGAAATGTCAAGAGAGCTTTGATCAATTGAAGGAAAGATTGATGTCACCTCCAGTATTGATTATGCCAGATCTGCAGAAGGGATTTGACATTTATTGTGATGCATGTGGCCAAGGACTTGGATGTGTGCTTATGCAAGAAGGTCATGTGATTGCCTATGCATCTCGTCAGTTGAGGAAGCATGAATTGAACTACCCCACTCATGATTTGGAATTGGCTGCCGTTGTGCATGCACTGAAGATTTGGAGACACTACATTATGGGGACTAAGTGCCAAGTATATACGGATCACAAGAGTTTGAAGTACATATTCACTCAGAAGGATCTCAACCTTAGGCAACGCCGTTGGTTGGAGCTTATTAAGGATTATGATTTGGAGATTCACTATCATCCAGGCAAGGCAAATTTGGTTGCAGATGCCTTGAGTCGGAAGGAGCATGTTCACTCCGCTTTCGTTGTCCAGCTACCTGATGAATTAGCAAAAGACTTTGAGAGACTCAATTTGGGAATTGTTACTCATACTGAAGGAGTTACCATTGAGTTGGAACCTACCTTGGAGCAAGAGATTCGTAAAGGTCAGGTTGGTGATGCTAAGATTCAAGAGATTAAGGATCTTATTACTGAAGGAAGAGTTCCGGAGTTCACGGAGGATGAGCAAGGTACTATATGGTTCAAAGATCGGATATGTGTTCCAGAGATCGATAGCCTCCGTGAAGCTATATTGAAAGAAGCTCATGATTCAGATTACTCCATCCACCCTGGGAGCACTAAGATGTATCAAGATTTGAAGCGAAAGTATTGGTGGTATGGACTGAAAAGAGATGTGGCTGCTCATGTGGCTAAGTGTGATGTTTGTCAAAGAGTTAAGGCTGAACATCAAAGACCCGCTGGATTATTGCACCCATTGAAGATACCCGAGTGGAAATGGGAAGAAATTGGTATGGATTTTATTGTTGGACTACCCCGCACTCCAGCAGGATATGACTCTATTTGGGTAATTGTGGACAGATTGACAAAGGTGGCTCATTTTATACCTGTGAGGACTAATTATACGGGAGCCAAGCTAGCAGAATTGTATATGACTCGGATAGTTTGTCTACATGGAGTGCCTAAGAAGATCGTGTCTGATCGAGGATCACAGTTTACTTCTCGATTTTGGAAGAAGTTGCATGAGAGCTTGGATACAAAGTTGAATTTTAGTTCAGCCTACCATCCCCAGACTGATGGACAAACAGAGAGAACCAATCAAGTGCTAGAAGATATGTTAAGAGCTTGTGCTCTCAAGCATGGTGGCAGTTGGGAGAAGAGTTTACCATATGCAGAGTTCTCTTATAATAATAGCTACCAGGCCAGTTTGAAGATGTCTCCATTTGAGGCTCTATATGGCAGAAAGTGCAGGACCCCTCTATATTGGGATCAGACTGGAGAAAGACAGTTCTTTGGGCCTGAACTTATACAAGAGGCAGAAGAACAAGTTCGAATGATAAGAGAAAATTTGAGAATTGCACAATCCAGGCAAAAGAGCTATGCTGATAATAGGAGAAGATTACTGGAGTTTAAGGAGGGTGATCATGTCTATTTGAAGGTGTCACCACTTCGTGGTATGAGAAGATTCAAGGTTAAAGGAAAGTTATCCCCTCGCTTCATTGGACCTTTCTTGATCTTAAAGCGAGTGGGTGAAGTTGCATATCAACTGGAGTTACCCGATCATCTGTCAGATGTACATGATGTGTTTCATGTGTCTCAGCTAAAGAAGTGCCTCAGGGTACCTGAGGAGCAACTACCAATGGAAGACCTTAGTGTTCAAGAGGATTTGACGTATGCTGAGTACCCTATCAAGATTTTGGACACTTTGACTCGAGTTACAAGAAACAAGGTGATAAAGATGTGCAAAGTTCAATGGAGTCACCACGGTGAAGATGAAGCAACTTGGGAAAGAGAAGAAGAGCTTCGTATAGATTTTCCCCACCTTTTCCCTAGTTCTTCTTAAATCTCGAGGACGAGATTATTTTTAAGGGGGGTAGGATTTGTAATACTCCAAGTTGTATACCAGGAATAATAGAGAGTTATTCTCAATTTTGTATGTCTCATTTGCATCATGAAAAGAGCCTACACAAAATTTAAGAGTTTAATTCCAACCAATGATAAAAAAAATTTGCATCATGTTGGAGTTTTATTGTTTGTGCATTAAATAAAATAATAATGTTAATAATAATAATAAAACAATGATTCTAAAGGTTGAATTGATCCCTAAATTAAAATTTAGGGGTTTGAAAATAAGAAGAATAGGAAAGACATAGAAATACAAAAATATAAATATTCTTAGGCTTACTACTTTTTACTGTACAAACATAGTGTAAATGTGGCCACAAAGTTTGAATTTAAAACTTGAATCCAAATTGGATTAGAAAATGGAGAAAAAGAAAAGAAAACAGAAAATATAAAAAAGGAAAAGAATAAAAACGATACCTGGACCAACTACACTCCATTCGGCCCACTTAACCTCCCTCGCGCGGCCCAAGTTCGATTCCGCTCCCGCGCGCGCCCCCTCATCTATTGCGCCGACATGTGGGCCCGCAACGTCAGTGCCCAATCGTGCGCGCGCTCCCGTTATCTTTCGCTGACGCGTGGGACCCATCTGCCAGTCGCGGGCTGCTTGCGCTCGGTTGCTTCCCGCTGTCTATGATCGGTGGGGCCTACCCGGGTCGTCAACAACCTTCCGCTCGGGGCGCAGCTCGTGCGGATCCGCTCAGGCTCTCCCCGCGAATTTCGCCGATGACCGAAACCCACCGTGGAGATTAAAACCCCAATCGGCCCCGCCTCCTCCTCAATTACTCCGCGTGCACCTCCTTCCCCCTCTCGCCCTGCTAAACCGCTCGCCGCCAGGAAGTTTTACTCCACCACCGAGAGCGCTTCGCCACCACAAATTCACACCGCCGCCGTGACGGAAATCCGCGCCTGCTGCCGTTGAAGTCTCGGTTGGGGGCCGTGTGGCTTCCCTGCGACACCGGGAAGACGACCCCGACAAAGCCGGCCGTATTGTTCGGCGGGGTGGCGCCGATTTCTCGCCGTAGTTGAGGCTTCACCGCGGATCCGCCCTGTGCCGTGGGCGGGTGTACTCCCCGACCTAATTTCTAGTATGAAGTCCTCCATCGAGTTCGCCTTGATTTCCTTTACGCATAGCACCTGTCGGAATAGAGTTTAGGGCACTGGTGCGCTGGATTTGGACCTCACCGGCGATGCTCCGCCGTGTTGGGGCGGCGGCGCGGCCGTGGTTGGTGACGGGGAGAGAAGACGTGTTCGCGCCGTCGGATTCTCTTTGGACGGCGCAGATTAGAGTAAGCAGCGTACCGCTTCGGGTGGGATCGTGCGCCGTCCGATCTTGATCGGTCGGTGGCAAATCAATACGGGATATTTAAATCTGAGCCATAGATCGCGAATCGGACGTCCGTGATAGCGTACCGGTTCATTTATGGGCCGATCTAATCTCGGCCGTCCGCGCTTGATCGGATGACTGTGCTCGGCCGGTACCCCTTCGGCTTGCACGATTTGCATAAGAGTCCCTGGACTTTGCGGAAATCAACCCGCAGTCCACTCGAGTTACCTCTGTGTCTCGGATAGCCCCTGCGGTTTCCTGTATTTGAGGCCCGATCCAGAGAACTTTAAAAATCAGAAATTAAATTCAGAAATTAATTTTTGTGCATAAATAAATGTTAAAACTTGTTTAATTCATAGTAAATGCATATGAACTCCAAATTAGACCATTCCAGTTCCTAAATTTTCATAAAATTATTGTCTATCTCTTAGTGCCTCTGTTTTGACATGAAAGACAATTTAAAATTTATCTACCACTTAATCTTGTATTAAGCACATAAAACCTTAGAAAATCCATAACTTAAAATATATAACTCCAAATTTGATGATTCCAGTTCCTGTGATCTTATTTTAATGTCTAGTTTATTACTGTATATTCTATTTGTATGTTTGATGTGATGTTAATTTATGCTATGCCATGTATGTATTGTATTGATGCGAGTAGACGAGCAACCCACTGTGGAACCTGAGCTTCAACAAGTTGAAGTAGCTGAGCAGGAGCTCGTTGAAGGCAAGTTGTGCCCTTGATCACTTCTTTTACCCATTCATGTTCTTATTATTCATAATGATCTGCATAGGATAATTTTGCTGGGACCCAATAGGATGCCCTAGATTTTGACTATCTTTATACCTTGCTTCACCACTGGTTTTACTACTAAAGTTTTGGGTAGTACATGCTATTGCTTTATGTGGATTTGGGTATAGAGATATTCATCACTCATTGTTATACTATTTATTGTTACATGTTTTATTATTCCTTGTTCATGTTAAGATCATTATGTTAATGGGAACATGGAGAACCACCCGGGAAAACAGTGCTACCACAAGGGTTTAATGGGACGCCCTTGGCTGACTAACTAGGAAAGCTAGGGGAGGGCTACCTTACCCGAAAGGGGCAAGGGCAGTAGGGGAGAGGTCAGTGCGGGGAGGTCCCTGGTTGATTTTGCTGCGATGGCTGTCAGCCAGGAACCCTGTACTGGATCTTCCTATAAACTGTAGCGGGTAGTCTGAAGCTAGTGGAACTTTGTAAAGGCCTCGTAGTGGTACCCTGCCTCGCTTCCTAGGTAGAGGTGTATGGAGTCTGATCAACTCCGTGGCAAATGGGTAACACGACTTGTGGGTAAAGATGCGCAACCTCTGCAGAGTGTAAAACTGGTATACTAGCCGTGCTCACGGTCATGAGCGGCTCGGACACTCACATGATTAAATTATGGAACTTAAACTTAACCTGTCATTTCATTGCATTTGGGATTATTTTATTATTACTTTTACTTATTATTACTATGGTTTGGTATTTACTTACACTTAGTAACTGCTAATAAAATTTTGACCAACTTATAAAAGCAACGCTCAGCTTCAGCCTTTATTTCATTGATCAGCCTTACACTACATGAACTCCCACCTTTGGTGAGTTCATGCCACATTATTCCCCACGACTTGTTGAGCTATGATCGTATGTGAGCTCACTCTTGCTGTCTCACACCCCCCCCACAGGAGAAGAGCAGGTGGTTCAGGAGGAGCCGCCTAACACTGAGGAGTTCGATCTGATCTAGGTGGCGTTTCTCAGTCGACATTGGCGCCATCGATCCTTAGTTCGTTTTACATTTATCTATATTTTGTAATAAGTCTTCCGCTATGTAATAAATACTCTGATGTTTTATGACATTTATCTCTATACACTCTGTTATTATATATGTTGTCTTCTTTGGCGCATGTATGAGATGCACCCGGCTTTGTTCTTTAAAACTGGGTGTTACACCAGCCTGGCACACCGGACACTGTCCGGTGCACCACCGGACAGTCCGGTGCACCCAGACTGAGCAGACTTTGGCTGCTCGAGCCATTTCTTCTCCAACTCGATTTTTTCTGTTTTCAGCACTTAGACACAATACATTAGTCCATAAAACAATGTACTAAGTCTGAGAAACATACCTTTATTCTTGATCTGTACTTTGTTCACCATTTTACAATTAGGCACCTGTGTTGGGCACTAAATCACCAAAATACTTAGAAATGGCCCAAGGGCACATTTCCCTTTCAATCTCCCCCTTTTTGGTGATTTATGCCAACACAACATAAAGCAAGTAGAACAAGTACAAAATCAAATCAAATAAGAACTCAAAATTGTTTTGATTCAATTTTGACATATATAGATCACTCTATGCCACCACTTGGTTTGTTTTTGCAAATCAAACTCAAATTTCTATCTTTAAGTCAAACACACATGTTAAGACATAAAGAGAGTCATTCTAAGAGAAATTGATTTAAGATTTCAAAAACTCCCCCTTTTTCCCATAATCAATACTTCTCCCCACAAGAAGCCAACTTTTGACAAGAGAGACAACAAAAGAGTTTTGACAAACCAAAAGCTCTATTCTACTATTTTCAAAATTTCTCAAGTGGTAGCTGATCCATTTATTGCTTTAGCCTTTATTTTCTCCCCCTTTGGCATCAAGCACCAAAACGGGATCAATCTTGGCCCTTTAACCCCATTGCCTCACCAAAATCTTCAAATAAGAACACAAAGGCAATAAGAGTATGAAGATGAACTTGGAAAAGTTACTCTTTTCATCGGAGTGCAGTGGAAGTCTTGCATGGTCCAAGTCCACCTTTTCCCTTTCAATTTTCCTTGGAGACTAAAACAACGAAACTCAAGTACATGGTTAGTCTCAAAGGGTCAAGTTGTAGCACAGCTCCCCCTAAATATGTGCATTACTTGCAAACAGGACTTGTGAGGTCCAGGGAGTGTTTGTACAACTTGAGCACCACAATAAGCAACAAAATGCAGAATGAACATGATCAAAGACATAAACACATGTATGCTACATTTCAATCCAAGTTCCGCGAATCTAAGATATTGAGCTCACTACGCAGCCTGCAAAAGGTCTTCTCATCTAGAGGCTTGGTAAAGATATCGGCTAGCTGGTTCTCGGTGCTAACATGAAACACTTTGATATCTCCCTTTTGCTGGTGGTCTCTTAAAAAGTGATGCCGGATGTCAATGTGCTTTGTGCGGCTGTGCTCAACAGGATTTTCCGCTATTCGGATAGCACTCTCATTATCACATAGGAGTGGGACTTTGCTCAGATTGTAGCCAAAGTCCTGGAGGGTTTGCCTCATCCAAAGTAGTTGCGCACAACACTGTCCCGCAGCAACGTACTCGGCCTCAGCGGTGGATAGGGCAACGAAGGTTTGTTTCTTGGAGTTCCATGACACCAGGGACCTTCCTAAGAATTGGCACGTCCCCGATGTACTCTTCCTATCGACCTTACATCCAGCATAGTCGGAATCTGAGTACCCAATCAAGTCAAAGTTAGACCCCTTTGGATACCAGATCCCGAAGCAAGGCGTAGCGACTAAATATCGAAGAATTCGCTTCACAGCCACTAAGTGACACTCCTTCGGATCGGATTGAAATCTAGCACACATGCATATGCTAAGCATAATATCCGGTCTACTAGCACATAAATAAAGCAAAGAACCTATCATGGACTGGTATGCTTTTTGATCAACGGACTTACCTCCTTTGTTGAGGTCGGTGTGTCCGTCGGTTCCCATCGGCGTCTTTGCGGGCTTGGCGTCCTTCATCCCAAACCTCTTTAGCAAATCTTGTGTGTACTTCGTTTGGGAGATGAAGGTGCCGTCCTTGAGTTGCTTCACTTGGAACCCAAGGAAGTAGGTCAACTCGCCCATCATCGACATCTCGAATTTCTGCGTCATCACCCTGCTAAACTCTTCACAAGACTTTTGGTTAGTAGAACCAAATATTATGTCGTCGACATAAATTTGGCACACAAAAAGATCACCATCGCAAGTCTTAGTAAAAAGAGTTGGATTGGCTTTCCCAACCTTGAAAGCATTAGCAATTGAAAAGTCTCTAAGGCATTCATACCATGCTCTTGGGGCTTGCTTAAGTCCATAGAGCGCCTTAGAGAGCTTACACACGTGGTCGGGGTACCGTTCATCCTCGAAGCCAGGGGGCTGCTCCACGTACACCTCCTCCTTGATCGGCCCGTTGAGGAAAGCGCTCTTCACATCCATTTGGTACAACCTGAAAGAATGGTGAGCGGCATATGCTAGCAAGATACGAATTGATTCTAGCCTAGCCACAGGAGCAAAAGTCTCCTCAAAGTCCAAACCTGCGACTTGGGCATAACCTTTTGCCACAAGTCGAGCCTTGTTCCTCGTCACCACCCCGTGCTCGTCCTGTTTGTTGCGGAACACCCACTTGGTTCCTACAACATTTTGCTTGGGACGAGGCACCAGTGTCCAAACTTCGTTGCGCTTGAAGTTGTTGAGTTCCTCCTGCATGGCCAACACCCAGTCCGGATCTAGCAAGGCCTCTTCTACCCTGAAAGGCTCAATAGAAGAGACAAAAGAGTAATGCTCACAAAAATTAACTAATCTTGAGCGAGTAGTTACTCCCTTGCTAATATCACCCAATATCTGGTCGACGGGATGATCCCTTTGAATTGTCGCTCGAACTTGGGTTGGAGGTGCCTGAGGTGCTTCTTCCTCTTGAACATCATGTGCTCCCCCTTGATCATGTGCCTCCACTTGAGGTACCTGTTCGTCATCTTGGGTTGGAGGATGCACCATAGTTGAGGAAGACGGTTGATCTTGCTCCAAATGTTCCTGAGGCCGTACATCTCCAATCGCCATGGTGCGTATTGCGGCCGTTGGAACGTCTTCTTCATCTACATCATCAAGATCAACAACTTGCTCTCTTGGAGAGCCATTAGTCTCATCAAATACAACGTCGCTAGAGACTTCAACCAAACCCGATGATTTGTTGAAGACCCTATACGCCTTTGTATTTGGATCATAACCTAATAAAAATCCTTCTACGGCTTTGGGAGCAAATTTGGAATTCCTACCCTTCTTCACTAGAATGTAGCATTTACTCCCAAAAACACGAAAATACGATACATTAGGTTTGTTATCGGTTAGCAGCTCATACGACGTCTTCTTGAGGAGGCGGTGAAGGTAGACCCTGTTGATGGCGTGGCAAGCCGTGTTCACGGCTTCCGACCAAAAGCACTCGGGGGTCTTGAATTCTCCAAGCATAGTCCTCGCCATATCTATGAGCGTCCTGTTCTTCCTCTCTACCACACCATTTTGCTGAGGTGTGTAGGGAGCGGAGAACTCGTGCTTGATCCCCTCCTCCTCAAGAAACTCCTCCACTTGAAGGTTCTTGAATTCGGACCCGTTGTCGCTCCTTATCTTCTTCACCTTGAGCTCAAACTCATTTTGAGCTCTCCTTAGGAAGCGCTTGAGGGTCCCTTGGGTTTCAGACTTATCCTGCAAAAAGAACACCCAAGTGAAGCGGGAAAAGTCATCAACAATAACTAAACCATACTTACTTCCTCCTATGCTCAGATAGGCGACGGGTCCGAAGAGGTCCATATGTAGCAGCTCCAGGGGTCTTGATGTTGTCATCACATTTTTGGTGTGATGAGAGCCTCCCACCTGTTTCCCTGCTTGACAAGCTGCACAAGGTCTATTTTTTTCGAAATGAACATTGGTTAGATCTATCACGTGTTCTCCCTTTAGAAGCTTGTGGAGGTTCTTCATCCCCACATGTGCTAAGCGGCGATGCCACAGCCAGCCCATGCAAGTCTTAGCCATTAAGCATGCATCTAGACCGGCCTCTTCTTTTGCAAAATCAACTAAGTAAAGCTTGCCGTCTAGTACACCCTTAAAAGCTAGTGAACCATCACATCTTCTAAAGACAGACACATCTACATTTGTAAACAAACAGTTATATCCCATATTGCATAATTGACTGACAGATAGCAAATTATATCCAAGAGACTCTACTAAAAACACATTAGAGATAGAGTGCTCATTTGAGATTGCAATTTTACCTAACCCTTTTACCTTGCCTTGATTCCCATCACCGAAAATTATTGAATCTTGGGAATCTTTATTCTTGACGTAGGAGGTGAACATCTTCTTCTCCCCCGTCATATGGTTTGTGCATCCGCTGTCAATAATCCAGCTTGAACCCCCAGATGCATAAACCTGCAAGGCAAATTTAGGCTTGGGTCTTAGGTACCCAACTCATGTTGGGTCCTGCAAGGTTAGCACAAATATCTTTAGGGACCCAAATGCAAGTTTTGTCTCCCTTGCATCTTGCCCCTAATTTTCTAGCAACTATCTTCCTATCCTTTCTACAAATAGCAAAAGAAGCATTTAAAGCATGATATATTGTAGAAGGTTCATTAACTTTCCTAGGAACATTAACGACATTTCTCCTAGGCATATTATGAATAACATTTCTCCTACCAACATTTCTATCATGCACATAAGAAGAACTAGAAGCAACCATGGCATGAGAATCAAAGGCATTATATCCATTACAACTCCTATAAGCATTTCTAGGTTGTCTTCTATCATAGTACATAAAGGCATGGTTCTTTTGCATACTACTAGCCATAGGGGCCTTCCCTTTCTCCTTGGCGGAGATGGGAGCCTTATGGCTTGTCAAGTTCTTGGCTTCCCTCTTGTAGCCAAGTCCATCCTTAATTGAGGGGTGTCTACCAATCGTGTAGGCATCCCTTGCAAATTTTAGCTTGTCAAATTCATTCTTGCTAGTCTTAAGTTGGGCATTAAGACTAGCTAATTCATCATTTAATTTGGAAATTGAAACTAAATGATCACTACAAGCATCAATGTCAAAATCTTTACACCTATTACAAGTTTCAACAATTTCTACACAAGAATTAGATTTACTAGCTACTTCTAGTTTAGCATTTAAATCATCATTAAAACCTTTTAACTTAGCAATAGTTTCATGACAAGAAGATAATTCACTAGAGAGCATTTCATTCCTCTTAATTTCTAGAGCAAGAGATTTCTGTGCTTCTACAAATTTGTCATGTTCTTCATACAACAAATCCTCTTGTTTTTCTAAAAGCATATTCTTGTCATTCAAGGCATCAATTAATTCATTAATTTTGTCTACCTTGGTTCTATCTAATCCCTTGAATAAGCATGAGTAATCTATCTCATCATCATCACTAGACTCATCTTCACTCGAAGAAGCATAAGTACTAGTATGAGTGCTTACTTTCTTCTCTCTTGCCATGAGGCAAGTGTGACGCTCGTTGGGGAAGAGGGATGACTTGTTGAAGGCGGTGGCGGCGAGTCCTTCATTGTCAGAGTCGGAGGAGGAACAATCCGAATCCCACTCCTTTCCGATATGTGCCTCGCCCTTGGCCTTCTTGTAATGCTTCTTTTTCTCCCTCTTGTTCCCTTGGTCCTGATCACTATCATTGTCGGGACAGTTAGCAATAAAATGACCAAGCTTACCGCATTTGAAGCATGAGCGCTTCCCCTTGGCTTTGGTCTTGCTTGGCTGCCCCTTGCGACCTTTAAGTGCCGTCTTGAAGCGCTTAATGATGAGGGCCATCTCCTCATCATTGAGTCCGGCCGCCTCAACTTGTGCCACCTTGCTTGGTAGCGCCTCCTTGCTCCTTGTTGCCTTGAGAGCAATGGGTTGAGGCTCATGACTAGGACCGTTCAACGCGTCGTCCACATATCTTGCCTCCTTGATCATCATTCGCCCGCTTACGAACTTCCCAAGAACTTCTTCGGGCGACATCTTGGTGTACCTGGGATTTTCACGTATATTGTTCACCAAATGAGGATCAAGAACGGTAAATGACCTTAGCATTAGGCGGACGACGTCGTGGTCCGTCCATCGCGTGCTCCCGTAGCTCCTTATTTTGTTGATAAGGGTCTTGAGCCGGTTGTATGTTTGTGTCGGCTCCTCGCCCCTTATCATCGCGAACCGTCCAAGCTCGCCCTCCACCAACTCCATTTTGGTGAGCAAGGTGACGTCGTTTCCCTCATGAGAGATCTTGAGGGTGTCCCAGATCTGCTTGGCATTGTCCAAGCCGCTCACCTTGTGATACTCGTCCCTGCACAAAGAGGCTAGCAACACAGTAGTAGCTTGTGCATTTTTATGAATCTGTTCATTAATAAACACAGGGCTATCCGAGCTATCAAATTTCATTCCACTTTCCACAATCTCCCAAATGCTTGGATGGAGAGAAAACAGGTGAGTACGCATTTTGTGGCTCCAAAATCCGTAATCCTCTCCATCAAAGTGAGGGGGCTTGCCAAGTGGAATGGGGAGCAATTGAGCATTTGAACTATGCGGGATGCGCGAATAATCGAAAGAAAAGTTTGAGTTAACCGTCTTTCGTCTATCGTAGTCGTCGTCGTCCTTTTGGGAGGAGGAAGATTCGTCGCTATCGTAGTAGACAATTTCCTTGATGCGCCTTGTCTTCTTCTTCCTCCCGTCTTTTCTTTTGTGGCCCGAGCCTGAGTCGGTGGGCCTGTCATCATTGGGCTCGTTGACGAAGGACTCCTTCTCCTTGTCGTTGATCACCATCCCCTTGCCTTTAGGATCCATCTCTTCAGGCGGTTAGTCCCTTTCTTGAAGAGAACGGCTCCGATACCAATTGAGAGCACCTAGAGGGGGGGTGAATAGGTGATCCTGTAACACTTCAAAAACTTAAGCCACAAAACTTGGTTACTTGTTAGCACAGTAATATGCCAAGTGGCTAGAGAAGGATCTCAACACAACACAATAACCAAGAGATATCAATCACAGAGATGGCACAGTGGTTATCCCGTGGTTCGGCCAAGACCAACGCTTGCCTACTCCATGTTGTGGCGTCCCAACGGACGAGGGTTGCAATCAACCCCTCTCAAGCGGTCCAAAGACCAACTTGAATACCACGGTGTTGCTTTGCTTCTCTTAATCCCGTTTGCGAGGAATCTCCACAGCTTGGAGCCTCTCGCCCTTACACAAGATGTTCACGAAGAATCACAGAGCAAGGGAGGGATTAGCAACTCACACACAACACAAAGATCACAGCGAATACGCACACGCAAAACCCAGATTTGAGCTCAAGAGACTAGTACACTAGAACGGAGCTCAAATCACTAGAATGTCGAACAAGTGCGCAAGAATGAAGTGTGAGTGATCAATGATGCTCAAAGGATGCTTGGTGTACTCCTCCATGCGCCTAGGGGTCCCTTTTATAGCCCCAAGGCAGCTAGGAGCCGTTGGGAGCAATCTGGGAAGGCAATTCTTGCCTTCTGTCGTCTGGCGCACCGGACAGTCCGGTGCACACCGGACATGTCCGGTGCCTGATTTCTTTCCATAAACAGCGCAGTCGACCGTTGGCAGCCTGGGAGCCGTTGGTGCACTTGACATGTCCGGTGCACACCGGACAGTCCGGTGCCATCTTCTAGCCGTTGGCTCGGCCACGTGTCCCGCGCAGATTGCGCGGCCGACCGTTGGCCCGGCCGACCGTTGGCTCACCGGACAGTCCGGTGCACACCGGACAGTCCGGTGAATTTTAGTCGTACGCCGTTGATGGTTTCCCGAGAGCGACGAGTTCGCCTGTGAGCGGCCCACCGGACAGTCCGGTGAATTTTAGCCGTACACCGCCGTCGAAGTCCCGAGAGCAGCCACTTTGCCCAAGCCAGCCTGGCACACCGGACACTGTCCGGTGCACCACCGGACAGTCCGGTGCACCCAGACTGAGCAGACTTTGGCTGCTCGAGCCATTTCTTCTCCAACTCGATTTTTTCTGTTTTCAGCACTTAGACACAATACATTAGTCCATAAAACAATGTACTAAGTCTGAGAAACATACCTTTATTCTTGATCTGTACTTTGTTCACCATTTTACAATTAGGCACCTGTGTTGGGCACTAAATCACCAAAATACTTAGAAATGGCCCAAGGGCACATTTCCCTTTCAGATAGCTCACCTTATACCAACTACCTTCAATGTAGAAGTTCAGATAAGGGTAGTTGTATGGGCTCTCCTCGTCAGCTGGCTTGATCCACAAAGTTGAGTAGAATTGGGCAATCACTTCATCATTCCAATCATATTGGAATGTCATGATACCCTTCATCGTTTTTCTTTCATAGGCCCTCAATGCCTGTGTCATCTCTGGATCCCCAATGGCCTCACAACCTTCCCAGTTGATATAACGTTGATGCAGGATAGGTTGATGCTTCTTGGGGAGAATGACGGAATTATAAAAGTCCACATGATGAAGCGTCCAAAAGCGGTTTCCATCAATCCTGGCATCGCAAATGCGCAATGCAGGATTCTGGAAACGGAGATCCTGAAGTAGAGCAGAGCCTCCACTGGCAGTGAAATCAGTTACTGGCTCATTGCCAGCACGCCGAGCCTCCGCCCGGTGGAGGACCAACCCACGAATCACAGGGGCGTGGGCTAGGGGAAGATCAACTTTATCATCCTTCCCGCCTTCATCATCACTCGTAGCCTCCCACGCCTGCGGATTCGCCGCGGGTCGGGACCGACCGAAAGGATTCCGGGTTGTCGACCGCGAGCACTTTGAGACCCGGAGGCCTCAGCACCTTGCATGACACTTCCGCTTCCTCGCCCACGCTTGGATCGAGAGCGTGGGGGAGTATCTCCATGGATTTCCTGGTCATCCGAGGAGTCGGATTCAACCACGGACGGGTTCCTCCGACGCACCATTCTAAGAAACAAAAATAGAACCTATGATGAGCAAGGATCAAACACGTTTGAGTAGAAACGCATAAGATATTGAGCATGCACTTCAACCGTTCATATGAGCGGTTCAACTACAACGAACAATATCAAATCGCTAAACTCTAACAATGTTTGTGACAAATGAAGATAATCTAAGTGTTGCAATCACTTAAACTAACATGTACCCAATGAATGATACATTAGATAATCAAGAACGCGTAGGATCGAGTACAAGGAAATGAAATAGGGCAATACCTCGATCCAGAGATTTAGTCAAGAAATCCCAATGAGATTGAGGAAGATGATGGAGAACGCCGGGATGAACGGATCTCCAACAACTCTTCCAAAGATGAGAGGGCACAAGTGAGTTTTTGGAGTGGAGTGTGAAGGAGAGAGAGAGAGAAGAGTGGGCGGCGGCGGCTGGAAAATGAAACTGAGAAAAAGAGAAGAGGAGAGAGGGAGAGAAATAAAGGGGGGAGTCAGCCGTCAGAATACAGAAAACCGGTTCAATCGGTTCAAAAACCGGTTCAACTGGTTTCTGGTCAAACTGCGCAGTAAAAGCGCGCAAAAAAAAATGTTGACTGCGCGAAAATTCTGGCAGTCTGACAGCACAGACTGCAAAAACTGACAGCGCAGACTGCGCAGCTGACAGCGCAGACTGCGCGCAGACTGACGGCGCGAAGGCCAAAACCGGTTCAACCGGTTTTTATACCGGTTCAACCGGTTTCCACCAGGGGAAAACCGGTTGAGTGGCCTACTCAGCCGGTTTACTCAACCAATTTCCAGATATTGCCCAGAAGAGCTATAATAGCACTTAGCAAATATGACATGAGTGATTTTAATGATAAAAATGTTACTTCTCACTTCATATTGCTCAAACAATCAATTTACATCCATCAAATTTGATCAAAATTTTAGTTATTAAGACACGTTTCGAGAATCCAAGATATTTAGCTCACTCCTAAGAAAACAAAACCTAGTCTCATCAAGGGGTTTTGTGAAGATATCAGCTAGCTGATTTTCGGTGCTCACATGAAACAATTCGATATCTCCTTTGGCTTCATGGTCTCTCAAGAAATGGTGTCTAATGTCAATATGTTTAGTTCTAGAGTGTTGCACCGGATTGTTTGCAAGTTTTATGGCACTCTCATTATCACACAAAAGTGGAATTTTGTTAAACTCACAACCAAAATCTCTAAGGGTTTGCTTCATCCATAACAACTGTGCACAACATGCCCCAGCTGCTATGTACTCAGCTTCTGCAGTGGAAAGTGCAACACAATTTTGTTTCTTGGAACTCCATGACACTAAGGACCGCCCAAGGAATTGGCAAGTCCCAGTAGTGCTTTTTCGATCTACTTTGCAACCGGCATAATCTGAGTCAGAGTAGCCAAGCAAATCGAAAAGGGAGCCTTTGGGATACCATAATCCTAGGTTTTGGGTGTGGACTAAGTATCTTAGAATTCTCTTAACGGCTACAAGATGGCAATCTTTAGAATTTGCTTGAAAACGTGCACACATGCAAACACTCAACATTATATCAGGTCTAGATGCACATAAGTAAAGCAGTGATCCTATCATTGATCTATATAATTTTTGATCTATAGGTTTACCTTCCTCATTTAGATCGAGATGTCCATTTGATGACATTGGAGTCTTGGCGTGTTTTGCTTTTTCCATGCCAAACTTCTTTAGCATATCTTGTGTATATTTAGTTTGGCATAGAAAAGTACCTTCCTTGAGCTGTTTGACTTGAAATCCCAGGAAGTATTTAAGCTCGCCCATCATAGACATCTCAAACCTGTTCGTCATTACTTTGCTAAACTCTTCACAAAATTTTTCATTAGTACTACCAAATATAATGTCATCAACATATATTTGGCACACAAATAATTCATTGTCAACTTTTCGAGTAAATAAAGTAGAGTCAGCTTTTCCTATTGTAAACCCATTCTTAATTAAAAAATCTTTAAGACAGTCATACCAAGCTCCAGGGGCTTGTTTAAGCCCGTAGAGTGCCTTGTGAAGTAGATAAACATGATTTGGCTTCCTTGGGTCTTCAAAACCCGGCGGTTGCTCCACATAGACCCTCTCTTGTAGTGGACCATTTAGAAACGCGCTCTTGACGTCCATTTGATATAACTTGAAATCATGGTTAGTAGCATAGGCAATTAATATTCTTATTGACTCTAACCTTGCTACCGGCGCATATGTTTCACCAAAATCAAGTCCTTCCACTTGAGTGTAGCCTTGAGCAACCAACCGTGCTTTATTCCTTGTAACCACGCCATGTTCATCTTGTTTGTTCCTAAAGACCCATTTTGTCCCAATCACATTTTGCTTGGGTCTTGGAACCAAGGACCAGACTTCATTCCGGGTGAAATTGTTCAACTCCTCTTGCATGGCGATTATCCAATCCGGATCACCCAATGCTTCTTCAACCTTAAGTGGCTCAAGAGAGGAAACAAACGAGTAAAATTCACAAAAAAATTGCTAAACGAGATCGAGTTGTTACCCCTCTCCTGATGCTACCCAGGATGTTGTCCACCGGATGATCTCTTTGAATAGTGTGATGAACTCGAGGATGAGGCACTGATGGTTGTCTTTGAATTTGTTCCTCCTCATCATCTACTTGATCAATAGTCACTTCACCATCAATACTTTCATGTTCATCTTCTACCACCGTTGACATCCTTTGGGGTTGATGATTTTCTTCAAGATTTGGATGACTTGAGGTTGATGGGTTTGCCTGGGTGGAGGATTTGTCACCCACCACCTTTGCACCCACATCAAAAATCTCATTGGTCATCCATAAAGTTCCTTCATCATCATCCTTCTCTTGAGGTCTTACCTCACCTATTGCAAGTCTCGTTATAGCCTCACAAGGTGGTTCTTCATTTCCTGCAGTGCCATTAGAAACATGCCCTTGCGAGCCATTAGACTCATCAAATGTCACGTCTATCGCTATTTCAACAAGACCGGTGGTATTGTTGAAAACGCGATATCCATGCGCATTTGATGCATAACCAAGCAAGAAACCCTCGTCCACTCTAGGAGCAAACTTTGAGCTCTTGACTTTCTTGTTAAGAATAAAACATTTACAACCAAATACTCTAAAATAATCAACTTTAGGTTTGTTACCAGTGAGAAGTTCATAAGCTGTCTTCTTGTAGATCTTATGAAGATAGAGACGGTTGATTGCATGACATGCAGTGTTGACCGCCTCTGCCCAAAAGTTGTCAGGTGTCTTGTACTCATCTAACATAGTTCTAGCAGCTTCAATAAGAGTTCGATTCTTTCTTTCCACAACACCATTTTGTTGTGGAGTGTAAGGAACCGAAAACTCATGTTTGATTCCTTCTTCACCTAAGAATTCTTCAACACCTGTGTTCTTGAATTCCGTCCCATTATCACTCCTTACTTTCTTGATTTTGAGCTCAAACTCATTTTGAGCCCTTCTCATGAATTTCTTCAAGGTTTCTTGAGTTTCACCTTTATCACTTAAAAAGAAAACCCAGGTGAAACGAGAATAATCATCAACAATGACTAAACCATACTTACTACCACCAATGCTGATGTAAGCCACAGGTCCGAAGAGGTCCATGTGAAGAAGCTCCAGTGGCCTTTTTGTTGTAACCACATTCTTTGATTGATGTGAGACTCCATGTTGCTTTCCTGCTTGGCATGCGCCACAAACCCTATCTTTCTCAAACACAACATTTGTTAGTCCAATGATGTGACCATCCTTTTGAAGTTTGGCCAAGTTCCTCATGCCAACATGAGCTAGCCGACGATGCCAAAGCCAACCCCTGTCAGATTTTGCCACTAAACAAGTCTCAGGCGTCACTCTACTTGTTGTGAAATCAACAAGATAGAGTTTGCCCTTCAAGCGACCTGTAAAGGCAACAGAGGAATCCTCCCTTCTAAGGATCTTCACATCCACATCAGAAAATAAGCAATTATAACCCATTCCACAAAGTTGTGAAACGGACATCAAATTGTAGCTTAAAGAATCTACTAATAAAACATTTGAAAGTGATTGTTGGTCAGAGATAGAAATTTTACCAATACCAATCACCTTACTCTTGCCACTATCTCCAAACACAATTTCTTGTGCTTCTTGAGTTAGTTGCAATGAATGAAACATGTCTTCCTCCCCGGTCATGTGATTTGTACATCCACTGTCAAGCACCCAACTTGACCCACCAGAGGAGTAGACCTGCAAAACAAGTTTAGGCTATGCTTTTAGGTACCCAAATTGAATTGGGTCCTACAGTGTTAGTTATAGCCTTGGGTACCCACACACTTCTTTTCATGACTTTTCTTTTAGTGTAGGCACCCACATATTTCACAACCAATTTCCCTAAGTCCCAAGTCAACATATAATCACAAAGATAAGAGTGGGAAATGGGAGCATTGAACTTTTGTCCACTTGTTGATGCCGCTTCCTTCATCTTACTCTTTGTGGAACTCAAGTTTACCTTTACTTGAGTTGACTTGTCATTTGAGGAGTGAATCCTCCCCAAGGCATCATATAGGGTGGTTCCCTCTATGAACTTGGGGGATCTCCACCCCTTATGCACTGTGCTAGGGTTTTCCTTGGTTGAGTTGAACCCAAGCCCCCTTCTTCCATTGTTGGGATTTAGGGACTTGTACTTGGGTTCAACTTTCTTTAACCCATCATTGCTAGAGCATCTTTTTAATATTTCTTTGACCTTCACTTGTGGGCTCTTTCTCCTTGCATGGTTAGTTAGACAACAAGAAGCATGATATTTGGCATAATGTTTGCAAACGGTATTATTTGAGGAGCTAGACTTAGATTCAATCAATAAAGATGAAGCATTAATGTTCTTGCAATTTTCAAGTCGCACTTGAAGTTCTTGATTTAGGACATTCAAGCTTAATATGCTTGATTCAAGTGCATCCTTTTCATTTGCAAGACTAGCTATAGAGGTTTTCATATTGATTACTTCCTTTTCTTTATCCTCTATAGTTATCTTGACTAAAGATACTTCCTTAGTCAAGGCATCTAGCATTTCATCTTTATTGAGTAACAATCCTTGAAGCTCTAGGTTTCTTTCCTTTTCAAGGATAAGCAAGTCTTCTTGAGCATCAAGAGTTGCTTTTCTTTTATCTAGCTTCTCCATCAATTTGATGATAACATTATATCCATTCAAGCCAAATTCCTTAATCATTTTATTTTTCATAGCAATTTGTTCATCATCATCATCATTTTGAAAATTATCACTAAATAAAGTTACCTTATCTCCTTTTGCCATGAGGCAAGTTGGAGTGTAGGAGTCGTCTTGTAGGTTGGTGAAGAGTTGCGAGCTTGAAGTAGATTGGATGGCAACATTTGCCACCACTTCCTCTTCTTCGGAGCTAG
Organism: Zea luxurians; assembly: GCA_029449295.1. NCBI lineage: Eukaryota > Viridiplantae > Streptophyta > Magnoliopsida > Poales > Poaceae > Zea > Zea luxurians. Next base: position 2,284,202 of record JAOPSE010000132.1, read on the forward strand.
AACTCTCTTCATCGGAGTTCCATTCTTCACCAATATGGGCTTGACCATATTTATTCTTCTTGAAATGTCCCTTGGTCTTGCCTACTTTTTTAAACTTGTCCTTCTTGTATTCCTTCTTGACTTCTTGTTCCTTCTTGTTAGGACAATCCGCTATGAAATGACGGGTTTGGCCACACTCATAGCATGCCCTCTTCTTTTCTTTCCTTTGGAACTTGTCATTCTTCCTTACAAATTTCTTAAATGTTTTGATGAACATAGTTGTGTCTTCATCACTTGAGCTATCTTCATCACTTGAGGTCTCGACCACTTTCTTCGCTTTGTGGTCTTTGTTCTTCTTGGGGTTGTCTTGTTCATTTGTGATCAAGGCATGAGAGTCTCTTGTCTTGATGGGGGCTTCTTCGAACTTGTGTTGTTGAATTTTTGCAAACAATTGATGAGGCGTCATCTCCTCATAGTCATCACGATCCCTTATCATCCTTGCAAGACTCTTATCCTTTTCTTTATAAGCTCTCATGAATAATCTTGTGACCTTGGAGTCACTCCAATCTTCACTCCCAAGTACTCTTATTTTGTTGACCAACACCATCAACCGATCAAAGAGTGATTGAAGCGACTCACCCTTGATCCAATCATATCTAGCAAGCTCACTCTCCAAAGCTTCAACTCTATGTCTCTTAGCTTTGGGATCTCCTTCATGTGACATTTTAAGAATGTTCCAAATGTCACGGGCATCTTCTCTTCCTTGAACTTTCCGGTATTCTTCCGGACAAAGACTCCCTTTAATTATGCTCACTGCTTGAGCATTGCGATGAATCTCTTGCATCATTTCTGGAGTCATCTCTTCTCCTTGGGCAGGCTTATGCATACCTACATTAACAATCTCCCAAAGACTAGGATGTACACTGATTAAATGCGACTTCATCTTATCGGCCCACTCGTCATAGTTCAACTCATTAAGAGTTGGTAACTTTCCAAGTGGGGCGGAAGAGAAGTTGGGAATAAAATTTCTAGAGTAATCGAATTGAACTTTACTAAACTTGTTACCTTTGCTTTTGGTAGATGATTCTTCGGTGTTGAGACTTACCTTGCTCAACACCTTCGACACCAAAAGATCTACTAGGTCGTCATTGTAATCAAATTTTCCTTTACCTTTGTCTTCTTCGGCCTTTCTTCTTGATTCTTCTTCTTCGGCCTTTTTCTTAGCATCTTCCTCTTTCATCTTGAGGAACATTCTCTCGGTGATCTTCATGGCGAGGTCGAGGACCTTGGGGTCCACTTCCTCACCGGAGGATGTGACGGGAATATCCTCTAGGATAGGATCCACATGGTCCCATTGAGTAGACATAATCGCTTCCTCACGCGGTTAAGCGTAAAATGAGGTACGAGGCTTTGATACCAATTGAAAGTAGCCTAGAGGGGGGTGAATAGGCTACACCTGAAAATTTTCACTAAAAACTTCGAGATAGGTTAAATTAAAGTTGCACTGGTGCAAACCGGTTCAGTCGATTTTAATTACAACTGAACAAGTTTGAACCTGCTCAACTTAAATTAGGTAATCCGTTAAACAAATACGAAGTAGTGAAGAATATAGCTAAAGACTTGCCCTACACAAAATCTGCTAGAATGAATAATATGGACCAACCACCGAATATAAAGCGCTTAACAAGAACACACAAGAACATGCAATATAACCCGAGGTTCGACAACCACCACAAAGGTGTCCTACTCCTCGTTGAGGAACCCACAAAGGACCGGGTCTTTTCCAACCCTAATCCTTCACAAGCCGACCACAAAGGTCAAGGCAATCTCTTCTCAAATCAGCTCAAAGAGCGGGTGATACAAACTTCTTGGGGTCGTCCACAAATTTGGAGACTCCCAAGCAACCTCTAACCGTCAAGGAACACGAGGTTCCAAGAGTAACAAATCCGCACAAGGTTAAGTTTGCAACGAGCTCAAGAACAAAGAGAAAAGGAGAATCGAGATGAAATTGACAGCGAGTTCGATCGAGTTCACCTCACACCAAGGTTCCTTCAAATGATTGAAGGAGATGTGATTGCGGGTGTGAAAGGTGAAATGAATGCGCTTGTTTGAAGGTTGGTCAGCCAAGAATTCGTGAGAGAGGCAAAAGTTAATGAGAGAGAGAGTGTGTGAGGGGGTATACAAAGGATCCCCCAAAATCTGGCAGTCGTTGGGAGAAAAAGAGTAAAAACCGGTTGAACCGGTTTTCAGACCGGTTGAACCGGTTTCTACCAGGGGGATCCCGGTCCACTGAGCTACTCAGCCGGAGACTCAACCGGTTTCAAAACCGACTGAGTAAGGAAAAAATTCGGCTCAACCGGTTTTAGAAAAATATCTGCTGCGACTTTTCTGACAGCTCTGACTGTCAGACAAGTCAGAGCAGAGGTGGCAGGTGAATAGTACCAAAACCGGTTGAACCGGTTTCAGGACCGGTTGAACCGGTTTTGGGGGCTGAAACCAAATTTTGAGTATTTTGAAGAGAACAAAAGTGGAGTCTTTGTGGGAAGTAAAATTTGTTTTTCTCAAGGGCATTCATGATCTGGAAAAATGTTCTCCAAGATGTTTTCAAAAGATTTTGAACTTGGCTCGTTGCACAACTTACTTAACCGTCACGGATCCCTCTTAATTGTACGGCGATTCCTATGACTCAAGAATTATAAATTTAGCACCGTCGTTGTTTCTAAGCACTTGGAGCACGCCATTTGATGTGGAATTTCAAATCCGCTGTGCTTTATACTTTTATGCTCGTAAGATCTGTGCTTCTCCTGTCTGTAGAATTTCTGTGTACATACTAGGAGCAAACTTGTTAGAATCTCAGTTTCTTTTGTCATTAATCACCAAAACCCTCAATTCGGGTTGATTGCACTTACAATCTCCCCCTTTTTGGTGATTGATGCCAAAACAAACTGGAATAGAAATAAGAATTAAAAGTTACAAGTACTTGCGACATAAAATCTTTTGTGTATGTGTAGCTCCCCCTAAATATGTGCATGAGTTTTGCGAAATTAACATTGACTTGACATGTCAATTTGCAACATATTTAGAGAGAAAACAATCAACGCCATACACAAAACAATGAGGTATGAAACATAATTAGATAGAGGGTTGATCTTGCTCTCGTTGTTCCTGTGGTCGCACATCTCCAATCGCCATGATGCGAATTGCGGCCGATGGAACGTCATCTTCATCTACATCATCAAGATCAACTTGCTCTCTTGGAGAGCCATTAGTTTCATCAAATACAACGTCGCTAGAGACTTCAACCAAACCCGATGATTTGTTGAAGACTCTATACGCCTTTGTATTTGAGTCATAACCTAGCAAAAAAACCTTCTACAGCTTTGGGAGCAAATTTGGAATTTCTACCTTTCTTTACTAGAATATAACATTTACTCCCAAATACACGAAAGTATGAAACGTTGGGTTTGTTACCAGTTAGAAGTTCATACGAGGTCTTCTTGAGGAGGCGATGAAGGTAGACCCGGTTTATGGCGTGGCAAGCTGTGTTCACAGCTTCCGACCAAAACCGCTCGGGCGTCTTAAATTCTCCAAGCATCGTCCTCGCCATGTCTATAAGTGTCCTGTTCTTCCTCTCTACCACACTATTTTGTTGTGGTGTGTAGGGAGCGGAGAACTCGTGCTTGATTCCTTCCTCCTCAAGGTACTCCTCCACTTGTAAGTTCTTGAACTCGGACCCGTTGTCGCTTCTTATCTTTTTCACCTTGAGCTCAAATTCGTTTTGAGCTCTCCTTAGAAAGCGCTTTAGGGTCCCTTGGGTTTCTGATTTATCCTTCAAAAAGAATACCCAAGTGAAGCGGGAAAAATCATCAACAATAACAAGACCATACTTACTTCCCCCGATGCTGAGGTAGGCGACGGGTCCGAAGAGGTCCATATGAAGTAGCTCCAGAGGTCTTGATGTGGTCATCATATTCTTGCTGTGATGAGTGCTTCCCACTTGTTTGCCTGCTTGACAAGCTGCACAAGGTCTATCTTTTTTGAAAAATACATTGGTTAGACCTAACACATGTTCTCCCTTTAGAAGTTTATGAAGGTTCTTCATCCCAACATGTGCTAGACGGCGATGCCACAGCCAGCCCATGCTAGTCTTAGCAATTAAGCATGCATCTAGATCGGCCTCCTCTTTCGAAAAATCAACTAAGTAGAGTTTACCGTCTAGTACACCCTTAAAAGCTAATGAACCATCACTCCTTCTAAAGACAGACACATCTACATTGGTAAATAGACAATTATAACCCATATTACATAGTTGACTGATAGATAATAAATTGTACCCGAGCAATTCAACTAAGAACACATTAGATATGGAATGCTCGGATGAAATGACTATCTTTCCTAGTCCTTTAACCTTGCCTTGGTTCCCATCTCCAAAGATGATCGAATCTTGGGAATCTTTGTTCTTGACGTAGGAAGTGAACATCTTCTTCTCCCCCGTCATGTGGTTTGTGCATCCGCTGTCGATAATCCAGCTTGAGCCCTCGAATGCATAAACCTGCAAGGCAAATTAAGCTTTGGTTTTAGGTACCCAACTCTTGTTTGGTCCTATAAGGTTAGTTACAATAGTCTTTGGGACCCAAATGCAAGTCTTGTCTCCCTTGCATTTGGACCCCATCTTGCTAGCAACCACTTTTTCATTTTGACATGAAAGTACAAACGTAGTGTTGCAAGCATGAAAGACAGTGGTAGGTTTATTACACATTTTCCTAGGAGCATGAGACACAAAATTTCTCCTAGGCCTACCATTAAACTTAGAACTTGAAGCAATCATAGCATGTGAGTCAAAAACATTATAACTCTATTATAATGAGAATTTCTAGAAATTTTTCTATCATTGTACATGAAAGCAAGATTCTTTTGATTACTACTAGCCATAGGGGCCTTCCCTTTCTCCTTGTTGGGAATGGGAGCCCTTTGGCTTGTTAAGTTCTTAGCTTCCTTTCGAAAGCCAAGGCCATCCTTAATTGAGGGATGTCTACCAATGGTGTAGGCATCCCTAGCAAATTTTAACTTATCAAAGTCATTTTTGCAAGTCTTAAGTTAGGCATTAAGACTTGCCGCTTCACCATTTAATTTTGTAATAGAAGTAAGGTGCTCAACACATGCATCAACATCAAAATCCTTACACCTATTATAAATGACAACATGCTCTACACAAGAACTAGATTTATTAACTACTTCTAGCTTAGCATTTAAATCATCATTAATACTCTTTAAGCTAGACACAGTTTCATGACAAGCAGATAATTCCGAAGATAGCATTTCATTCCTTTTAACCTCTAAAGCAAGAGACTTTTGCACACTTACAAATTTATCATGCTCTTCATATAAAATATCCTCTTGCTTTTCTAAAAGTCTATCCTTTTCATTTAAAGCATCTATTAACTCATTAATTTTATCTAATTTTGCTCTATCTAAACCCTTAAATAAATCGGTATAATCTACTTCATCATCACTAGAATCATCATCACTTGAAGTAGTATACTTAGGGGTTTCTCGAACGCTTACCTTTTTCTCCTTTGCCATGAGGCAAGTATGGCGTTCGTTGGGGAAGAGAGACGACTTGTTGAAGGCCGAGGCAGCGAGTCCTTCATCGTCTGAAAGTAGCCTAGAGGGGGGGGGTGAATAGGCTACACCTGAAAATTTTCACTAAAAACTTCGAGCTAGGTTAAATTAAAGTTGCACTGGTGCAAACCGGTTCAGTCGATTTTAATTACAACTGAACAAGTTTGAACCTGCTCAACTTAAATTAGGTAATCTGTTAAACAAATACGAAGTAGTGAAGAATATAGCTAAAGACTTGCCCTACACAAAATCTGCTAGAATGAATAATATGGACCAACCACCGAATATAAAGCGCTTAACAAGAACACACAAGAACACGCAATATAACCCGAGGTTCGGCAACCACCACAAAGGTGTCCTACTCCTCGTTGAGGAACCCACAAAGGGCCGGGTCTTTTCCAACCCTAATCCTCCACAAGCCGACCACAAAGGTCAAGGCAATCTCTTCTCAAATCAGCTCAAAGAGCGGGTGATACAAACTTCTTGGGGTCGTCCACAAATTTGGAGACTCCCAAGCAACCTCTAACCGTCAAGGAACACGAGGTTCCAAGAGTAACAAATCCGCACAAGGTTAAGTTTGCAACAAGCTCAAGAACAAAGAGAAAAGGAGAATCAAGATGAAATTGATAGCGAGTTCGATCGAGTTCACCTCACACCAAGGTTCCTTCAAATGATTGAAGGAGATGTGATTGCGGGTGTGAAAGGTGAAATGAATGCGCTTGTTTAAAGGTTGGTCAGCCAAGAATTCGTGGGAGAGGCAGAAGTTAATGAGAGAGAGAGTGTGAGGGGGTATATAAAAGATCCCCCAAAAGCTGGCAGCCGTTGGGAGAAAAAGAGTAAAAACCGGTTGAACCGGTTTTCAGACCGGTTGAACCGGTTTCTACCAGGGCGATCCCGGTCCACTGAGCTACTCAGTCGGAGACTCAACCGGTTTCAAAACCGGCTGAGTAAGGAAAAAATTCGGCTCAATCGGTTTTAGAAAAATATCTGCTGCGACTTTTCTGACAGCTCTGACTGTCAGACAGGTCAGAGCAGGGGTGGCAGGTGAACAGTACCAAAACCGGTTGAATTGGTTTCAGGGCCGGTTGAACCGGTTTTGGGGGTTGAAACCAAATTTTGAGTATTTTGAAGAGAACAAAAGTGGAGTCTTTGTGGGAAGTAAAATTTGTTTTTCTCAAGGGCATTCATGATCTGGAAAAATGTTCTCCAAGATGTTTTCAAAAGATTTTGAACTTGGCTCGTTGCACAACTTACTTAATCGTCACGGATCCCTCTTAATTGTACGGCGATTCCTATGACTCAAGAATTATAAGTTTAGCACCGCCGTTGTTTCTAAGCACTTGGAGCACGCCATTTGATGTGGAATTTCAAATCCGCTGTGCTTTATACTTTTATGCTCGTAAGATCTGTGCTTCTCCTGTCTGTAGAATTTCTGTGTACATACTAGGAGCAAACTTGTTAGAATCTCAGTTTCTTTTGTCATTAATCACCAAAACCCTCAATTCGGGTTGATTGCACTTACATCGTCGGAGTCGGATGAAGAGCAATCCGAATCCCATTCTTTGCCAAGGTGCGCCTCGCCCTTCGCATTCTTGTAGGCCTTCTTCTTCTCCCTCTTCCCGCTCTTTTCTTGTTCCTGGTCATTAGCATTATCGGGACAATTTGCTATAAAATGACCAATCTTACCGCATTTAAAACAGGAGCGCTTTCCCTTTGCTTTGCTCTTGTTGGGATGCTCCTTGCGTCCTTTTAGCGCAGTCTTGAAGCGCTTGATGATGAGGGTCATCTCATCTTCATTTAGCCCGGCAGCCTCAACTTGTGCCACCTTGCTAGGTAGCGCCTCCCTGCTACTGCTTGTTGCCTTAAGTGCAACGGACTGGGGCTCATAGATAGGCATTGGGTCGTTCAATGCATCATCAACATATCTTGCTTCCTTGACCATCATACGCCCGCTCACAAACTTTTCGAGTATCTCCTCGGGCGTCATCTTTGTGTACCTAGGATTCTCACGGATGAGGTTCACAAGATGAGGGTCAATAACAGTAAAAGACTTGAGCATAAGTCGGACGATGTCGTGGTCCGTCCATCTCGTGCTTCCATAGCTCCTGATCTTGTTGACCAGGGTCTTGAGCCTGTTGTATGTTTGAGTTGGCTCCTCTCCCCTAATCATGGCAAACCTTCCTAGCTCTCCTTCCACCAACTCCATTTTGGTGATCATGGTGGCGTCGTTCCCCTCATGCAATATCTTGAGAGTGTCCCATATTTGCTTGGCGTTGTCCAAGCCGCTCACCTTGTTGTATTCATCCCTGCACAATGATGCTAACAACACAGTGGTAGCTTGTGCAGTTTTATGAATTTGTTCGTTAATGAATACAGGGTTATCCGTACTATCAAATTGCATTCCATTCTCAACTATCTCCCAAATACTAGGATGGAGAGAGAAAAGGTGACTACACATTTTGTGACTCCAAAAAGCGTAGTCCTCTCCATCAAATTGTGGAGGTTTACCAAGAGGAATAGAAAGCAAATGAGCATTGGAATTATAAGGAATACGAGAATAATCAAATGAAAAATTTGAATTAACCGGTTTCTTTTTCTCGTCGTCGTCTCTTGGGGAAGAAGAAGACTCGTCGCTGTCGTAGTAGACGATCTTCTTTATGTGCCTCTTATTCTTCCCGTCCTTCTTCTTATGACTCGAGCCAGAGTCAGTGGGCTTGTCGTCCCTTGGCTCGTTGAAGATGGACTCCTTCTCCTTATCATTGACCACCATCCCCTTTCCCTTATGATCCATCTCTTCGGGCGATTAGTCCCTTTCGTGAAGAGAACGGCTTTGATACCAATTGAGAGCACCTAGAGGGGAGGGGTGAATAGGTGATCCTGTAAAAATCAACACTAAATAGCCACAAAACTTGGTTAAGTGTTAGTACGGCTAAGTAGCGAGCTCTTGCGAATTCACAAGTAATCACAGAAAAGCAATCACAAGAGACACAGTGTTTATCCCGTGGTTCGGCCAAGTATAACACTTGCCTACCTCCACGTTGTGGCATCCCAATGGACGAGGGTTGCACTCAACCCCTTTCAAGTGATCCAATGATCAACTTGAATACCACAACTTTTCTTTGCTTATCTCTTTTTCCCATTTGCGAGGAATCTCCATAAGTTGGAGTCTCTCGCCCTTACAACAAAGATTACGGTGAAACCACAAGAGTAAGGATGGGAAGCAACACACACAAATCCGCAGCAATACACACGCACACAAGCCAAGACTTGAGCTCAAAATGAAGCACAACGAGTTCACCACTAGAACGAAGCTCAAATCACTAACAAAGTCAATCAAGTGCGCGGAGACGGAGTGTGGAAGACTTAGAATGCTTAGAGTATGCTTGGGTGACTCCTCCATGCGCCTAGGGGTCCCTTTTATAGCCCCAAGGCAGCTAGGAGCCGTTGGAGGCATTCTTGGAAGGCTAATTTTGCCTTCTGTCGGGTGGCGCACCGGACAGTCCGGTGCGCCACCGGACAGCCATTGTAGGCGGTCTAGTGCGGATCTCCTTCCTTTTTCTAGCGCATCCGACCGTTGCTGATTCGTGGCAGTTGGCGCAACGGACACTGTCCGGTGCACACCGGACAGTCCGATGTCCCCTGCCGACCGTTGGCGCGCCCACGCGTCGCGCGAAGATTGCGCTGCCGACCGTTGGTGCAGTCGACCGTTGGCTCACCGGACAGTCCGGTGCACCACCGGACAGTCTGGTGAATTTTAGCCGTACGTCGTTGAACTTTTCCTGAGAGCGACGACTTTGCCGCGGACGACTCACCAGACAGTCTGGTGCACCACCGGATATTCCGGTGAATTATAGCCGTACGCCGCCGTCGAGTCCTGAGAGTGGCCTGTTCACCGAGACTAGTCTGGCGCACCGGACACTGTCCGGTGCACCCAGACCGAGCAAGAGTTGGCTGTACAACTCTTTTCCAATTGCTTTTCTCCTGTTTCTAGCACTTAGACACAATACATTAGTACCCAAATCAATGTACTAAGTTTAGAAACGTACCTTGTTATATGATTTGCACTTCTTCAATCTTTGGCACTAATTAGCACTTAGAGAATAGGTGTTGGACACTTAATCACGAAAACACTTTAGAAATGGCCCAAGAGCACATTTCCCTTTCAATCTCCCCTTTTTGGTGATTTATGCCAACACATTAAAAAGCAACCAAAAGAAGTGCAACATCAATGCAATTGAGAACAAGAATTGTTTTGATTCAAATTTGGCATATTTGGATCATTCTTTGTCACCACTTGGTTTGTTTTTGCAAATCAAATTCAATTTCCTATCTCTAAGTCAAACACACTTGTTTAGGCATAAAGAGAGATATTCCAATGGAAAAATTGATCAAGAGCCAAAAACTCCCCCTTTTTCCCATAATCAAACATTCTCCCCACAAGAGACCAACTTTTGACAATAAGAGTATTTTGACAAATCAAAAAGTTCTAATTCTACTCTTTTCGAAATTTCACAAGTGGTAGCTGATCCATTTGCTTTGGCCTTAATTTCTCCCCCTTTGGCATTAAGCACCAAAACGGGATCATTCTTGGTCCTTTAACCCCATTGCCTCACCAAAATTGTCAATTAAGATCAAAAAGGCAATAAGAGCATAGAGATGAACTTGGAATGAATACCAGAGTGCAGTGGAAGTCTTTGCATGGTCCAAGTTCACCTGTCCCTTTCAATTCACTTTTGAGACTAAAACAAGTAAACTCAAACACAAGGTTAGTCTCAAAGGGTCAAGGCTATTACTGACTGACATGTCCACTCCTCATATGTGAGATTTTGGGGTTGATAAATGTGTTGTTAGTTTCCATGTAATTGTTGTGCACTAACATTTATCGAATAATTTGTACACCGTCGCAATGCACGGGCACTCACCTGGTTAGTAGTTTAAAGGCGGATTCCTACTTTCTAAGAGCATTTCTAATAGTTTCTAAAAAACTTTCTAAATTTATTTTAGAGTATAAGTAACCAGAAATCATGCTCCAACGGTTCCTCATTAGTTTCTAAATATATCAACTTCTAAAATATCCATATTTAGTTCTTAAACCTGGAGAGTTATTTCACATTCCCAATAACATGTTTTGCTCATCAATCACATCGTAAAATCATTTATTTGCCATCGAGTGTTTACAAGTGATGTACTTTACATGATTTAAGTGATGGAAATAATGAATATACTACCGAGTTATCATAATTTTAAAATATTTAACAACCTAAGAATCGAAAACTATTGGAGGTTAAGGTTGTTTTTGTTCCTAATATATATTTAGCAACTTGCTAAATCAGAGTTTAGGGAACATTTTTTATAGAACTAATGGATTTGCTCTAACAAAATAAAATACGACCGAATCTCTAAAATATGAGTGTTTTTCTCGTAGTAACAAAAATAATCTCTATCTCTACCGTATAAAAGCACCACTCCTCTTCCCGCTTTATTATATTCAGTACTAAGTATAATATAAAACAAAGTCTACCTATATGATATATACAACAATGCATGGATATCTAACTAGGATAACACTCTTTTAAAGTAGGAGTTTTATGTGTCATGTGCGAAGCAGTATAGATCTGTTCATCTCACTCGTTTCTGGCTTACCAATGGGCTGTTACACTATAGATGGATCGTGAAAAATCATCCGAGCACAATAGACATGAAGACACATGCAACACAACACTTCCACATAGTACCATCTCGCTAGCTAAAGAAGAGCGAGCGACCGAACAAGCTAAAAAAAGGAGGTCAGACTAATTTTTCAACCCATATATTTCTCGGCCTTTTGGTTAAGGTAAAGTGTAATATTTGTTGTTGTCAGTTTAATAACTGATTTATAGACCATATGTTCACTTTGATATTAAAATTATTTTTTATGGATATTAAATATGAGTGGGTGCCGTCGCAACGCATAGGTATTGGACTAGTATAGCATTAGAAGTAAGTTTTAACAACCCATGATGATGCTCTAAAAGGGTTCGCCGTTAAGCTTTTTTTAATTCACTGACAAGTTTAAATGGGTTAATCACCAAATTGGTCGCTCTGGCAGTCTGGCTGCATGTGGCATGTGCATCAGCAAATGGGTAAACCACGGAGTATACGGGGAACTCAAAGACAGGCCCATGTTTTTGCAACGGCCCAACGCGCATCTACATGTACGTCTTCCTAGGGTTTTGGATGCGTCGCAGATAAAAAGTTCCCTCCCTAATTACAATCTTCCTCAGCGCCGCCGCTCCCAGACACCGAGCCCGACTGCCCAACCCCGATCCGGCGATCCGTCTCCTTCCTTTCCTTCGTTCTGCAGGCCCCGATCGCTTGCATTCCCGTCAACCATGGCGGCGGCAGCAGGCGGAGGCGCGGTGCGCGCTCTGTCCCAGAAGGAGCAGGACATACAGATGATGCTCGCCGCCGACGTCCACCTTGGCACCAAGAACTGCGATTTCCAGACGGAGCGCTATGTCTTTAAACGCCGCATCGACGGTATGTGCCTTCGCTCCTGCTTCCTTCCCCTTTTCTTTTTTCCTCCGCATGCCAATCCATGTAGATGTAGGTGCTCCAGTAGACCAGTACTACAGTTCTGGTCATGAATCTCCAGCGTAGTTGGCTATGAACTTGTATTGTCGTATTTGTAGTGTACTATGAGCTTTAGATGTTTCGCAGCAATAATCAGAGATACACGTTCTTAGGCTATTGCTTTGGCAGCATGGTGCTTTAATGGGGATCTAGTAATTAGCTGTGAATTGTGGAGCACCGTAGCAGCTTAATAGCGCTTCATCTTCAAGATGAATTGTTGGGTGTGATATACATTCATGCTACTTTTTTTTTGTCAGGCATCTACATCATCAATCTTGGCAAGACATGGGATAAACTCCAGCTTGCAGCGAGGGTTATCGTTGCCATCGAGAACCCGCAGGACATCATCGTCCAGTCTGCCCGCCCATATGGCCAGCGTGCTGTCCTCAAGTTCGCTCAGTACACTGGCGCCCATGCCATCGCTGGGAGGCACACCCCTGGTACATTCACTAATCAGCTCCAGACCTCCTTCAGCGAGCCTCGACTGCTCATCCTTACTGACCCAAGGACTGACCATCAGGTGACAAGAATTTCAGTTTCAAAGTTCTGAAGTACTTACTGAGTGGACTAAGTGTGATGGTGAACTAATTGTTATGCTGGTAATCGTTTGCAGCCAATCAAGGAGTCTGCTCTGGGGAACATCCCGACCATTGCCTTCTGTGACACTGACTCTCCCATGCGGTACGTCGATATCGGCATCCCAGCGAACAACAAGGGGAGGAACAGCATTGGATGTCTGTTCTGGCTTCTGTCCAGGATGGTTCTGCAGATGAGGGGCACTATCCTTCCTGGGCACAAGTGGGAAGTCATGGTATGCTAGCTTATGACGCTATTCAAAATGACATTGGAGATACAACGAGTCCAGATTTTTTTTGGTAACCTTTGCATTCTTATATGATAATGTTGTTTGCAGGTCGATCTGTTCTTCTACAGAGACCCAGAGGAAGCAAAGGAGCAGGAGGAGGATGCTGCCGTGGCCCCTGAGTTTGCCGCAATCACTGATTACCAAGGAGGTGATCAGTGGGGTGGTGATCAGTGGACCTCTGATGTGGCTGCGCCGCCTGTTGCTCCTACTGGTGCTGATTGGGGTGCTGCTCCGGGTATATACTCCTCCTTACTTTTAAAATTTTCTCATCTTTGGTATTATCCTTGTTGAGCCAATGCATGTTGTGTTCACATGAAAACTATAACACTGACAGTTCTACTTTGTATCGAGTTACTGTTGTCCTAACGTGACGATTCCCAATTTCGTTTGCAGCTCCAGTTCCTACCGGTGATGGCTGGGATCAAGCTGGGGCCCCTGTACCTGCGGACGGTACTGCACCTCCAGTGGTTGCTCCTACTGGTTGGGACCAAGCAGCCCCGCCGACAGCCCAAGGCTGGGAGTAGGCATAGTCTACTAGGAGACCTGTCTTCTGCAGCTTAAGTTCTACTATGAGTAGGCATAGTCTACAT